>OX463843.1:43943963-43991240 GCA_949825065.1 Odontocerum albicorne | reverse complement strand
ATATATATATATATATATATATATATATATATATATATATATATATATATATATATATATATATATATATATATATATATATATATATATATATATATATATATATATATATATATATATATATATATATATATATATATGTATATATATGTATATTTTTTTTTTTGTATTGTTTCTTGTTTTTTGCGGCATTAAAAAAGTATCAAGCACCCGAAAATGAAAGACTATTTTATTCCATCTTCAAAATGATGGAAACAATGGCCGAAATATGCTCTAAACTATTTTCAATAAAAATATACCTTAAGCACGTTTGGAATGATATGAGAAATGAAATGTATTAAAGAAATACCCAACTACTTAGTGGGCAACCCATTATATCAAATAATTAGTATTATACTTAAACCACATGTCAATAAAGTTTAATAAGAAAAAAATATATGTATTTGTAAAAATATTTAATTATTTTGTCTTTCTTTTTATAAATTAGGGTATGCAGTTTAGTATTTGAGTAAATTAATAAATCTCGGAAATAACTCCATTATTACACAAATACTTATACAAAGTTTAAGTTAATTAATGTATAACCTCTTATTCCATTCATATTACACTTCAGTATATCTGAACTGGTGATTGAAAATAGTTGAAGAGCGTGGCCGGGAGACAACGTGGACTTCGCCACCATTAATCGAGTCTACGAGTTTAGAACCGCTGGAGTAGTCATGAAACTCGTGGTTCACCGTCACACATGTTCGTAATACTTCTCCGCACGTAAATATTAAATTAACTTATTTGATTGTATTGACTGCTTATTTATTGTCATAAATTTATTTTTTATTTTTAATTTACTGGCTGAAAAACTCGCCCTCTATTGGTGGGAGTGTTTCTCGACTAGAGGGATGTTATGATATAAACCCATAACTTATTACAGCTTCTCTCTAAAAAATGTATTTTCTTTGACATTTTCTTGAAATATGCAAATTATTTCAGGATATACGTATATTATATACATACTATGTTGCTATGAATGAACCTACATTTATTTTTTAATAATTATTATTCCCGACGGTTTTTTTTTA
Source organism: Odontocerum albicorne (assembly GCA_949825065.1). Lineage (NCBI taxonomy): Eukaryota > Metazoa > Arthropoda > Insecta > Trichoptera > Odontoceridae > Odontocerum > Odontocerum albicorne. The sequence continues at coordinate 43,990,164 of OX463843.1, read as the reverse complement.
CAATTTGTGTTGTATTACGCTTCTGTAAATATAGTGCACGCTGGCTTTCTTGTAAATACGTTAATAATTTCTTTAGACCCACCAAAAGCCAATATTTTTATGGATATCACAAGGACTCGATTTCACAACTTCCGGATGGAAGATGTCATGATTTTTTTTAGTTATTTTGTACAATAGAAGAAAAACAAGGCAAAAAATATTTTATATTAATGATATATTTTTTTAATATAATACAATTCGAGCAAACTTTTTTGAAGCTTCCCAATTTATCTTTTAAAAACTTGGAACAAAACTTATAATTTATCATTGTCTTTCAACATGTCAAGGGCATGATGTTTTCTCGTTTCTTGTCGTATTTCGTATTAAAAAGTTTATCTATAAAAAAATATTCAAATCAGAAAACTGTCTTTAAAATAAATCTAGAATAGTATATATATACATCCCTTCATTCCATTTTCCTATCGGGCTAGAAAGAGAGGACATAGCAACCAACTTTCCTATCTCAAAACATCCTTCAGCTCTTCTTCATCTCTACTTATTTTTATGTAACTCCCACATCTCGTCTGACTTTTTACGTTTCCCTATAATATTTTTCACTTGATATGACCAGGCTTTTCTTGCTCTTTTTCTACACGCTTTCCACTCATACTTCCACTGTTTCTTTTTTTTTGTGAGTATTTTTAATTCATTCGTTCTGCATACCTAAGTGCTCCACTTCGTCTTACTCAACATATCAGCCTTAACATAAGTTCACATTCATCCCTAATAAATTAATTTAAATGATGTCATAAAGTATCACGTCATGTATTATTCTCAGTACAAGCAGAGCATATATTCGATTCCTTTCAGTCTTTTTCCACGACTACGTTTCTATCTCATACATCAAAGTTGGTACTAAAACACAATTATGGACTATCGTCTTGGCAGATTTTGATATTGTTTGATTCAAGCATATATTCTACAAATATATTTTAGGGCTCCATTGAATTTGTTTCCTATCGCTATACGCCATTCGATATCATTTGTAACTATTCCAAATAGCAAAGTCCCTCAACATATCATGAATAATCATGAATCTTCTTCATCTCAGTGTCATATCAGGCCCCCCAACGTTGAATATCACCGGAGAGTAGACATCTTTGTCCCCGGCAGTCCGAAAAAATCATGCATAGGGATTATAATATAACAAGTATGTCATTATCGATTTAAAGTTTTTAAATCAATGTTGATACTTAGCTTTAAGACAGCAAAACGATTTTTTCAAAACCAATTGTATGTATCTTTAAGACAACAACGTGACTTTTAATGACAATACTGTGTTTGTCCAACTATATTTTGGCGTTTCCCTCGAGTCGCATATTTTCTCATCAACTATTTATTCAATGTAAGTAATCAAACAACTAATAATGTCTTACAAATCATCAATCGTAAGACTGATATATAATACTTTGGAAAATCAGTACAGACATGGTACTGACTCTTTTATACTCCATTTAAATACATTAAAATGAGCTTTAACAGTGTTTTCCGTAACTCCAACGTTTCTTCGAATGGTACCATTATTGATTATTAAGAAGTTTGTCGGCGGCCGTGGTCTAACGGTAAGCAATAATGTTAAGAAAGCGGGCGCCTCGAGTTCGATTCCTGAAGGATTCGATAATGGTCTGCTTTTACATCTGAATTTACATGTTTATGTGAATTGTATGCTGCGAACGTCAAAAAAACTTAAATTGCTTTTAAAAACAACACAAAAAAGCGTTAAGTGAAACACTGTCTAATGAAAGGCAACATAATATGAAATCTGCCGATTGTCTTCGATTTCATTACCATCGGTACCTTGAGGTTGACCTGCCAAGCATGTATGCTTGCTGAAGTGCAACAGCTTGCACACTATAAACCAATACCCGTACAGACGTCTTCCATTTATAACCAGGCCAATCATACTCAATCGCGAGGGATCGGTTTATTAAATAGTTATATTTTTATTAAATATTGCTATTTATATAATGTACTCGTATGTTATGTAACATATATAGTATATTATATAATACTTACCTGTATAAATATTTTAATCCCATTTTACAAATGATGTCACGACTTTAAATTAATAATAATAATAATAAGTAAACAGATTTTAGTTTGAAAAAGCGTCATTAGAATGTTTGAAGAAATTAAAAATAATAATAAGTGAACAGATTTTAGTTTGAAAAAGCGTCATTAGAATGTTTGAAGAAATTAAAAATAATAATAAGTGAACAGATTTTAGTTTGAAAAAGCGTCATTAGAATGTTTGAAGAAATTAAAAATAATAATAAGTAAACAGATTTTAGTTTGAAAAAGCGTCATTAGAATATTTGAAAAAAATAAAAATAATAATAAGTGAACAGATTTTAGTTTGAAAAAGCGTCATTATTAGAATGTTTGAAGAAACTAAAAATAATAATAAGTAAATAGATTTTAGTTTGAAAAAGCGTCATTAGAATGTTTGAAGAAATAAAATCAAAATAACTCTGTTTTATGCGGAGGACACTACTCCGTCCTTCTCCCACACTGATTGTATGAATTATTTGGTATCTTTATAATGCAATCGAAAGAAAATTCGTTGAAACCACGTATCTGTTGGTTTAAGGTGGACAATTACAAGTTCACGTTAAATAAAGATTGAGATGCAAAACACACAAACTTTTATAACTCAAGTTTGCTATATAAAAATATTTAAAAAAAATCATTTTTGTTTATGGTAATAATGAATATAAATAAACAATGTAATATTTTGTATTGTTAAATTGTATTCCTTAGAGCGATACAAAAACATTAATATTTTTAATTTAAAGATTAATCAATGTTATAAAATCCGAATAAGAATATATTAACAAAAATAATAAATAAACTGAAAATAAAAATGACACAGAGAATATTCACAAAGTTTGATGAATCCTGCTCAAAGTACAATATGATTATTTCCGTAGCAAAAACCAACTGTATGACATTCTCCAAAGACCCACTAGAGTGCAGAATTTCAGTACGTGACAAGCCAATTGAACAAGCAACCCAGTTCAGATATCTTGGCAGTGAACTGCTCCGCTCTCATGACCTCCCCAGAGAAGTAAGGCCTCAGGTAGATAAAGCTGCAGTTGTGGCGGGCTGCTTGAGAGATGTCATATGGAGGAATAAAGATATGAAAACGGATAGCAAGGTACGCATTTATAAGACTTGTGTGCGACCTATCTTCACATATGGCATCGAAGCGAGGGCGGACACTGTCAGGTACAAAAAGTATGCTAAAGACAACGGAAATGAGAACTCTGCGCGCTATTGCTGGGAAGACTTTGCGTGATAGTGTAAGGAACACCACAATCCGAGAGGTCTGTGAGGTCCAAGATGTGGTCAGATGGGGACGACAGCGTCGACGGTACTGGTACCAACATGTACAGATAATGAATTCCACAAGAATTCCATACATAGGGTGTCTGCATGGGGTGCCGGATGGACGGCGTCCGCCAGGGAGACCCCCGAAACGATGGAGAGATAGCTGGAGCTCAGCATCACAGGACAATCCTGCAGTAACAGACTCTTGAGAGTCTACAGAAAGTTTAAGAAGGAGAAGAAGAATGAATAACCAAAGAATGTCAAAAATGTCATCCCTCATCCAAATATTTCCTTTAGGTCAATAGGCCACACACACTTACCATGAAATATGACACAAGTTAGAACTAAACATTGCCCCTGTAACTAATCGCATCGGGATAGGAGGTAGATACATGTGTTGCGTTAATAAATTATAATAAATTGAAGAATAAAGTAATAATAAATTCAACGATATTTACTTATACTACATAAGGCTTCGGGGTTTGCGCTTTATACGAAGCTTTTAATAGTCAGAATATTTGATGACGACCCCTGTCTTTCAATCCGGGGGTGGAGGATTTGATTTTTTTCAAAATAGTTGTTGATTTGCATTTTTCAATTTCACATGTTAAAAAATCTTCTAAACAATCTTCAAATAATCAAAAAATCTTCAAAACATATGACATTATTGTTTGATTATTTTTTTCCGTATAATTATAATCGAAATTTGATATTTTTTAAAGTCTATGGTCGTTTCATAGTAAAAAGATAAATAAATAAAAACGTTCAATTAAAATAAATCGGCAGTATTTATTAAGATTCTAATTGCTATAAAACTCAAAAGTTGTAAAATTCTTATTTAATTTTTTTTAAGTTATCAAATTATGGCAAATAAAACACTCAAAAACATAAGCGATAGAATTTTTTAAGTAATAAAAAATATATTATTGCGTAGGATCTCTCTTGCATATGAACGTCCAAATGGGATTAGCCGAGAGGGTGGGAGTGTGAAGCGAAACGCCTGAGGGTGGAACAGCAAGTATGGGTATGGGGCAGCGAGTGAGCGAGAGGGAGGACGTTCATGAATGTTCAGTAATTGCCGTGTCTAATCCCTGCCAAAAGAGCACCAATATTATAGTTGGTGGGTGTAAGGAAGATGACTGATAGATTTATTTTATTCATATTCAAATATGATATTGACTGCATTCGTGGATAGTACGATTGTTAGCTAGTTACTGGTTGGAAAATAGATTAGCGCCCTCATTGGCATATCTGGCGTCTGAGAATGATGATCTTGATTGTAGCAATAATAATAATAATAAAGGGATAATGTATATAGAACAGTTTAGAGAGCAAACTGTCCTAGTTTAGAGAGTAAAAAGCTATGATATTCGGGAGTAGAACCAATAATTATTTACAGATTAAGAAAAAATACAAAATAAATATATAAACGTTGAGTTTAAAGATAGAAAGGTGGTGACTGCGGCCATTAGATTAAGTACTTCCTCTTATTTGCATAGGATCAGAAAAAATATATTTGGTTAGAAAACTGCAGAAAAAGACGAATTGCAAAGAAACCTTGGTAGATATTCCGATATGTGATAGTAACACATTCGGCTTTAGGTTTAATGTGTTTATATAGTGTTCATATAAAATCATAACTGTAAGGACTCGATATAAGGATATTTTATAAGATTATTACATTTGGTTGTTAATTGTTACACAGATTTATGTGGGAAGGAACTACAAAAGCCAATGGGTGGCATAAAAATGTCAAATGGGTATGTATAGTATGCGGATTGCTGCACGCTGATGACGTGGTAGTGCTAGCGGAGAATTATGATAAATTACAGAGTTTGATAAGTAAATTGTATGAGAAATACGAAGAGATCTAAGAATGAACGCTGCGAAATCGAAAGTCATTGTGTTAGAAAAGTGTGAAAGAACAGTAAGTGTGTTATATGAGTAAGCAATGAAATATTAGAGCAAGTTGAGAAATTCTGCTATTTAGATAGTGTTTTCTTAGATTATGGAAGAGTTACGAGAAATATCGAAAGGCGTGTTGTGATAAGAAACAAAATCACTGGGGCATTTAAATAAATATATACTCGAACTGGACAGTATCAAAATCTGCTAAAATGATAGTCCACAACAATGTTTTAGTAACAAATTTGATATATGGGAGTGAACGTAAAAAAATACTGATTAAGTACTGTAGAAATTCGTGCACGGGAAATAATAAATAGGGGGATAGTGTATTACAGAATACGGAATGAAATTATTTGGGATGAATGTGAACTTAAAGTTGATTTGATATGTACTCGTAGTATGAAGAAGATCATTCTGAAATAGTTTTGGCACGTAGAACCAATGGATAAAGCTAACAAAACAAATCTACGGTTCAACTGTGAGTGGAAGGCATTTTAGAGGAAGACCAAGGAAAGTATCGTTGAGTGAAGGGAATGATATTTTGAAAGAAGCAAATGTAAAATGTATAAAAAGTTGTAGGAGTTGTATGAGAAGGTGAATAAAATATATGTTCTGAAACTGAAAAGTGTGGCACTCTGTCCTATCTACCTAGCCAGACAGTGACATGATGTGATGGTAAGTATGTATCATATGTTATGTACATCTGATTGGTGCGCTTGCCCACGCGATTTCATACCCTTACAGCTAACAGACTTTTAAGCTGTTTCCTAGTAATGTGCCAGGAAAACTATTATGTAAGCAATGTTTTATATATATGTGGAGGAAATCGTGTTTCTATACTGTACAGGAAAACGGAAGTAGGCAACGGTTCTTAAAACCATTTTTGATTCAAATAGCAATTTTAAAATCGTTATATCTTTTTTCAATTACATTGTTGTGTATTTCCCATTAATTCTATTGTTTTCAAGTCATTGATGGTATTAAAATCATCTTAGAACATTGATCTCCTTCCCATTAGAGTTTAAGGTTTTATCTGATAAGAATGGGTGTATGTGTGTGCTGAAGTGCAACAGCATGCACAAAACAAATCAATAAATGCACAGGCGTCTTTTATCTACAGGATGGCTGACTATCATACTTGGTCATGAGAGATTCTATCGAACGTAAATTAATAAATTCATTGAGAAAATGCTAGAAATATTTTAATAGTCGATACAATGCTAGTATTACAAGCGATCAATATTTAAGCACTTGACTTTTCTTCGTAAATTCACTATATTGTGTTTTAAGAACCCCTTGTTCCAATATAGTGTCACAATATCGAGTGTTCCTCTTCAGAGATTAGTGAGTCAAGAAGAACGGTGTCGGGAGACAGAGGCGGTCTTCGGGCGCACCAACCACGGCGGCCGATCTGATCGAGTGAACCACGCACCCGGCACTTGACGGCCGCGCTCTAATCGCAGCAATCATCACTCCATCCCGCCCCCACCTCACCCTAGTCAAACCGATCTTACCCGAGCCACCCTCAAAGGGTGGTAAAAGCGCTGAACTCTTAGAGTTGCAAGTTGATTATTATTTCATACATTAAAATTTGACATTCCTTACACAGAAGTATAAATTTATTTTTATTATTTTGTTTACATTGTTAAATATTATACTTATATCTGACGGACTTGTTGCAGTAAAGTAATTTATTCAAATCAACCATCTTATCTTGAATACATAAAACTGTGTTAATCCATGACAGATTTTACAAAAAATATATATATATTGCTTTAAATTTAAGTAAAATAAAAACAAATATATGACTAATACCAAGGAATTCGTTTAATGGTAAGGAAAGGAATTAAAGGAAAATTAGAATGGAAGGATGTCCGAAGTGAAGTAAATTTTTTTCAGTTCTTTCTTAAACTTAAATAAAGATGGTGCATCTAAAAAATCTTGTAAGTTCGTTTCAAAGTCGCGCCGAAAAAACCGCAAATGTGTAAAATATTGTGTGATGTGTTGGTATGCAAAGTAATCTCTTATGCCATGATCGAAGAGAATGTCTGTATTTTGAAATAAACTGGAATTTCTCACAAAATTATTCAGGGGAATTGAATTTATTAAGCACGCAAAATAGTTTCGACGTAATGTAAAAGTTTACGAGAAGCCATTGAAGTCTGTTCCGAAACTTTGACACGTAGTCATACTTCTTTAAATAAAATATGAATCGGATGCAAACGTTTAAAAGTTTTTCCAACTTATTCTACAGCTCGTTTATATCCAAAAAACGTACGTCACCGTAATCAAGTAATAGAGACCTAAGACTTTAAAACATACAGAAACATATTGGGTGTTAACATAAGTTGTGTCCGTTTTTTTCCAAACTTAAAAATGAGCACCAAAAGTTAAATAAAATGGTACAGTCTATACGTCATTCGAAAGAAAATTTTCTGCTCTACAAGATATTGTGTTTGCTTTTACGTTATATATATTATTTTATTTGATTACAAGCCTTCAAAATAGAATGTCAAGTAGATGAAAGTGAGCATTTTCGACACCTCCGTCTGTTCGCGTTCAATCGAGGGAATAAAGCTGCCAAAGCTGCTCGCGATATTTGCGAAGTATACGGTGAAGATTTTATGAATGAAAGGACAGCTCGTCGATGATTTTTGCATTTCAAAGACGGTAATTTCGACCTGAAAGACATGAAGCGTTCCGGATAACCAGTGGACTTCAATGAAAACCGCTTAAACCATATTATTCATGAAGATCCCCTTCAAACCACCGTAGAATTGGCTGAGCAGATGAATTGTAGTCATATAAAAACATGTTGAACCCAAAGGCCGAACTTCTGGACTTTTACCATTGATTTAAGATGGCGATATACAGTCATGTGACTACAATTTGTCTGCTCCGCCAATTATACGGTGGTTTGAAGGGGATCTTCATGAATAATATGGTTTAAGCGGTCCTCATCGAAGTCCAATGGTCGTCCGGAACGCTTCATGTCATTCAGGTCGAAATTACCGTCTTTGAAATGCAAAAACAATCAACGAGCTGTTTTTTCATTCATAACATCTTCACCGTACACTTTGCAAATATCTCGAGCAGTGTTGGCAGCTTTATTCCCTCGATTGAACGCGAACAGAAGGAGGCGTCGAAAATTCTCCCTTTCATCTACTTGACATTCCATTTTGAAGGCTTTGTAATCAAACAAAATAATACATGTAACGTAAAAGCAAATACAATATCTTGTAGAACAGAAAATTTTCTTTCGAATGACGTATAACTTTTACCATTTTGCTTTACTTTTTGTGCTCATTTTTAAATTTGAAAAATAATGGACACAACTTATGTTAACACCTAATACATGCTTTGTAGTCAATTTATGATAAATAAGGAATGAATTCTTTGTAAATTAGATAACTTTGAAACTATACACAAATCTTTAATTTTTTCTAAGATTCATAAATAAGCTGCAAATGAGTATTTGTGTTTTTTTTAAATACTTTAAAATATAATTATATTCTAACGTTAAAACATAATACTTTCAGCCCATCGCACCTTGATCAGTTTTGCCAATATTTGGTCATAAATCCCTTATATGTATACTGTTATAGATTCTGGGATAGAAAGAAAGAGTTATATTTTTTAACGGATCCTCAACTAAATTTGGATAATCCCAGCCGGGAAACTGGACCCACATTCGTATATGCTAGAATTTAAAACTTGTTTTTTTTTTCAAATATATGTTTATGGACGAATGTTCAATACACATCCTTTATATTATATTACAGATGGGAGAGTTATGGTTTATCAGACCAAAATAAAGTTAAGTAAAAAGAAAACTTTATATAAAACAGGCAACTGTGCTCTAACGGTAAGCATTTACGCTAAGCAAGCGGTTCAACTCCGGACGGATTCATTTCCGGACAGGTTTTACTCTCAAACCGTTTAAGCTATTGTTTCACAAGGAAGCATTTTTTTCATAATTATTATTATGGAACAATTAACCAGCTATTGTTTCGTAATAAAAGTTATGAAACAATAGCTAGTTAATTGGAAGAAATTACTTGGAGGCATTAAATCCGCCATATATATTTGCATGAAAATTTTAAATATATAACTTTTTTTAAAACATACCGAATTGTGAGTTACTCTGCTACTTCAATGGCTCTTCTTATCCAGAAGGTTCAATTAGTGGCGTTAAAGACCATAATATCTCCTGGCGACGATCTTCAACATATCATCATCACCAATTCGGACGTATTAAAGGGTTTCACAAACATGATTAAAAAGGAATATACACATATATTAGTAAGATTAAAATTAATGGTCGTGTTTACATTTGGTTCAAATGCTGTTTATTCACAATTTACACACCATAATTTCAGGTATGTGGAGGAGGGTTGACATACGAATGAAATAACTTTAAAAAAAAAAGAAATACATATAGACAGTGTTACTCTGTGTATGATTCAGGGCCCAGGGAGAGAGTGGCGCCCCTCCACCCCGCTTCATGTTACCCCTGCCACCCTCCGACAGTGGTGCTAATCACTACAATCATCTTATGTACGGGCGCGCATGCCTCACATACTGATGTGCTGCCTCGCTCACTCCAAGCTCCGCCACGAAAAAACAGAGGTCAACAACATTTTACACAAGATCATCAGCACGATATAAATAATTAAAACAGTAATAATAATAGAAAACTTCTTTGTGTCATGTAATATTCGCACAAGTGCAATCTCAGAATAAAAACACGTACATACTATAAATCGTAAAAAAAGTAGTTGAAAGGGAAACCACTTATGGTTCTTGGCACAGAAAATCTTATTCAAAACCCCCACAAAAACACGTATAAACACATCTATATAGATTTATTTATTTATTTTATTTATTATTACACATGACAAGAAATATACACAATTTGAGAAAAACAACAGATAATTTGATTTGGACATACAATTTTAATGGATCTGGGTTTGTTGCCTTTCATTTGTCGTATCCCCAGTAAACTAGGCTTTTGCCTGTATCTCACTGAGGATATTTAGCATGAAAAAAAAATCGATACTTCTTTCCAATTTTTGATTACACAAAAACAAAACCCCGTTGCACGCTCTCATCAACCTGACAAACAGTGACACTCAACTACAACTGGAAACATCTTGCGAAATTAAACTACTCACACATCATCACTCCAGAAAGACCAAAAATATTCATCCCACACTATACCGCACACAATCATAAGAATAAAAATCAAAAGCAGAACAAAAATCAAAACAAAAAAAAAAAATACACAGAAACACAAATACAAAAACAACCAAAATTAAAACAACAAGAAGAAACCCACACTCACGAGCTCACATAAATCCCTTTCATATTCAAGTTCCAACCGCTCGCGTGATTTGAGAACTCTCAGTAAAAACACTTGTGGTCTAGTTGTTTAAATAACTCTGGCGTCACTTTGTGGAACTCCATAATTAATATAAAATTAAAACACGATTTACTATAAATTATTGCAAATCGCAATGCATTTCAACACTTGCTGTGTCATCACCAGGTATGTATAACAACAAGGAACTTTAATACACGAATGAAAGAACACATTAGGGCAAAGAAAACAATATTTTTTCTGAGTTCGCTGAACGCCTAACAACACGTGATCACTTGTTTTCACACCCAATAAACACAAAAATATTTCATATATCATACTCATATTAAAATACATAATGCAAACAAACAAAACAAAAATGTCATAAATAATAAATTAAATGTATCATCTTCTCTACATAGAATCCTAACATATTATCTATTCCTTATAAACAACAAATAATATACAATTTTAAACTTTCACTCTATTTTACCATAAAAAACAAACATGTGAAAATAATTAATACACAGGTAAAGGGTCTTTCAAATTGAGCGGTTTTTTTAATTCTATTTTTCTTAAATAAAACACACCATTTGCTTTGATTTCAAAAAACTTTTTATTGATCATTGAAGTATAACAATGTGTGACATTCAAACACAATATCCGCACAATGTTCACCTCTTGCAGCTCCATAGATGTCTACTATTTTGTCAAAATTTTCGATGACATTTTAGCAAAATTGCGGTTCTAACTCAGCAATAACGCGAATAATTTCGTCCTTCAGCTCAGTAATTGAATCGGGGATCATTCTTATAAACCTGGTTTTTCACGTAACCCTAGAGAAAATAGTGTCAGGTCACATGATCTTGGTGGCCAATTAACATCACCGTTTCCGGAGATTACGATACACAAAATAATTCAACAATTTGAACGCGTTGTTGTATTGTATACGGGTCCATTTTTATGAATGACATACATTACACTTCTTCTCAAATATCACAAGACCCAGGCAAGTTCGCGACGCCATCTGTTTTTTTAGCTAAGAATAAAAAAAAACGCTCAATTTGAAAGACTCTTTCTATACTCGTACTTCAGTTTTTGAAAACTCATGTGATGATAGCACAGCAAGCGTTGGAATGCATTTTGACTTACTATAAATAAAAATGAATAAAACAAAGAAATCGCATTTTAATTTTATTGTATTTTACTTGTGTTTTAGTTTGTTTTCCTTTTTGTTAAAAAATTTGGCTCTTATTTTTATTTTCTCTTTTAATGCTGGCAGTAAATCTGGAGTAGTTTTTGACAATTTTTGTCTGTCTTTTTTTACTATTTCAACTGCTTTTTTATTCTCATTTAAATTTTTTGTATTACAATTGACGTGTACAAAGTTGTTAAAAATATGAGTTCAGACCGTTTTGTAGCTTCTCTCTCAAATATATTTTTTCCATTGCCTTAACTCTTATGTCTTCAATACATATGCAAATGCGGGGAAGCTCCAATTATACAGGCCGCAGCCGATACCTTCCCATCCCTACACTCAACACCTACACCTGATCTTATAAACTTATGTATTTATTTCCCTGTTAAATGTGTTGTTGTCGTCGCTGCTGTCTACGCTGTTTGGTCATCAGCCTACAGTCCCTCAGACGGTAGTGAAGTACGAGATAAAGAGCAAAGAAAGCTCAAGAAGACTCGCCGTGCTACGTCCTTGCGCCTTCTTCACCGTCCTCTCTAGCATCGTCATCTCATATCTACCGTCTTCACCATCATCGTCACACTGAGGCCCCCGGGATGAGCGGGAGGACGCATAACCTGAACTGCGCCACCAGGGCCGCTGACATGCGCGCTCTAACGCCTTTGGATATAGTCACCACGCCCAACTACTCGTATGGTTGATACAAATGAAGAGCAGAGATGCAGAGAGCGTAAAAATTAGGGATAAATTCGTACACAAAATACTTAATCTAAGTATACATACATAAATAACACTGCACACACATATGACACAACAGTGGAAAAGGTATTCCCTCAAATCACTGACAAAAGATCTACGGTGCAGTAAAATGCACACGTTTCAAAAATTTAATATAAGCCAAAGAACTAGTTGCTTGCTTGCCTTAACTCTTATGTCTAATATTTATCAACAAACTTATTATTTATTTATAATTGCTAAGCAAGTATGTTAACTGTTAGACCAGTGTTAATATTACAATTATAGTTTTATTTTTCAAGTGGTTTATTCATTTATTATTTTTAATCCAAACTTCATAACGAAATCTATTGAAAAGAATTAAACAAAGTCAAAACTTTAACATATAATCAAATGGATAAACATTTATAGTATCTATGAAACAAATAACATAGACGACACAAGAACATTAAAAATAAAATTTAAATTATAATTGCGTTCTCTCTAAAAACTACTTTGAAATCGTCATGTTAAATTGAAATACATTAAAAAAATATATTACTGAGAAATTTTAAAATATTCGTATTTCAGCTTCTCCTTGGAGTATTTATATAATGTTTTTATGGAACTTTTTTTGGGAAACAATTTTTTTTTATGAATTTTCAAAAATAATTATAACTTTTCTTGAATATTTTTTTTATATTTAAAAAGAAAACTTGTAAGTTACCCCTGATTCTGGTATATCAGTGGTGGAGGATATTCACCCACCTCCCACGAAATGTCTATTCGTTAGATAGTTAGAGGCACTTACAGCGATAGAAGGTGTGATATGAGCGACACTCCGCGGCGCGCTACCCCCTCAAGACGCCCGCACATGTGCGCTTCGTACCGGCCCTGTTCGCTCACCACGACATCGATATTTTAGCAAAACATTAAACAAGATTATTATGTCGTGGGATTAGCTCAAGTGGATGCTTGAATTTAGCGTATCTCACTTTTTTTTTACAACGAAAAAAAAATATTGCACCATATTCGTCGCCTCCTAAATGACGTCCTATCGATTCATTTCGATTTTTATTCCTCGATGTAAAAAATATAACTGTGTATAGGAGACGAACCCACAAATTATTTCTTTTCACAAAATAGATAATATTCTGTCATAGTGGTTAAGACGATCTCCGCGGCTTAATCTTACAGATCGGGGATTGCGGGTTCGATTCCCGTTTGTTTTAAATACAGTCTCTTAAAAATCTTTGCATTTTTCTGGTTAGTTGAAAATATTACAACATGACAATTAATCCGACAGATTGTATTGTATACAACGAAAGCGTTACAAAAAATCATACAATAATTCAAAGATAATTTATGGACGGAAGAATATCTTGATTCTCTTCTCATCTCGTTCGTGTCATACCAGCGGATATATTTGAAATATTGACTTTTCAATGCGAGATATTCGGCGTTTTACACTATTTATCAATGATGTTTACTCACACTAGGATAAAGAATATAAATTTAATAAACATAAACATTTTTATAGTTTTATTTGAAATTTATCAACTTTTGTTCTTGTAAATTCATACGAGTATATTCTGTTCCATATCTCATTCATTTCGCATTTTTCTCTTTTTTATTTCCTTATATTTCTTATTTTGTTTTTTCTCTCTTCGTCATTCTTTATTTTTACTTCTCCATGCCCATACCATTTCAGTTTATTTATTTATTTTTTTAACACAATTAATCTTGAGCAAACAAATTTATTTAAACTCTAAGAGCGTGTCCAGATGAGGCGTTTTACGCGCGATTCGAAACGCGCTACTCGAATCGCGCGTTATTTTTATTGCGTCCAGATGAGGCGTTGTTCGCGCGAGTTTAAAGAGGTAGCATTAAGTCAGTATACAAAATGCATTCAGTCAGTATACAGTATACAAAAAGAATGCGCGTTCTGCGCGCGAGTCGAGGATCCGGCGTATTGCACGTGATTCACGCGCGAATGTATGTGGACGGCGTGTATGGGCGCCTAGTATCTCGCAATCGCGTGATTCGATGCTCGCTACTCGAATCGCGCGTAAAACGCCTCATCTGGACACGCTATAAGAAGAAAGTTGAATCTACATCAATAGTTGATTAAAAATCGGTTTATCAATATGTGAATAAATTATTAAAACAACTTGAAAATATATTTTAAATGATAATGACTATTCTATACGTTCTGTTAAATGAGGTTTCAAAATGGTGTAAATTAATTCTTATTAATTTATTTCGTATTTATAGTACATAGCTCCATTTTTATACTGAATAATTTTAGACTTAAATGTGGAAAAAAATCTACACAATTAACTTAAATGAAAGTGAACGGCCTGTTTCGTTTAACAAAAGTATTGCCAATCTGTTTGACAATGTTTTTTTAACAGGCCTTTCACATTTATTTAAGTTTATTGTGTAGATGTTTTCCACATTTATGTGTTGAATCATTCGATCTTTTAATATGTTTTGCCTTATATTCTTTGTGAACTAATATCTAAAATAAATTAAATATATTTGTTGAAACGAAGGATATGATATGGAAATCTTGAACTCCGTTTTCTCTGTCTACCCTTACAGGGAAATGGCGTGACGATATGTATTTATGTATATAATTCGAAATAATGTGGAAATATGTTTCCAAACTTGCTCCGATGGTTTGTTTTGTTGACACGTCAACTTAAGAATGTTTTTTTACATTTCTTCAATTTTCGATTCACGCTAGAGATAAAAAACTTTCAAATTACAGGATTTACGCACAACTCGAGTTTCTTTTTATAAAATAAATCGAAGTCGAAAATGTAACGTGTAATTCACTTATTCATTTGATTCACGGTTATCATGAATCAAACGAAAGGAAAAAAAAACAAATATATCCTTCTGATTAATTTAACTAACAAACAAAACAAATGCACGTGATTTTTATTTAACATTTTTGTTTTTTTTCAATTATGAAATAAAAACTGCTATTAAAAAATACCCTTAAAAATTTAAATAACAAAATTGTTCATTCTTCGATATCGTACTAACTCGTATGTCAAGTTCTCAAAAATACGTTGAAATTTTTATTATTTTCAATGGAAATGCTACCATCTAGCGGATAACATTTAGACTACTCATTGTTTTCCTTCTATCGTAACGAATAAAGCTTCAACGCTGTCGTCGGAACTCAAGGAAATGTGACAGGGTGAAAAGGGTTTGAAACTCGGCTATTTTCACTTGATCAAACCACTGGAGGGCGTAATTGAAAATATGAAGTTTGTGAAATAAAAGAGTTTAAGGTTATTTAACATAAAGGAAAAGTCACAGTATTTCATGATGTCGAAAACAATATATTTTTAACGTAATTATTATATTATTAGTAAATAAAATCAAACAACAACAAACTTTAAAACCTTTAAAACTTAAACTTTATTTTTCGTTAATTTAAAAAAAATATGTATATAAAATGTTCCTTAAATATAATTTTACGTATAAAAGGAATATATTTACTCCTGATAATATATGCAATGTTTCAAACGATATTATATTCATCAATTTTGAGAATAAATATTGTCTCGCTCTAGTAAAAAAAACTCTAACTTTCGTTGATAAAAATAAAGAAGTGGAACGAAAGAGTAATTTTTTATATTTAAATCAGTCAATTAATACAAACTATAAATTCTTATAAAGATTTAAACCAATCACATACATAAGCACCATCACGCCCTGTCTCTTTGGGGTAGTCAATGACGACAAATTTCCCACAGATCTCACCTCGTCTACATCCAGATATCTCGTCAAACATGCTCTTATCTTTCTCATATTTTTTTCCTTTCTCTCTGTAAAAAAATCTCCAACTATCTCATTCCAATCTTTCTACTGTCAATCTCTTCCTCTGTCCCCATTAATTTTAGATAAATATATTTGTTTCGTAACTCATTTTCTCAATGTGATCAAATCATCTCAAGTTAATTTGCTTTATTCTAATTACCAACTAAGGCATTTTCTCAATGTGATCAAATCATCTCAAGATAAATTGCTTTATTCTAATTACCAACTAAGGCATTTTCTCAATGTGATCAAATCATATCAAGATTATTTTCTTTATTCTTATTACCAACTAAGGCATTTTATCAATGTGATCAAATCATTTCAAGATTATTTTCTTTATTCTTATTACCAATTAAGGCATTTTATCAATGTGATCAAATCATTTCAAGATTATTTTCTTTATTCTAATTACCAATTAGGACATTTTCTCAATTTGATGAAATCATTTCAAGATTATTTTCTTAATTCTACTCGTAATTACCAACTAAGGCATTTTCTCAGTATCGATATCTGCTAAGATGATATTCCTCAACAGTATTTTAGTACCCACTTTGATGTATGGAAGTGAAATGTGAACAAATATTGAAAAGGGTGACAGTGTAATATACAAAATGGAATGAAGTGAACAGAGATCATTGTTGAGTAAGATGAAGAAGAGGACTCTGAAATGATTTGGGTATATGGAACGAATGAATGAAGAAAGACTAACAAAACAAATATATAGTACAGTGCAAATGTGAGTGGAAGGCGTGGTAGAGGAAGACCAAAGAAAATATGATTGGATCAAGGGGATGATATTTTAAACAGAAGGAATTGTAACAACTTAGATAATTCGTAGGAGCTGTATGAGAAGTGAATGGATATGAAATACATATGTCAAGATATGAAAGTCTGACTCTCTGTTATATTTGCCTATCTTGTGTGATGGTAAGTATTAAGCATGGATATATGCATCATAATGTACAAATAAAAAATAAACAATGTCAAATTAATGAATTTGGTCTGAAACAAATGTAAATTCCACTTGTACAGGAAATGTATTTTTAGCAATTTAGTTTATCTTCACCTGACGATGAAGACGGCTGTCTTCGAAACTGGTAGTAAACCCAAAAATAAACCTGTGGTGAACACAAAAATATAAAATAAGTGTTTTATTTACTTATTTTTCCTTTTACATAAAACATGGCACCACAAAGCGAAACTATAGTCTTTTCGAAGATTTAAGAAGTAAATTACATCATTAATACTGAATTGCTAAAATAGTGATGCTCAGTATATACGAATATGTATTGAATTAAATACTCGTACAATCGAAACAATAAAAACTGATTGACGTATAGACTCGTGTAAGTATGTCCAAAAATTGTTATATGTCTGTAAAAGTAAACTAAAGAACGCAAGGTAGATGATGCTCGTATAGATTAAATGGATTAACTTAGAACAAATTGGAAATTCACGAAAAATTAATGAACAAAAAGTACTGAACACTTGTAATAATATTGTTTATAGTTAATTTAAGGAGCATAATCCAATATATAAACAATCGGTATATTATTTGATTTTTTTTTGTTAATACAACCAGCTATTCGCATCAATGTACTTCCTGTCTTTTTGTTAATGCAACCAGATATTCGCATCAATGTACTTCCTGTCTTTTTGTTAATGCAACCAGATATTCGCATCAACATACTTCCTGTATTTTTGTTAATGCAACCAGCTATTCGCATCAATGTACTTCCTGTATTTTTGTTAATTTAACCAGCTATTCGCAACAATGTACTTCCTGTCTTTTTGTAAATGTAACCAGCTATTCATATCAATGTACTTCATGTCTTTTTGTTAATGTAACCAGCTATTCACATCAATGTACTTCCTGTATTTTGTTAATGCAACCAGCTATTGGCATCAATGTACTTCCTGTCTTTTTGATTAGAATAGTTGCTCTAGGGCAAACATTTGTGTACCTTTATACAATTAAGGGATAATTAAATAAATATAATTTTTAAAGCAACATAATGTATATAAAAAAAATTCTCTTTGGTTTTCACTAAAGGCCTCATGAACATTTTTTGTGGTTGGTTGGAAGAGATTGAAACTGTTATATATAATTATGACGAAGAAAGTGTTTTACATTATTTGCTCGGGTGCTGCTATAACTACCAGACGTGATTTGTTTAATAATAGTGGGTTCGAATCTCGAGTGAAAGCACCCTTGACGAGAGTTTAATCTCTTAACTGCGATATACAAAATTGTTCTTTTAAAAAAATATATTGTATAAAAACTCTGCCTATTAAAGTTCTATAGCACACTAAGCCCTGTCGATCATTTTGGAAGTAAATTATTTTCCCATCCAAACATTAGGTTTGATCTCTCAAGACTGATCAATGCCTGAAGTGCAACATCTTGTACGCAATAGACAAATACAAACCTTGCATTTCAAAGGATGACTGAAAATCATACTCGTTCACGGGAGATGGCCTAGAAGTGTTTTTTTGTATTGTTTTGTGTAAAGCTCCGTGCCTACTCCAGTGGTTGTTAACGCAAAAGCTCGACTACTGTGTTTTAAGATAATATTGTCTCCCAACCACGCTTTAATTTTATACGTCCTAATTATTAATTCGGATATGTTAATGAGTATCAAATGGAATAAGAATAATTGTTATAAATTATATTATAAATTTACAATTGGAACTTTAATGGTAAACTTTTTAGCTACAATTTTGTCCATTCGTTCTGTTTTATTATTATGATCATCTGGATAAATCCGCAGATAAAACTTTGTGGTGCTGCGATGGTAATCGACTCAATAATTTCCGAAAGGAGCTCAGCCTTACATCAGTTTATCTTCGAACTGATTGGCTACTTCGAGTTTGTGGCACCAAATTATAGTTTTGCTACCTTTGACGTTTTCTGTGAAAGTACTGTCAACTTGCTAGGCTGTTTGATTTCTAGGCCTTAATACGGTTTGTAAGTAAATATATTTACTGGACTGCTAGTCATTTTTTTTATCCCGTGATATCGGACCTTAAGGAGGTATTCTACTCTAGAAATTTGAAAAAAATCGTTTTTTTTTTGCATATTCTTAAAGTTTAGACCTTTAAAAATATGTTCCCAAAAGGAAATTTAAAAAATCTCAATATTTACGATTTAAGCTAAAATAAGGCAGCAATTACGCCACGCCGGAATGACTGACACTAATCTCAAAACTTTAAATGCCTTTTTCTCGAAACTACTTTCTTTTTACCTGGTCGACATAAAACCTCTAGTTCTATCCAACCGATTGCATTTAAATTTGGTATGAAACTTTGATAAATGGTTTTATATCGTTCCTACCTTGAAAAATTTAAAAAAAAATTTGTTTTTCAGACAGCCGCCATTTTACATTTTTTTTCTCTTTGGTACCAACAATAAAGAAATTATTTCTTATCAAGAAATTGTGTATGATTTTTGTTTCAAATTTACGAAAGGGTTCCAATCATGTCGACCAGCTAACCCTTTTTTTACGACAAGATATGATAACCTCTTGAATGTAAATTTTTTTGTGCATTCTCAAATCATCAATAAACAAATTGTAAAAAAATGCATACGAAAAATATTTTTTCTTTTTTTTTATTTAGTCTGAAAAAACGCCCGAAATTCACGCCTCTAGAGTAAAATACTCCCTTAAGTCTGTCATCGCTACTATTTTTTTTTACTCAAGTTAGTCACCACAGGATGAGGAGCTCATTTGGACTGTTCCTCTTTCATCACTATGTGACGTTGTCCACATACAAAATAAAGAAGATTTAGATCTAGTGTAAATTGCGCTGGATTTTGTTCAGTGTGGGTTGTAATGAAATCGGACTGCAATTATAATCCCCGATGTACAAGTAAGTTAACATAGGTCCTAGTGATATTTTTGAAGTTAATTTTATATGGAACGAAGAGCGTTGAACTGGTAATGCTAAAAGTCAACATTTCCTCGATCTTATCTCCAGTCTGTGGATGAAATGAAAAAAAATAAACATTATTTCTTTATAAATGTAATGAATGCAACCCTGTCGCTTGGTTAGTTAACATCTCTATGTAAATCAGCGATAGATGTCAAGCCGGGAGGACGATAAGGTATATTGCTGAATTAATGTTTCGGTGTCTGCAATCCGTATTTTGTTACAGAACGCGATATGACTAATCTATGAATTTCCGGCATGGAACGATGGAGCCACACGTCACTTCCATTTCCGGAACACACGACAGTGGAGGGGATGAGCCAGGGTCGACGGTAGAGAGAGAGTGAGGAGAAGGGGTGGGTCCCAAAGGGCCCCCTCGTAGTGCACAACTGAGGCGGGCAGATCCGCCCCATGCAGTATAAATGGCAGATTATGCACAAACGATTTAATCCGACAATATAAACAATTAAGGCTTACTTTGATTATTTCAACTACGCACTGCTTTTATCGTGTGCTCCAATTAAATGGTTGTTTTTGTGGCAGTGATATCTGGTCAATTTCTTATGGAAGTAAAATTGTTAAAAGTAACACTCGTTAAGATTCCGTCTTTTTGTTTTATGTTCATGATGACATTCGTAATTAGTGGAATAACAAAGTAATTTACAATCAAATATTCTCAACGACAAAACTTTAAGTTGGATATGATTATACGAGTATGTTACAAGAGTTATTTACCAACACAGAAATTACAAAAAAAAAAAACAAATACATTTAAAAAATACAATAGAAGAGTTTGAAGCGAAATAGTGTCTGGTTAGAAAACTATGATAAATGACAAAGAACACTTGTATTAGAAAATAATTACTATTTAACGTTTAATTCATTTTTGTACTATTTGAGGTGCATGACAGCGCGGTAACGTATTGGACTTCCGTGCGGAAAGTCGTCGGTTCGAACCCCGCGCTGTGCTACTCCCCTCGAACGACACAGGTACTTTTCCGCCTAGTGTTCGAGGGTGTAAGAATGCTATGACTTCGGTCATATCCATTTTTTTTAAATAATTAATGTACGAAGTATCGTAATTGCCTATCAATCAATCAATCGTGATTTTCTTGACACCAATTAAACAAAATAAGTCACAAAGATGTGACTTCTGTAGTAAGACATCTGTCTTAAAAACTGGAAGTAGCGACTTTAATTATTGTTGGTACCAAGGTTTTTTTTAAAAAGGGCTCTTGTCTGGTTTTCACGTAAGGTTTCTTTAACATCTATCTGGTTGATTGGAAAAGATCGCCACATGGCAATAAAACAACCAGGTTGTACTATATACAACTAAAGTACAATAAAGTAATACATGTATATAATCATTACTATCCTATTGTAATAGGCAGAGAGAAAATATCTCCACATTCTATTCAGGCACACATACTCTATTTTTGTCAAGACCTTATCTTCATAATTTCCTATTAAAAACGCCTTTCACTCTTCTCTCTTTCGGAATTTGATTTTATTGATCTTGTCAAGTTTTTCTATGTTTTCCAAAACTTCTTATACTTTCAATACTACTCACAAATATGTTTTTTTCTTAAATATTTCATAACTAGTTGCAACGCGTGAAATATTCACAGAAGTACAATAAAACAAATTCTACATTTATGAAAATATATATATTCATAAATGTAAAATTTGTTTATATATATCATTTATACATCGTCCCCTTTTGCACAGGTTTAAAAATTGTTTATTACTTTCGGAGAGAATCCAAATATTACTCTCTCGCTCTCTTATATTCAAAATTCAATTCTCGTATTCTTTCTTTGACGACAACCATCGTATGGGTTTTGGGCTAGTTATACTATCATTTATTATTTGTACTTGATCAAGCCATTTCAATGCTTCTGTCTTCATTGTAAGAACTTCATCGTGTTTCAATTCGCATTCTTTCCTGATGCCCTCATTTCTTATTTTATAATAGTAATAAAATAAATATTTAACGACATCTGCAGACCCGACTCTCCTCAATGACACTATAACTTGGAGTTCGAACACACTATTTATTATTGACAAATGAAAAATGTTACAAAAATAACCAAGTTGAGTATAAGGTTAGGAAGGTGGTATCTGCGGCTATTAGATTAGAAACTTCCCAGCATCTGCATACGAGTTTATATAAAAAAAAATACATAAGGTAAAAAAATCCGCAGAAAACCTACCAAGGGAAGATGAAGTACTTAAAACCTTAGATCTTCCAAAATGCGATAGTAACACATTCGGCTTTAAGTACCATAAAGTGTTCATACAGTACCCGGCGATAAGTAATACACATCGGGCTCAAGATAGAGACTTCCATAATCGGCTAACTTCGGTTTTGTAGAGCGTCGCCTCTGTCCCAAGAATACTTGACAACAACTGACAAATCGCAACGGAATACGTGTACGAATGACAGAGACGACGCTCTACAAAGCCGAAGTTAGCCGATTATGACCGACAGTCTCTTTCTTAACCCCGATGTGTATTACTTACCGCCGGGTACTGTACATTGTTTTTGTACATATTTCACCCAACAATCTCATTTCTACAACATTTATATTACTTTCATCGTTTTGATCACGTTTGGGTTTCACTTGTTCCATAAACATTTATTTAAACGAATAAATATGACCGAAGTCATGTGTATCCTTATACCCTCAAAAATTAGACGGAAAAAATGCCTGTGTCATTCGAGGGAACTAACACAGCGAGGGGTTTGAACCGACGACATTCCGCACGAAAGTCCAGTGCGTTACCACGTGGCCATGCCCCTCACATAAAATGTATTTTAAAATTTGGAAAGAATAACCTTGATTGCTATTTTTAAATGTTTGCATTTGTCATCCATCCTCAGCGAGATACTGGCAAAAACCTAGTTTACTGGGGATACGACAAATGAAAAGCGACAAACCCAGATCAATTAAAATAATGTACGAGTATGTCTAAATTTATTTACCTGTTGATTTTTGCAAATTACGTATCATTCTTCTCATGTGTAATAATAATAAATAAATAAAAAATAAACACAAAAAGTTTCAAATTTTATATGTATCTTAATTTAGTCTTTGGTAGTCCTAAGTAAAATAAACTACGAGTACTTCAAATGATTTAAAGTATTTTGAACAGTTTTCAATGTTCTACTTAGCGTAGCTCTAAAGATAGAATATTCTATTGAACACGTCCAGCAACAATCAAGTCACAGTACTTGAACTTAACAGCAATGTTTGCTTCCATGACCCGGTTCATCGCTGAAGCGGCGTAACTCAATGCCAACCTCGAAGTTTAACGAAGGTTTAATAAATATAAAACTCAGAGACGTAGTTAGATGCTATTTGTTGAGGTCCTTGAAGACAGTAATGCAGAATTTTCTCGTAACTTTTCAAGCAGCGTAGTTTATTTAGAGTAAGCATAATTAATACACATGTACAATCCATATCCTTGCTTGGGTAGACAGATAGGACAGAGCGCCATACATTCATATTGCGTCACACTTCATCTTTTTTCTTGAGCTATACACCGTATCACGTAGCCTATACAATTTCGCAGATTTTAAATTTTTTTCTTCTTTTAATGTATAATTCACTTGTTCCAACCACTCTACTTGATTTTCCTATACCACGTCTTCCACTCATATTTAATCTGTATAGTTATTGTGTTAGTATTTCTTGATTCATTCGTTCCAATAATCTTAGAACAGCCTTGTTCATCTTATTGAACACACCAGCCTTAACCACTTAACAGTCGAATTTTTAACACGCAACGTAACACAACAACGAACTGTGAACGAATAAATTCTAAACGAAAATATATTCCGTTCGAAGAAAACAAGTTGAAACAAGATCTGCCCAAACGACACTCGGGAGAAACACTTTCAACAAGTCGAAACAAGATTTGCCCGAACGAGACTCGGGCAAAACTGTCAAATGGTTAATTCACAAATATGAAGTTGAGAGTTTCAGACTTTCCTATCTCGACACACATCCTTCGTATATTTACATCCATACACCTTCTCATACATAATTTCTAAGTTTTCTTCTTTCAAAATAATATTCACTTGATCCAGCCATATTTCCCTTGGTCTTTCTCTACCACAACTTCCTTCATTTGCACTGTGTATTTGTATTTATTTAAAATTATATAATTCGTTCTACATGTTCAAACCATCTCACAGTGATATTTTTCATCGTTCATTGTCTTGAGTTCCGTTGATGTATAAAATATTTTCTTGAGTTCCAAGAATTAATAAAATTAATATAAATTAAAATATAAGGTGTTCTGCGAAATTCTCACTTTTTAAAAATCCAATTAAATTATTTCACAACTCATTAATGTCTTTCTACACTTTTTCAAATCATTGGATATTGTTGAGGCAAAATAATCGAATCTGCTTAATCACCGTTTAGATTCGAGACTCTCCACTCGCATTGTGTTGAATTACCTTTAGGTGGGGTCTTTATTCTTAGAAACGAGGCGGATGAATGTATCGGCTATACATAACATAAAGTGGCATTCATTAAACATTTCGATTCACGCCACTGTTGAGTCCTGGTCTCGAGTATGTCGCTCGTTAATGAAGAGCCGTGGAGTGCGTTGAGCGCACGGCACGCGGCTAGACAATGCTCACTCGATAAAAGGATTCGTTTTACCAGGACATTAGGGGCGGACTTACCTATTATGACCAACAATGAAAATATTATATATATTCAATATTTTTTTAAAGCTTTTAAGGTATATCGTATTCATTCGTATGATTCCCCACAACATATCCGAATTGACGATGCTGATATATTGAAGAGCGTAGCTGTGAAAAATATTGTCTCCAATAATCATACCTAACACATACATATAATAAATACAATACATACCATCACTGTCGGCGCAGACAAAAAAAGAGATATCGCCAGACTTTCCTATCGTGACACACATATTTTACATTATCTACATCCATAAATCTTCGCATACGACTCCTACTATTTCTCTGAATTTATATTTCCTTCTTTCAAAATATAATTTACTTAATCCAACCATATTCTCATTGGTATTCCTCAATCACGTGTTTCACTCACATTTGAATTAAATGTTTATTTTGTAAGTCTTTTTTTATTAATTCTTTTCACATACCTTAGTGCTCTTCTTCATCTTGTTCAACACTTCATCCTTAACCTTTCCTTCCCTGTGTTGGGTATCTTCTACACGTTGCTTCTAATAACCATCAATATCTCTATAAATATTATAAATACAAGGTTAAGATTTTAGGTATTCCTCCATAATATATTTACGCATTGATTTAAAAAATAATAATCAGAATTTATCGACTACATCGTAAGTATTTTCTGAATATCGGAAACAAATTCGCATTTAAACGCTGTGAGTGCCTCGATCTTGGGTCTTGACGATAGGTGAAGAGTATGCGGGAAGCGCGACACTATATTCGCATCTCACTCTTGCATACTCCACTGAATAGCGAGGAGCTCAATTGTCTTAACCACAAACCTATCCTTTCCCGATTCCCAAAAAGATCCAAAAATTTCCAATAAATATCTTAACAGTCAGAACTTATCCGATGAAGGAGTAAGGTGTCCTACCATCGGACCGAAACTCCGAACAAGCTATCCATCACTTTATAGCGTTGCCAGATGGTTTTTTAATGTTTTCAGCAAATAAATCTCAATTATTATAATTTTTAACTTCAATTATAATTAATTAAGGGGATTATCTATGAATTTTCTTATTTTTCCGATTTAAAATCGCTAATTTTTTATCACGTACTCACTACCCAACGCCGGAGCACGCGTTTCAATTTTATCACCGTAAGGGAAGGGTTAAGTTCACACGTATTCCTCATTACTTCATTACCTACTCTGTCATACATATTCACCCCATGTATTCTTCTCAGTACACGCTTTCTCCTGTATTTATTTGACTTCATTCAAATTCTTTCCACGTCCAAGTTTTACTTCAACACATCCAAGTTGGTAGTAGGATTCGAGCCTCTGTTCTAAAAACTACTGGAGTATTAAATACATTTCTAGTTCGTCATACTACATATTGGAAATACCTCACGTGGGCAGACTATGACATTTGCATACGTCTAATGCAAAGAATTAAAAAAAGGGTTAGGTTAGGTTAGGTTAGGTTAGGCAGACTGGTAAAAAACATACTGGTTAAACATACTGTATAAAACCAACTACACAATAATAACTAATTAAATTGAAGTACACTTCTCGTAAAAGAAAATTTAACACGAATATCCACAATGTTAAAAAAACGAGATTTCAATTATGATTTATTTTTTCTTGTATTTTTTTGCGTCACGAATACCGTTACAAACAGATATATCCGAATTTAAAAAAATTGACTTTTTTTTATAACTTTCATTTTAAATGAAAAAAACATTTAGTTAACAATACCATATACTTTCCATGGAAACCAGGATTAAGTATGAAATTTACAAAAACTGGTTATTGAAGAATATTTTTATATTTTAGATTATCTTTAAATTGGTTGAATTTTTATCTATTGTGTGTTAACATAAGTTGTGTCCGTTTTTTTTCCAAATGAAGAGAACAAGAGGACACAACAAAAAAAATTATAACAAATTAGTCAATAATGCATTCTCTTTCATTATTTACAACTTTTTGCCAACGTTCTACAAGTTTTTCAATGCCTGTGCGATAAAAACCATCCGGTCTTGACTTGAGGAATTCGTTCAACCATGTCCGCAATTCGACGTCATTATTGAAGGAAAAACCATCGACGAACTGTCCTTTCATTCATAGCATCTTCACCGTACACTTCGCAAATATCGCGAGCAGCTTTGGCAGCTCTATTCCCTCGATTGAACGCGAACAGAAGGAGGTATCGAAAATGCTCACTTTCGTCTACTTGACATTACATTTTGAAGGCTTGTAATTGAATAAAATAATATATGTAACGTAAAAGCAAACACAATATCTTGTAGAGCAGAAAATTTTCTTTCGAATGACGTATAAAATTTACCATTTTATTTTACTTTTGGTGCTCATTTTTAAATTTGGAAAAAAACGGACACAACTTATGTTAGCACCTTATATTATAAAATTAAGCAATTTTTTTTCAATGCATTTACTTGTCATTCTTTAAATTTGAAAATCAAAAGATTCCAACAACATCAGCAACTTCTGATTTTAGTTCAAGATTTATTAAACGATAGGTAAATTAGGTTTCAAATGAAGGTTAGTGAAATATTTGAAGTAGGTAATCGTGAATTAAAAAAAATCGTTGTATAATTAACTCAAACAATGATGAACACTCAACCAAATGCCTCTATTCTTGAAGAACTGAGAGTCATCGACAGATTGTCGATAATATGCCTACGACGTATTCTCAGATTGATTGGACACATTGTTCGTGGTCAAAAATACAGTTTGGAGAGGCTTGTGGTCACTGAGAGCGTGAAAGGATGATGAACAAGAGGTAGAGAAGCGTTTGACTGATGTGTGATAGAAACAACAAAACAACCCTTAATAACTAATGTTGGAGCTGCGGAATGTAGGGGCGGATGGATAGGAGTCGTCAATATAAATCGTGGATCCCATTGCAAGTAATAAGCTACACGATAAGGTGAATGGAGAAACGGCAGGTCGATCGTCATCTATTTTGTTGGTTTTGTTGTACCGCCAACAGTAATTATCACAATTCTGTCGACTTTAGTAATGATTTTAAAAAAATGGATCGATTTATTAGACTAGGCAAAAAATAGTCTAAACAATTACTACTGTATTTAATTGCAGATACCGTAGAAGAATTGATCGGGCAAAGAATCAGTAAAATAAATGATAAATGAGCGCCCTCACCCTTCAAGCCATATACGAATATCCACTTATTTAATTATTTTAAAATTGTGGGTATCAGTAATATCAACTTGTTTACTAAAATGGTAGTATAATTTATATCAACTTATTTATTAAAATGGTAGTATCATTAATAACAATTTATTTACTAAAGTGGTAGTATCATCAATATCAATTTATTTACTAAAATTGTAGTATCATTAATATCATCTTATTTACTAAAATTATATGATAGTATCATCAATATCAACTTATTTACTAAGATGGTAGTATCATTAATGCGTAGCCAGTTTATATTGACGCCCTCCATTGCCTAGTTGGTAAGAAAATCACTTCCATCCTGGGGTTCGGGTTCGAATTTCCATGATGCCCGATAAAAAGAGTCCTAGTGTGGTAAATTAGTTTATTTTGGCACAATACTCTCACGCAAGTGTTGTTGTGTTTTCATGTGCGATAGTTTTACCAACACGTGCAATCAAGAACGGCGATTTCCGTACCGACTTCATTAGTTTTAATCCCAAAGATTCGATTAATGGGATTGAAAAATATATTGTTCTTGTAAATATACCATTTCAAATGGAACTCAATACTATACGGTAGAAAAACATTGGTATAAAGTTATAAAATAAATCTTAATATAGGAAGTATTTTTATTACATAATAATTATTTACAATAAAATTTTACAGATCAATTGTTATGTGGAATATTCCAACCAACCAAAAACCTTGGTTTTGGTACAGACCTTTAAGTTCCATCGGGAAAATAACTTACAATCCTGGGCTTTAGGACAACTATTTTACCATTAGGTCATGGAAGTCATAAAAAAATACAAATAATTCTCTCATAGTCAATCCGACCCTGAATGATTTCCCAATAATAAATATTTCGAGAGGGAATTTACGCTTTCATTCTTGGGATCGCAACAAATAATGATCTTTTACGCTTGGATTACAAACGCAAATCATTTTTATGGCCGGTTGTCGCGAAACACGTGACCGGGCGAGCGGGGGCACGATTGCTCTTTTATTGAGAGGTGAACTTACTCTCTGGTTATCTCAACCCCTGCCAATTTTTGACATTGTATCGCCACTGGTACATTGTTATAATTTTTAAAGCTTTTTTTTTCAGATGAATAGATAAGTGTTCCTGGACTGAAATATTTCTAAGATATTATTATTTTTTTAACTAACTAATTGAAATGGCTGAAACCCAATTATTTCATTTATAATTGGTAAATGTGCCAACTTACAAATATTTTTTTCTTTCGCTTCTTCTTATTTTCATATTAAAAGCACTATACGAGTATTACTTCCACCCAGAATTCTGTCACCTGGATTGATAGCACTGGGCGTTCCAAGAGTCATTTTGGTGCAAGACACCGAGCTCCTCAGGCACTGTAGCAACTATTACTTGAACTGATTCTTATCACAGAACCGAGAGTAGATCCATAACGTGACATTTTCCATTTCGACATGTTGTCCATGGGTCTCCCAATTCCTATACGGGATCTGTCACAAGACCATATCGCTAATTTTTTAGGATTGTGGTTCCCGTGACAGCTCTTGACGATTCCTCAATCTATCTTTACGAGTTCATCCTTTATTCGGCCTGTCAAGCGCATCAAAGATCTCCCATTTGTAGACAACATTTAAATTCCTCCAGAAACAACAAGCTATTCTAAATGTTAATACGTCCAATTGATGGCGTTGTTGTTCATAATCTCATACTGATTATCAGCTCTTTCTGGAAAGACGAAATTCGTAGTATCCATGTCCAGCATTACATTTCTAATGCATCCAGTTATGTCTTCCGCTTATTCGTAGAGTTCATCTCTCCACTTCTTACATACTCGTATGTTACATACATGTTGTAAAAAACAAGAGATTTATTTATATTTGACAGCGATCATTTGAATCTTCCATATGTAATTTGTGATGCCTTTTCAGAGTCGTAAAATATGAGTTCATTTTTTTATGCATATTATTTGCCGTGAGTCGTGCAAAACGTACATAAGTTTTTTTTTGTTGTCAATTGACGATAATAATAAATAAATAAATATAGGTTTATCGATAGCAACATAGTATGTATTGTACATAATACATTTAAATATACTTCAACAATACATAAATTGCAGAGAATACATTAAAAACAGAAGCTATCAAAAGGTCTAGATAATGATGTACGCAGATTACATTAACGGATTATGAAGATTAACTCGAGTTAATACTATATAAATAAATTATATGAGAGATGCAAAGATTAAACATTTAGAGTAAATGCTGGAAAATCTGGTCAGGGTGATAAAACTTATTAAAAATATATTGTGAAAATATGAGTAGAAAGCGTAGTAGAGAAAGATCAAGAAGAATGTGGTTGAATCAAGTGAATGATTTTTAAAATAATAAAACGTAGGAGTTGTATGAATGTAGAACAGGCGAAGAATCTGTGTCGAGATAGAAAAAATGTCACTATGTCTTCTCGGCGTACTCCGACAGGAAAATGGCGTGATGGTACGTATTTATAATTATATTTTCTACCTCCATTCTTAATCGTTTCAAATATGTATAAAATTATTAAAGTATCTTCTTCTTCTCAGTGTCATGTCAGGTCACCCTAACGTTGAATATCACTTGAGAGTAGACAAGTTTGTCCCCGGCAGCCCGAAAAAGATCTCCAACGCCCCTTATGCTAGTCTAATCACGTATATTGCGGAGCCAGGAGATTTGCCTCCTGCCAACACCTCTTCGGCCTTCTATTTTGCCTTGGATGATCAGGTGCAGTAATTTTGTATTTTGCTCCTCTAAGTACTCATAAATTACCCAAATAGGACACCTTCCGAATTTTAATAAGATTAAAGTATAAGAAAGTTTTTCTTGAATTGATTTTCTCCTTCAGCCTACTCGTATAACAGAAACATACAGGATGAAGAAAAAAAAATCGAAGTCGAATTGATGTTTATGAGATGCGGTGCTAACGATGTTGCTAAATATCCATTGAATATTTCCAACTTGGATATACTATACTTCTAATAAATGACAGACTATTGACGGCTTCTTTGTCAGTTTTTCCAACACGGAAACTCGGACACGAAAAGTTGGGATGAAAGGAATGAGCAAAAGATATACCAGCGACATGTTTAATTGATCGATGCAAACTGTGACAGCATGGCATCTTTGCACTCCTCTTAACAGAATCAAGAGACAATTTTAGACGAATCACGTACATAGTTGATGCAGACAACGGATAGTAACAAAGTAATAATATAAGAAAGAGTAAATTGTAAATAAAAGATGTATGCATATTGCAATACTGTAAATAAAAGATGTATGCGTATTGCAAACCTTGTTTCCAATTTTCACAAAAATTGAACACAAATTGGAGACAGTTTATTTCTTACATCCTAAACTATTTACGTATATTGTATACGTTTAGATTAATATACATACATACCATCACGCTGACGCCCTGGCAGGGTAGACAGAGATGAGAGAATGCCAGACTTTCCTATCGCGACAAAAATCTTTCACCTCTTCTACATCCATACATTTTTAAGTGAGTGAGCCATTGTACATCAGCAAACGCATAGGCCACACAGCTGTTCAGGGTATGTTGGCACGCCGAGTAAACGATCGAAGCACATCAGCATTTTTTTTAAAAGAATAAACATTTCTTATCTTAAAATATATCGGATGAAAGATTGATGCTAGAGTTTTCAGTAAAAAAAAAAAAAAATCAGACGCGTGAGACTCTCGCGCGGTAGAAGGGAAACTTCTTAGCTCCTAGGAAAAGTTGATTTTGTGCCTTGCTTTTTTTCCATTTGTTACGATTTTTTTTTTAGGATTAGGAAATGGTTATGTGGAATTTAATTCAAGAAAATCTCTTTAATTAAATAAAAAATAACAATAAATTATAATAATTTTAATAAAAAATAATAATATAATACACTTAATAATATTATATTTATATTTTTAATATTAAATAAAATTAATATTTTTATGTTATTATAATTATTAAATTAATTATTTTTAAATAATGAATTAATTATAAATTCATCATTATATTATTTCTATTAAAATATTAATAATATATTTTTAATAATATTATTAATTAATTATATTATATTTAATTATAATTTAATAATAATATAATTATTAATATTATAATAACATGTATATATTATTATAATTATATATTAAATATGAATTATATATTAAACGAAATAATTTAATATAAAATAAAATAAAGAATTATTAAATATATTAATATAAAAATATTACGAGTATATAACAAAAAAAATTTTTTTTAAATAATAAATGATAATTTTAATAATTATATAATACACTTAATAATATTAATTATGATTAGTAATAAATTATTATTAACATTAAAATAATTAATAATAATTTATTAATAAATAAAATATTTAATAATAATAAATAATAATTTAATAAAAATAAAACAATATTATAATACACCGTTTCACTTTCCGTGACGTTCAGGCCAATTTGCCCTACCGCGCATATAGAAGTTTCACTTAATTGAAAACAAAAATTTATCCAAAAAGGTTATTTTCAATCTAAAGTAAAAATTAACAGTTTACATCGTTTTGGTCGAAAGGCAAACAATAGAGAAGAAAGTACTCTATAGTGCAAAAAATCTAATTTTTATAGATATAAAGAATAAGTTTTATTCCTTAATCATAAATTTTAGATATTTGTCCCAAACACTCAGCTGAAATATTATTTTTTTTCACAAATATCGGCAAATGTCTGCGTTCCTAAATATTCATCTATATATTTTTTTGCAATATCACGAAGAATTTTAACTACACCCTCTGTGTTGATAAAAGATGATTCAGGTGTGATAAAGCCATCGAAAATTTTCAATAAAGATCTATTCAATTTTTCGAACAGTTACCGCATCATAGTTAAGGGGTGGTTAAATCCTCCCCATAAACCACAGTTAACAGATTGATCGCTTACATTAATTGGATCTTATCTGCTATTTTTTCACAACAAACCGCACCCTTATTTTTTGGATGAAAATAATGAAATATCGAACAACACACTATATAAAGCTAAATATGAATGTGCGTATATACGAGTATATATGTTAGTTTGTTAATTAATAACAACTTGAAACAA
Organism: Odontocerum albicorne; assembly: GCA_949825065.1. Classification (NCBI taxonomy): domain Eukaryota; kingdom Metazoa; phylum Arthropoda; class Insecta; order Trichoptera; family Odontoceridae; genus Odontocerum; species Odontocerum albicorne. Next base: position 43,956,845 of record OX463843.1, on the reverse strand, counting down.
TTTCAGTCAGTAACTTTTTTATAAAAAACTTACATAAATACCCTACTCACATTTAACCTGTTATGAAATATTTGTGTTATGATGTATCATTTTATTTATTTCAATTAAGTTTTGATACAGGTTTATCTCAATGATATCAAACAAAATTAATATTATAAGGAAAATAAAAATTGGTAACTATCTGAAATTAAGAACAATATAAGCAATGATAACTATCGCTTCCCTGTTATGTGACTCAGTTTTGTCTATTAAGTATATTAAATATAAATAAATAAATACAGGTTTATTGATAGCAACATAATATGTACATAATACATTTAGACCCATTTCAAGAACACATTAAAAAGAGAATACGTTAAAAAACAGAAGCTATCAAAAGGTCTGGGCTCATCAAATAACACCCCCCCGGCCAAGATACACCCCACCAATATAGGGCGAGCCCAGCCACGGGGACACCAGATGTTTTTCAGCCCACACCCTTGAACATGTAATAAGAAGAGAAAAAAAAGACAGAAAATAAATAGATGACAAAAAAAAATACATTCAAGAGAGAAGACATTAAAAGGTCCGGGCTCATCCCACAAACATTAAGTGGTACAATCGTCAAATAATCTACCGAGATATGAAAGACATCGATTTCGAAAAAAATGTTTAATAATGTCACTCAGCGTGCGAGCTGGGAAGCGTTCAATATCTTAGTTTGATAATATGGCACCGAAAATAATCTTAATTCGCGATGGAGAAAATTATTGTTCATAATCTCATTCTAATTATTAGCTCTTTCTGGAATGACGAAATTCGTAGCATCCATGTCCAGCATTACATTTCTTATGCATCCAGTTTACGTCTTCCGCTTATTCGTAGAGTTCATATCTCCACTTCGTACATAACATACATGTTGTAAAAAACAAGAGATTTCATCAGACTTATTTATATTGTGACAGTGACCATTTGGATCTTCCATATTTGGATCTTCCATTTAGATCTTCCATTTGGATCTTCCATATTTAATTTGTGATGCCTTTGGTCGGATTTCTTCTCTTTACACTGGAAAGATGACTGATCGGAAGAGTCGTAAATATGAGTCCAGATCTTTTGATGCACTTTATTTATATTATTCGCGTTCGTATAAAATCATCTTCATTCACGATGGAGAATATAATTATCAGGTACATCAAATAATAGTTTATGAATCAACAAAGGTATTTGATATTTTTCTTGTAAGTAATTTGTAAATGCTAGTAACCTGTCTTATTAAACATACACAATCAAACCGTTTAAATTATTCCCATAAATTTTAAATAAAAAATAAAATTTTCAAAGTTTTTAACCAAAGTAGGAATTTGGTAATTAACAACTATTCCGGATCTCACAATATTACATCATATAGGAATCAAAGTTTTTAAAATGATTGATTAACCACTGCACAATTATTCTTAAACAAGTATTTTCAAGATGTCTTAATTCACACGCATTATAAAGGTTGTTTTTTTTTTGGGTGTGATAGAATTTTGAATTGTCCGACAAAATCGTGCGATTTAACGTCTCTGGATTATTTTCTTTGGGGTTATGTTAAATCACAGGTTTACACCAACAAACCCAAGACTCTTGATGAACTTGAGGCCAACATTTGTCGTGTTATTGGCGCCATACAGCCGGAAATGCTCCACCGAGTCATCGAAAATTCGTGTGATCGAATTGGTCAGTGCAAAAGAAGCCGGTGGAAGCCATTTGAACGATATCTTGTTTAAATTATAAACGGCGTGAAATATTCTTTCAAATTAAACCTTCAGATCCATTTTTGGTTTATTAGTTGTTGTTTTATTTTATTTCAAAGTTCTGTTGTTCTTAATGGGAAACCCATCTTATGATCGGTTAAGAAGGCACGGCTAACATATGAATGAAATTATCTTCAAATAATAATTGTCATTAAACAACCTATCAATTTAATTCAAATACACGGCCATTTAAATAATTTATATGTGTTTTATTTCAAAAACAAATCCTATCACACCCAAAAGACACCCTATACATAATCCAATGCAGTGATTAGAGATAAATAAAAGATAGAGAAAAATCAAGAAAAGTACGAGTATGATTGAATCAAGTGAATGATATTTTGAAAGAATGAAAAGTAGTAAGTAAGAGAAATCGTAGAAGTTGTATGGATGTTGAAGATGTAGGAAAGTGTGTTCCTCTGTGTCTCAGCAGCAGAGAAATGGCGTGTTGGTTTGTATGTATCATATATTTCCATATCAGTTCTCTATACACTATCTCAAAGACTGGAAGTCAAGAACGTATCAAACAAACCACAAAGGCCGTATATTCTACGAGTACAAAAACAAGTTAAGTAATTATCTGAGTACTACGAGTACAAAAAAGAAGTTATCTGAGTATTACGAGTACAAAAAAACCCGTTAAGTAATTATCTGAGTACCACAAGCACAAAAAAGTCAAGTAATTATCTATTATACGAGTACAAAAAAAACAAGTTAAGTAGTATCTAAGGCATCCTTTATTCGTTTATAACTTAGTATCAATAGTCGAAACAATTTTTTTTATTTCTTTTTCCATCCCGTTGTTGAAAATGAGGTGTTGTAAAACTTTGTTTAAACACGAATATTCTTGCTCCAAAGTGCAAATATTTTATTACAAAAGTTACATACTCGAATATTTTTATGAACATATAAAACGATGTAATCAGCCAGTGAAATAAATCATTGACAAAAAAATGCATTCTTCCCACAAAAACATGTTGACATATTTATGCAATAACCTCGGACAAAGGCTGCATGTAATTATAAGCAAATTGTATGGAAAACATGGTAATATAAACTGGGCCCCAACTGGGTCCGAGAATATTTCAGATTTCCTACTTTGATATGCGGCACGGCAACGTTCGGACACTTGATTTGTGAAATGCCTCCCGCGTTTATGCAAATGTCTTTATTTCTTACGAAAAAAAAAAAGTATAGGAATTTCAAAAATCTAGGAAATAAACAGAAGCATGAGGGAATACTAAACGGTCGTAATATTTGAAATTATTGAAACAAACTGACTAGTAGAATTATTTGAAATTATTGAAACAAACTGACTAGTAGAATTATTTTGAATTGAGTATTCTTTTCGATAATATCAAACTTACTTTGAATGAAAAGCGATTTACATATCACAATTATTTTAAGAATATTTTGATTTGTTATTCAAACATTTTCAATTTTTTTTAAAGAGAATATGATTAGAAGGTACCACGTTACAGGGAATAACGTTAATATATAAATCAAAAGATGAAAAAATACTCTACACATATCCATAATATCATGTAATTTCCCTGTGTGGGCAGGCAGAAAGGAGAGAACACCAGACATTTCTTCCATAAACCTACTTTTACATATTTTCTTCTTTCAAAATATAATTCATTTGATCCAACCATACTTTCCTTTGTCTTCCTCTACCAAGCCTTTCACTCACATTTGCGCTCTATATTTTTTTGCAATTCTTTCTTCACTCATTTGTTCTACGTGCCCACAACCATCTCAAAGTGTTATTGTTCATCTTACTCAAAACATCAGCCTTAAGTTCACATTCATCCCTAATCACTTTATTTAATTGTTTTTTTTTAACCTGGTGAGTTTATTGTCATGTGGTAATCTCTTCCAACCTACCAGAAAGTTTAACACGTGTGTACTAATCGTTAGTATTTCTTCTTCCATTCGTTCTACATGCCTAAATCATCTCAGAGTGCTCTTATTTAATTTAATTGCACTTGAAATAATCAATGATTTAAATTAAAAAAAAAAAAATTATACAACTTTTGTTCCTCTCAAAATATTCATCGTACAACTCCCTTCTTTATCTCTATTTTATTTGAAATACAACTCGTACCTATACTTGTATAACTCCCTTCTTTATCCCCAGTTTATTTGAAATACAACTCGTATCTATACTCGTACAACTCCCTTCTTTATGCCCATTTTATTTGAAATACAAATCGTACCTATACTCGTACAACTCCCTTCTTTATGCCCATTTTATTTGAAATACAAATCGTACCTATACTCTTACAACTCCCTTCTTTATCTCCATTTTATTTGAAATACAATTCGTACCTATACTCGTACAACTCCCTTCTTTATCTCCATTTTATTTGAAATACAACTCGTACCTATACTTGTACAACTCCCTTCTTTATCCCCAGTTTATTTGAAATACAACTCGTATCTATACTCGTACAACTCCCTTCTATATGCCCATTTTATTTGAAATACAAATCGTACCTATACTTGCACAACTCCCTTCTTTATCCCCATTTTATTTGAAATACAACTCGTACCTATACTAGTACAACTCCCTTCTTTATCCCCAGTTTATTTGAAAATTTATCTATATTTTTGTTACTTTTACTCAAATATCATATTTATTTGGTAAGTTTAAGACACGTTCATGATACCGATAATAATTTTAAAACAAAATCAGGTCGATTGGAAGAATTGTTTTTTTTATTTTCCACATTATACGGATTTCCCTTGAGACGTAATGTAGAATAGTAGGGAAGATTCTTCTCGTGGTGTTAGGTGGTTCCGAGAATACATCCACTGTGTCACTTAATTAATTCAGTACCTCTAAACATCGCGTCAACGAGCTTTAAACCATCACATTGATTCTGTAAGTCGGTAAATGGAACAGATGATAATTTCTTGCATAGCTGTAATTGTCAGGAAAATATAAAAAAGGGCCTTTAATATTGCGCAATAATTGAAATTACATTACAGTACTTTTAATATGAATAACACGATGAACTCATGCCTTCTTGTTTCGAGGCGTCCATAATTACGTACCATTAAAAGGTCTACACTGTGTGCATATTTTGGATAATCACCCTTTGTTCTGTTTCAAAAATATTTCAGGAACTTTCTTTGTATTTTTCAATCATATTTTTATATTTTACTAGGTTGGGAGTCTATATACAAAAAAAGTGTTAAGAATATAATAAATCTTACCATTTCTTGTAATATATTTTTCTTTGAAACATTTCCTTGTTTAATTTTTTTTTAAATCTTAGATAATATTGTATATTGTGGGGTTCAATTTGATTAACCAAGTCGTATATTTATTTATGTGAACATCGGGGACTTTCTAGTTACCGAACACAAACTAATTCTCCTATAGAAAGCTGATCATTATGAACGGGGCGGGAGGGTAAAGATGGCAGTTATCTCGCCTTCGGCGACGTCACCCGCGGGGATCATGATAAACGATGTTTCGCCGAATCATCTACTGAAATAGGGTATAGGAAGAGAAGTCTGAATATACGCGATCTGAAACATTTAATGGGTGGAAATTTGGACACTGCAAGCTAAAGAAAAGAGATTGACTGACTTTTAAGTATGTTGCTGCAAATATATTTTAACAAAAATGAAAAATAAGACTATCAAATATATCTTCTATCCAATATTTGTTTGAGTATATATTACTAAAGTGTTTGGATAGTTTTAGCATACTTCATAGAAAAACAATATCCTAAGAAATATACAAGAAAAAAGAAAAACAGGCCGCACACATATGAGATGTTTTAGCCGCTAAACAGAAACCGTGGTTATTCAAAAAGATTTTATAACTTGTTTATCAGTGGAGAATATAAAGGAATTGCGAATTTATAATTATTGATGAAAATGTTTCAAAAATTTATCATATTAACACTTGCCACCACCCTATGATAGATAGTGAGGGACCAGGACTTACATAATAAAATAATTTTATAGCTAATAACATAATATAACCTAGCAGATTTTGCATAATTTTAATTTAAAACATACATTTTTCACTGGATGTTGAGCGTCCAGCACAGTGGCTGGCGGAATTGTTTAGCACAGTAAGGCAAGTGTTAAAGCCTATGGAAATAAAAATTAAAATACGCATAACATTTTGATTGCCATATTCATAAAGAAAGCTTACTAAAACTTTACCTTTTAATCGTGAAACTATACTTAGAGAAGGAAGCATGTTTTATAAAAAATATCCTTTAAATAATGAGTGTAGATTTTTGGGGAGAAGTCCCATGATCACAGCTTTTAAAGTTTTGTCAACGAATCAACGTAACTATCAGCTTTCTTCTCAAGAATTTGAAGTAAACAAAACCTTGTGACAGAAATTATTTGCAGCCACTTAAAATGAACGTTTTAATTTTGAGAATGATACACCAATTTGATGAATATTCTAAAAAAATATACAGTAAGTAGATTTCCTCGTTATTCTAAATATTCCACCCTATAAATGTATAAACCCTTTACATTTTCTGCTTTTTATATTTTGAAACCAGTTTTATATTTATGAAAATAGCCCATTTCAGATACACTGTAATAACAACATTTGATACTTACAATGAACATTTATATTTTTAATGTATTGTATTACACTTTCATTGTATGCAGTGTAACCTAGTTGCCTTATTGCTTTATTCAAAATATAAATTTATAATTGTTGACACATATTTATTTTTTAGAATTAAATAAAAACCAACGAATTTCAAGCCTTGCACAATTCCAGATCGTATTTGAGACTAGGAGGGTTTAAGTATGAAAATGGGGAAAAGTTAACTTCAGGGGTGGGAACGCCGAGGGTAAGTCTCTTTTTGTCCTGGGGCACGAACCGAGACGGACGTTTACCCTCCGTAATATTCTTGAACTAAGACTCATAAAAAATCTGACGTCATTAGAATTACCTTATGGGTCATCCAAAATAATGTTGGTATATTTTTATATGGACGGGTATTTTCAACTCGCCTGACAGTTTCAAGATATTTAAAGTAACGTAACATTTGTTATTTCGAGTTTGTATGGACTGGATATTTTTTTGTCTATTTTAATTCTGAGGAACATAACCAACACTGATACTGACATAGATTGCACATATTCTTCTCCAGTTTTTTTCTGCATTCCATTGTCCTATGGCAAAGGCAAGCTCTTAGCACTCTTCACCTGGTGGTTTCAGCGCATATGTGTTCTACAGCTGCTTCTGCAATCCTCCACATGGCCTGTGACTATGAGTTTCTTCATGGCCTCCTTGCTGAAATATTACTGAAGAACTTAAGAATGCGACTAGTGCACACTTCTAAAAGCTTCTCTTGAGATATTAAGCTCTTCCAAAATAGAGGTATTTGTTTGTTGTTCCTTCTACGAAACACCCTGCAATCGTCTCTACTAACACTACTTGAAAGAGTCTGTCTTTGATATTTATCTGATTTTTATTGTACAAGTTTCTGAGGCATAAATAAATATCGATAAAATTACGGTTTTAACAAGACGTTCGAGTATTTTCACTCCTCAAGATTTATGCCTATTTCTTCAGACCAGTTCCATTCTCTGCATAAAATTATTTGTCAAACCTATTATTCTCCTGATTTCACATTCATACCCACCGTTATCAGTAATTGTGGATCCAAGATGAACAAAATCGTGTAAGATCACCAAATCTAATTGTATTATAATTATATACAATATTTCGCAGTTTTGATCAATGGCCATCATTTTTGTTTTTTATTTATTTATTTAGAGTCCCATTAACTTGCTTTCATTTTCTATTCGGCGAAGCAGGACTGACATTTCAATGAAGGGCTTGGCAAAAAGTGTAGTATTGTTTGCTTAACATAGGTAGAATATGTGGTGATCTCCGGTTTAGATTTAACCATGATATATAAATTAGGCATGATGGATATTTAATTTTGTCTATGAATTCTTTCTTAATATCTTAACTTAAAAAAAATATATTTCGTACACATTTTTGCTAATTATTATAAAAATATTTCCATCCGATGTACACGAATTGCCCTACGTGATTATAAGGTTGCAAAAATATCAGAGGTATTATTGTCGATGCTGATAATGTAGTGGATGTTACTGACATTCCGGTTCAAATCTCACTTTTAACTTTTTAACGCTTTTATAAATTCATGGTAAAAAATCGCTTTTGAGGGGAGATTTTATTACCAAAGACATCATTTTTTTTGGAATAATTTTGGTATTAACTAGTATATTAAGTATATTGCTATTTTTTCACTTACACCATAGTAAGAAGGGAACAATTGAAACATTAAACGAGAAAAAAAATTCACCCAGTGATACGGTAGGAATACGTTAGTGCAGTGGTCAGAACATATATTTGATGACAATTATTGATGCTTTATATATTATACTCGTATATGTTTTTATTATTTTACGCTTTTAATTTGATATTTATATTTTTGTTTTTATATTCGTATCATCATTGATTTTTTTTTAGTTTTTTCTTTATTTTGCGGAAATACTATTATAGTTTTTTCTTTATTTTGCGGAAATATATTTTTTTATCTATTTCACTGTACTCGTATACGTACAACATTTTAAAGTTCTGCTGGGAAATCGTAAAACAGATACGTTAAAGTCTTGAAAATACCTATTTAGTTGATTTTCTTCGATAAACGTTATTATGAGACGGAAAGACGTTTAAAGTAACATCAATCACGAAGAAGCGATATGAAAATAATATTTACGCTATTTAATGGATTAGAGCACAGTTATATAAGCCCAGAAAGCAATTTTTGTTACTGACCTGAACATTTCGGATTGCGGAGAGAATCTGACAAACTAGGAGTTCCGTACCCCTTAGAGAGGCCGCTACTCAACTTGTCACCACCTAAAATTAAACGGAAAATTCTGAAATATCAGAGAGTCAATGTTGGTACAGGAGTATTGATTTGTGCGATTCCCGGAAACTTTACGTACCGTTCGAAACGTGATCAAATAAAATAAAATACTTCGTAATCAGATAAAATAAAAAGTCAATATTTTTTGGCATACGGTGACGTGGTCTAATGGTAAACATCTATGATGAGCTAGAGTGCATGAAATTCTGAGCAATTTGTTCAATTCTCAGGTTATTTACTTCCGGACTAGTTTAATACTTTTTTTTTTAATTTTTTCATCCACTTTGCACGAATTTCTCCTGTTACACAAAGAGGGTCTGCTTCTAGTGTTAGCTTATTCGTTAGGAAGAATATCAGCCAGGATTCTTCTCATACTGCTAGACGGTACCGAGAATATATCAACAGTGTCATTCAGTTGGTTCAATACCTCTATAGAGTTCAGAGGGTGATTCCTTGCACGGCTATATTTATTAGGTAGATATAAACTTAGTGCTTCTAGAATCGCGGGACAGTTAAAGCAACCTTGAAAAACCTTTAGTAAGAATATCGCAATGGATTCTTGCCTTCTTGTTTCGAGGCTTCTATAGTTCCACACCGTGAGAAGTTCGACATGGTGAGCATATTTTGGGTAATCGCCCTTTGTTCTGTACCATAGATATCTGAGGTTTTTTTTTGTATTTGTTCTATATTGTTTTTATATTTGAGCTGATGAGGAGCCCAAACCGTAGATGCATATTCTAATTTGGTTCTAATTAGATAATTATATAAGTTTCGGAGGATATCGGTGCTGTTAAATTCTCTTGATATTCTCATTATAAAACCGAGTAGTTTGTTATAGTCCAATAGCAAACGTGAGACATGGTTAACGAATGTGAGTCCGACAGCAAAGGTTAAGCCCAAATCTTTGAATTCAGAAACTCTGTTTAATGCCACTCCCTGTATAGTATACTATACTGATGGTGGATTGATACTAATAACTTTTAGAACTTCCTTCATTGGAATCAAGGTTTTTTCTGTAGCATATTTGTAACTATGAAGGGAGTCCTGACGACGAAGCTCGTAAGCTTTGAAACTAGTTGATTCGTGATATAACAAGTGTTTGTGGGATACAAACAAATAATAACCCTTTATAAATTAGCTAAAATGAAATACCGTTATGATAGCGTTAGGTTATCTCTTGTGATGAAGTATGATTGTCAGCAATCTCATAAGATACATGTAGGTACGTAGACTGGTTTATTGTGTACAAATTGTTGCACTTCAATTAGTACACTGTCGTTATAGATCAAACCAAAAGTTTTTATGGCAAGGAAATCAAACTTTAAAGATGATTGGGTGCAATGATCTGCACTAGTCATTCTTTAGACAGACTTTATAAAAAGAAATTTTTGTTTTGTTTAGTAGCTCTATAATCATTTACGATATGAAGTATAAAAACTCATAGAATAACATCAATTCTGATTATGTATAGTTTTTTGCGGATATAATGAAGAGCATGACCGGTCCCAGCTTGTCTTCGGTCACATTGATCAAATCTTGACGGCATAATTACAAGTCGAGTAGGTACGTCACTCGGGGTTCATAATTGCAATAAATTACGCTTTCGTTGTATGTAGTAAAGACTGGCAGGCATAAGCCTGAAGATAACCATATGGGAAGATGACCCGTGTTAATAATACCACGGGTCGTCTTACCACCAACTAGAATTTCTTTCAACTAAAGATGAGAAAACCTGACAGAAATATTTTTTAAAGAATCTGGGTTCCAACGAGAATTTACCCCTGGTAAGGTAGTAAGACGTCTTACCAAGTAGTCCACAGAATACATCATTATTAGTTCTTTCAATGCTATTTGAGGGATGTTTCTTCGGAGAGAAGTAGAACTCTGAGGTCAAATTCTTTTTCGTTTAATAAAATAGTTGTTCCAAATCAATCCAATTGGGCGGGGTATTACGAGTACATTAGACCGTTGCTGGTTCTGTGGTGTGGAATGGTCTGCCTCCTAGTATCAGATATATGGGTAGCGTATGGAGCTTTAGGAAGCACTTCAAGACAATTTTTTTTGGGAGATTGTATCAAAATTTATGAGTGGTTTCGAAACCTGAGTTCGAGAGCCCTTGAGGGGAATTCGCTCTCTAAACGGCGCAATATAAATTGTCATTATGATTATTAACTTCATCATTATGATTATTAAATTGTCATTATGATTATTAACTTATATTATGATTATCAACACTATCGCAAGGAAAGTTAGACCTTTTCGAGCAATAAGTTACTCAAATAGTACATTTTTCAATCGTTTTTTATTTAAACTAATTAATATTTTTATACAAATACAGTTTAATCGTGTGCTGTATTTGTTTTTTTTTAATGGTACCAGTGATGTTCATCACCTCCCCAACAATTAAGATGACAAAAGGATGATACACGCATGAATTTCTTATGCAATCAAACCGATCATTGTGTCCGGGAGTGTTCCCATGAAATTCAGTGTGTTTGCGCCACGTGTTAAGGTTGCAGGGGGGCGAGTAACATGATAGTCATGCGATCTGGGGAGTGGCAGCATTGCATGCATCGTGCGCCGCATTTATTTTGTTTTCATATACATGTATCAACCTTTTGTACTAGATTTTTTTGATCACCGCACTCGCAATAACTTAAAGTTAAACGTGTTCGATTTTCAGTTAGTTTTTATAAGCGTTAATATTTTATTATAATTTTATTTTATGTAAGAAAAAATCGTACTTAATTTATTGAATTGTTATTTATATCGATATAAATATTTATTTATTTGATGAATATTTCAATAAATAAACTAACTGTAAAATTAAAATGTTTCAAAATGCCTTCACGAGCGAAGCAAGCCTGTCACTTCTCTAACTTTTGCGTATAATTTTTTTCACATTTTATTGAAAATAAAATGTTGGTTTATTGCCATAAGTTTGATGTAAAAGAGAAATACTAAGCAATGAACATACACATACGAGTATATGTTATATTATACACACATTCATACTATCACGTCGTGATCCTGCTAGGGTAGGCAGAGAAAACAGAGGGCAAAATTTTCTTATCTCGACATACATCTTTCACCTCTTCTATAATATATATCTTCCTAACATCTATATATCTTCTCATATAACTCCTACGATTTCTCCGACTTTCTATGTTTCTTTCTTTAAAAATATTCACTTTGTCACAAGTTTAGAAAGCAGACTCTCCTTCAATTATTAATTTACTTACTTAGAATTTGAACCCTAGTTGATATATATATATATATTATATATATATATATATATATATATATATATATATATATATATATATATATATATATATATATATATATATATATATATATATATATATATATATATATATATATATATATATATATATATATATATATATATATATATATATATATATATATATATATATATATATATATATATATATATATATATATATATATATATATATATATATATATATATATATATATATATATATATATATATATATATATATATATATATATATATATATATATATATATATATATATATATATATATATATATATATATATATATATATATATATATATATAATATATATATATATATATATATATATATATATATATATATATTATATATATATATATATATATATATATATATATATATATATATATATATATATATATATAATATATATATATATATATATATATATATATATATATATATATATATATATATATATATATATATATATATATATATATATATATATATATATATATATATATATATATATATATATATATATATATATATATATATATATATATATATATATATATATATATATATATATATATATATATAATATATATATATATATATATATATATATATATATATATATATATTATATATATATATATATATATATAATATATATATATATATATATATATATATATATATATATATATATATATATATATATATATATATATATATATATATATATATATATATATATATATATATATATATATATATATATATATATATATATATATATATATATATATATATATATATATATATATATATATATATATATATATATATATATATATATATATATATATATATATATATATATATATATATATATATATATATAA
>OX463843.1:43777136-43943763 GCA_949825065.1 Odontocerum albicorne | reverse complement strand
ATATTTGAGGGAAAATAAATCTATGTATTAAAGTCAACTGAGCAAACAGGACATAAAATATTCGTCCTCTTCAGTATTGTAATGCTAAATACCTAGTTCTGCTTGATTCACGTTTTATAAGATATTTTGTACAATTCATTTCAAATACGTATTAAAAATACTAGTATAATGCAGTGGATTTTATTATTTACGCCTTAACTTTGGCATAGAGGCCATTAATATCTAATTCTATTATTTTACATATCTTCAAGTCTCAACTTCAAAGCTATTTCTCAATTTTTAGGAAACATTGGTGCCTTCCATACAAACAGTACACCTCTCTCATTCTGATCTAATAATTTCTCATTATATTTGACAAAGTAACACGCCATGCATTTTCTTTTCCACTTATTTAAGGATCTCCAAAATATATAATTTTATAAACCTGCAGATATCTCTATAGAATTATGATATATATCTAAATAACACAACAGATTTAAAAACTGAATTATTTATTCAGATAAACAATAGTTTTACTGAAAAATTATTTGAATTTAATTATGTTGGGCTGGATATTCAGTAAAAATAAAAGCTTATCCGGGAAGTTGTTTCATACGCTCTGAAAGGCCGATTATAACTGATGATAAAAAAGCTTTTATCAGAAATAACCAGCTTCTACGACGCAAGAGTTTGCTGAAATATTGAAAATCCACGGTGAAAAATGAATCGTTTACAATAATTTCGAGCAAAATAGTTTATTGGGCAAGCTAAGTGTACCACGCAAAAGCTGGTATTCATCCAAAAAATGTTATGCTATGTATTTGGTGCGATTGGAATGGAATCGTCGACTATGAGCTGCTCCCACACAACCAGATGACCAACTCGGAGAAATAGTGCTCGCAATTGGATCAATTGAAGGCAGCAATCGACCGGAAGCGACCAGAATTAGCCAATAGGAAGGGCGTCATCTTCCACCAGAACTACTCCTGCCCTCACGTTTATTTGCAGACCCGTAAAATATTGGCACAGCTGGGCAGCATATTTTACCTTACCCACCGTATTCACAGAACCTAGTAATCTCCGATTGCAACTGCTTATTCCATTCCCTACAGAATTCCCTTGAGGGAAAGCACTTCACTTCCCTGAAAGCCTGCAAAAATCATCTGAAACAATTCTTCGCCTAGAATGAAGAGAAGTTCAGGGCGGAGGAAATTTCAAAGTTGCTCGAAATATGATATAAATTAGAGCTATAAAACGATGTTTGCATTAGATAATAGAGTTATATCTAGATATAAAAATCTATCGTTTGATTTTGATCTAAATTTACCGGAAAACCCTATATCTTTTTTTTAGTGGAATAAAACTTTCACCCTGTACTCACTGAACAAAGATATTATAACATCTTTATTTTTTCAATTAGTCTTTTAGAGGCAAAAACCTTGAAACCAGTAAGGTTTATAACATTATGCTAAATGGAATTGATAATGTTTTACTAAATAAATTACAATGTCTTTAAATATCCACAGTGTAAATGCCTGAACTATAAATAATAAATAACTGTGTTATAAAAAGTTTGTTGTCTAAAGAAAAATATATTTCTCTAGCATATAAAATTTACTTATAAAGCCTATTTTTAAATTATAGCTATAAAACTTGCAACTGATTTAAATTGTCGACTGCCTTTGAAATTACTATCGAAACACTCGATATGTTAGGACTGCGTACTTACTGAAATGCAACATCTAGCAAAGTATAAAGCGATATAACGAAAGGTGTAATTTATTTAGAGAATGGACTAGCAGTCGCCCTCGGTGAGAGGGAATAGGTTTGATAGTGACATACAAGTACGATTTAATAATAGATATTCATTTGTTACAGTAGTTGAGTGAATTGTCTCCTTTGCTCGCACTGTGGCTCTGTCGTCGCAAAACGAGTGCATAATATCCGGTGATTAGTCTCTTGTTGTTGAGTTCCTATGACGCCAGAGCTAACGGATGCACAACGTTGTGGGATGTGGAACGATTATTAATATTGAAAAATTAAAGTGTAGAGTCAAAAAATTTCATTGATAAAATATATATACTCGTATATCCTTGATTCGTAATAAATTGCATTGCGTTGGGTTGTAAATAATTATCCTCGTTAACCCTTCCTGTCTTGTGATGTGTAACTAGTACACATTGCTTCTAAAAACTTTAATATCTCTATAAACATGATAAATACTGGGTTCAGATTTTAGGTATTCCTCCGTAATACATTTACGCATTGAATGAAAAAAATAATATTAATAATAATTAGCACTTATCGGCCACATTAGAGATATTATGTGAAAATCGGGAAAAATGCACCAATATAATCAAATGTGTGACGTAGGTATATTAATTCTAAAAAACTTCTATGGGTGAGGAAGCGACGCTATTCACGTCTCACTCTATTTCGGTATATGGGAACGCAATAAATAGAATCTCAGTTCGCTCGCTTCTCTCGCTTAGAAGCTAGGCAGCTTTCGTTCGAGGTGGTCGCTTTGCCCGTTTTGTGAACGTTGGCCGATGTTTTTTCTTCTTCATGTTTTTAGGAATTAAATTTCAATTATTATCAACTTTGACTTCAAATTTAATTAATTTAAGCTGTTGGCTATAAATATTCCTATTTTTTCGATTTTAAATCGCTTATTTTTACATGTGTATTGATGTGTATTGAATACACAACACCGGAACGGGCGGAGTTTTTAGCACAGGAAGGGAAAGGTTAATCATAACAATAATAAATGATAATTTATATGGCACCGTTTAGAGAGTAGAATCTCCTAAAGAGCGCTTTAACTCGGGAGTCGAACCCACTTTTTTTGATAGATTTAAAATATTACAAAATATATGTGTATAATTTGAGTGTAAGGATAGAATAGTGGTGACTGCGGACATTAGACGTTATAAAAAAACTTACTATAGGATTACGAATTACAAAGAAACCTTTGTAAAATTTCGATATGTAATAGTAACACATTCGGTTTAGAAAAACAAATTTTGTAAGAAAATCGCGGAAAACTTATCAAGCGAAGACGAACTACAAAGAAACTTGTGTAGATCTTTTGATGTGTAAAAGTAACACATTCGGTTTAGAAAAACATATTTTGTAAGAAAATCGCGGAAAACTTACCAAGCGAAGACGAACTACAAAGAAACTTGTGTAGATCTTTCAATATGTAATAGTTACACTTTTGGCTTTAGGTGTAGTGTGGTTTATGTGTGTAGTGTTCATATACAATCATACATTTTGATAAAACCTCACAAAAAGGGCTGTTTTCAAGGTCTTTGCTACAGCTGTACACGCCACCCATATCTCGAACATTTAGAAACTAACCATTCTACACCAGAAGATCAGCAACAACATCAATTATTTACAATATCAACTTGTATTTAGATTTAAAAGAGAACTTCCTAAAAAAGGCTGTCTTCAATTGCTTCTTAAAATATTCATATCATAATCATTCAATAATAATAATCTAAATCATCTAATAATCTTATCATCTTAATTCAAAATATCTAAAGTAGTATATTGTTTATAGTTAAGGCATTAACGTTGTGGAGGTTTAAAGACATTGTAATTTATTTTATCAAACACTGTCTTGTTTGTGCTCTCCTGAAGATGAGGTGAAAGCCTTGAAACCGGTAGGGTTATACCGTTACAAAAAAGTGGAATAAACAATGTTTGATAAAATAAATTACCATATCTAAAGTTAGATACCATTTTTATAATGTTTTTTCTTGCACATTAATAGTTTTCATGAATAATACACATTGTTTGTTTGACAAGAGCGTGTACGGCTACATTTTTTTCTGAAACCCGTTAGAGGGTAGATTCAAATACGAGCAGGTAGCAAAACTCTTTCCCCAAGATGCTTTGTATAGAAAAATTCAGTTGTCGTTCGACCTTGATTACGCAAAAACATATTTCACCAAGAGTGTCGCGTACGCATCACGTTACGAAACCGTGTTTCTGTGTACACATCCAAAAGGACCGAAATGTCGCACGGAGCCGCTGCTTAATATATGAGAAAGTCGAAGACATTTGTAAGTAAGGGGGTGAAACGCTATTCCGACGTAAAAAACGAGTGATTTTACGGGTATTTGAGAAGGATCTTCGTCTATCTAGTGTGTAACATCATAAGGCGTTTACTAGCTCATGGAGTTAAATTTCGAAGCACGGTGAAGAAACCACTACTATCCGAAAAAATACTCACTTGGGCGAAAGAAAATTTGGACCGCGATCGGAACAACGTATTTTTTTCGGACGAAGCTTCTTTTTGGGCACGTTCTTTTATTAATCATACTAATCGACTCATCTAGCGGACCATTAAACACCCGGTAAAAGTCCACATATGGGGCTATTTCTCAAATCGGGGATTTGGCACTTTGCACATCATCACAAATAATTTCAACGCTGCCAAAATAGTTAAGATATATCAAAGGGTTTTCAATATATCAGAGAGCTTTATTTGGCCATCTGGCCAAAGTTAGTTTATAAGAAATAAAGAAAATTGGCTACTGCAAGAGGACAATGACTCAAAACATCTGAGTCGTCTTTGTACTGTGTGGAAACAGGAAAATGACGTTGACGTAAATGGATTGGCCGTCGCAGTCACCAGATGCAAATTCCATAGAAAATGTTTGGGCACTCATGAAGTTCAAGCTCCGAGGGAAAAATATCTGGAACGTCAAGCAGATATTTCGACAGATTCGACTTATATGGAAGTCTTTGCCCCTAGATTATGCTATAAAATTAGTAGAAAGTATGCCTCGGAGATGCCGGGCAATTATTAGTAGTGGAGGCGACTGGACAACTTATCAATAATAAAGCATCACGGTTTATATTATGTAGTATTGTGTATTTTTTTAATGCCTTATCCCAAATAATTTTTCGGGTTTCACCGTTCACGTTCTTGTCAAACAGACTGTATGCTTGATACATATTTTTAACATCTCATTTTAAATCTCTTGTCATTCATGCGCAACCTTTTTCTAAATTTAAACACATCCAAGTGCTTTTAAAGTGATAATTGATAACCATGCAGAGACAAGTCTGAAGTATTCCAGTTGTTAGGTATATTTTTTACGTAAAACGTTTTATCTTTTTATTGATGGTTTGGATTTTAATTGGTGGACTTCCATATAAGAATACTTAACATCAAATTACCTTGACATTGCACTAATTTCATTAATCCCCACTATACGTGTTTCTACCTTCTATTTCGAGACTCTCTTCAGACAGCATGATCCCGGTTTGTTATGTATAAGAGCAGTGCTTATGACAAACTGGTGTCATATTATATCGGAAGTTGTGTGGTCTATTGACCCAACGGAAAACTGTTTGAGAAGGGTTAAACCATTTGAACTCTGGTTATTTATTACTTTTTTGTTATTGCTTTGTGTACCTCTAATGTTTCTAAATTCATTGTTTTATACAATTTTTGTGACATATATAAAATGTAAGCTGTCGTTTTTTTTTTAATTAATGTATTTCTCTATTATTTAGTTTGCTAACTCTGAAATCTTGTTACATATTAAAGTTTATCTTCCTTGGCGTGTAAAATAATCGGTTGGTGCACAATTAACGATCGTTTTGCCGGTGCTGTTCGAATCTGTAAATGTTTTTATTTTATTTATTATTTTTTTACCAATACATTTCTTACTATTTGGGTGGTTAAAATATCTGTCGATAATCACCTTTATATTCGTCATATCACGTCGAGAAAGGATGGACTGCAGCACAGTTATTGTGCGATCTCAACGAACTCTTTGGGGAAGGAATGATCGGTGAAAGTCAAATTCGAAAATTGTTCAATCGTTTCAAATCTGGCAACATAACCTTAAAAGATGATAATTTTGTCTAATTTTGATGATCACGCTCTTCGGATGGCCGTGGAAGAAGATGAATTTTAAACGCTTACTTTTTTGGAGCTTAAAGTTTGGATGTAAGATTAATGTAATTAGTGGATTAAAGAAGGTTTTTTCCTATTGAATCCAACTTTATCAAAATGAAATGGCGAAAGTTCATTGTTATAAAGAAACATTGTTTAACAAACAATACATTTTTTCTAGAGATATATGATTTTCATGATCAAGTGTATAGGGGGTTTCTTCAAGTATTAATAATTTTAAAAATATTTATCTAGACCATAAGTTCTCAACGTGGGCGATAACGCCCCCTTTTGGGCGTTTGAGATTTTCAGGGGGGCAGTAGAAGACCCAGAGAAAATTAGGGAGCGTTGAGATCAGAAGTAACTCGTTGAATGACAGATTATTTAGTCAGCTTTGCATTGCCAATGATGAAGATTTCAAACGGTTGTTTTTAAGTAAAATCGAGCCTGATATTAACAAACTCCTTAAAATGCATCAAATTCAACCTTCTTATCAGATAAGTTATAAGTTCAATGTCTTTTGAATGTTAATAAAAATACTTTTCAATATAATTAAGTATGCTTGTGTTTTAATTGTTCTCATTGAAACAGTCTTCTTTAAACTCAGAAATAGGCTAGGGCCATACCATATCCTATCTTACGACTATAGTATATTATATTACACGTTTAAATATAATCATGGCAATAGATGTTTCAGATTCGCAAGTAAAAAAATGGGGGGGCTTTAGAAAAAAATATATTCTCAAAGTTGCCGGTGGGCTAAATAAGGTTGAGCACCTATGATCTAGACCAGTGTTCCCCAACCTTTTTAGACCTGTGGACCGGTAAAAAAAGGAAAAAAAATCGCGGACCACTAACACTGAAATAAAAATGTTTTTTTTTATTTAATATTTTTTTAATCTTATATTGTGACAGATGGACATATGTAACTATAATTGACAAATATACATATAACAGTTAAACAATTTTAATTGTAACATTGTCTGATACAATTAAAATTGAACAAAAACCATGGGGTTTTTGCAACAAACTAATGCGAAACCTGCTGTTGATCTTTGCTAATATATTGAATATTCTTGGCTGTAGTGCTGTCTCTGTCTCTGAAAGACCAAGTGTTGCATTCACGTCCAGTCTATTCCTTTGTTTCGATTTTATTGAGGACATGGATGAAAATCCCATATTTAATATTTTTGCATGGCGAATTTCTTGAAATTTGGCATACTGTTTGCGGCCCGGCGGAAAGTCTCTGCGGCCCAGCACCGGGCCGCGGACCACCGGTTGGGGAACACTGATCTAGACTAACGAAAATATAATGTTTAGTCTCTGGAAACAGAAGAGCCTAATCAAGACTCTACTCACCCTTTTCTTTGAATTAAAATAAATTATCCATAAAGAATTTATTGATGACCTCCATGGCCTGGTGGTAAGACACTTGTCTGCCGATCCAGAGGTTGCGGGTTCGATCCCCGCTGGAACCCAGTTTGTTTTAAATAGGATTTCAGTCTGGTTTACACTTAGGGCATATAAAAAAAATCTTACTGGTTGGTTGGAAGAGATTGCCACATGGCAATAAACTCGCCAGGTTAAAAAAGAGAGAGTAAAAAAAAGAATTCACGCCAGAAGGTCAAATGGTGAACGCCGGTGTGTACTTGGCTGTTTTGAATAATTTATGGGGTAGGACTCTTCGAGTTCGACACGAATACCGGGAACAAGGGGCATGGTCTTTGTTGATTAACAATGCACCGGCGCACAAAAGTAAGATTGTAGGCGATTTCTTGACCAAAAAAGTCACCCCCCCGTATTCACCTGATTTGGCTCCATGTGACTTCTGCCTATTCCCAAAACTGAAATTGACGATGAAAGGAAAGCGTTTCGGCACGATTTCAGACATCTAGAAAGCTTTGAACCCAATTTTGGAGGCAATTTCGAAGAATGAGTTTTTGTATTGCTTCAGAAAATTTTACAACCGCTTCCAGTATTGTATTGACTCACAAGAAGTGTATTTGGAATAAAAAGTAATGTAAACTAAAAACAAACAATATCTTGTATTTAATTTCCCGTCAGTCCCTTTTCGCATAAGACAGATAGTGTATACTATACAATACGAAGAGGTCAATTCTAGATATGGTATTCTAAAAGTAATAAGATATTCGATATATGAAATACAAACGCTTAAATAAATTTAATCAAAATAAACGTTCTCAAAATAAAGTTAATTGAATTGCTGAATTTTTTAAATTTGTATTTATTCAACTTTCCTCATGGACGCTCTAACTCAGGATTCAAACCCACTATTGTTAACAAATAAAAAAACAGATTGTAAGGACAAGAAGGTGGTAGCTGTGACCATTAGATTCAAAGTTTCCTTGTGTCTGCATATGTTAAAAAAAACATATTAAGTAAGTACACCGCATAAAACTTACCAAAGGAAGACGAACTACAAAGAAACCTTTGCAGATCTTTCGTATTCTAATAGTAACACATTCGGCTTTACGTGTAGTGTAGTGTTTGTGTGTAGGGTTCATATATATTCACATATTTTAATAAGGTCTCTCAAAAAGGGCTGCCCGCAAGTGTTTTTTAAAGCTGCACACGTCACATATGTTATATCTCTAATACTTTAAGATTATACATTTTAGTTTTTTGTAAATAATGAATTAAACAATTTGATTTTGCTTCTATTAAATATGTTAAAGCAATAAAAAGATCGATCAAATTGAAATACTACTAAATAAAACGAACATTGACCGATATAAAGATAATCAATAATGGTATAATCAATCATTAAACATTACGCAATAATAACATGACTGTTGCAATAGTAAAATAAACACATTAAAATGGCGAAAAATACACTATTATCAACTAAAACTAATCAATCTGAATTAAAGGGATGTTCCTTCGGTGAGAAGTAAAACTTTGAGGTCAATTTCTTTTTCATGTGTTAATCTGTTTGTTCCAAATAAATTCAATAGGGTGGGGTATTGTGATATAGTTTTTGGCATTGCTGGTCCTATGGCGTGTAATGATCTGTCTCCTTGTGTCAGAGATATGGGTGCCGTGTGCCGCTGTAGGAAGCACTTAAAGACAATCCTTTTTGAGAGTTCTTATCTAAATTTATGAATGTGTTTGAATCCTGAGTTACATCTTCCTTGAAGAGAATTTTTGTTCTCAAAAAAACGGCGATATGTTAGTTGTTATTTTATTATTATTATTAAGAAATGGACTATAAATATATTTTTAATGTAGTATTGTGCACAGCTTCAGGGATAACTAAAGAGTAATAAATCACTGTTTAAAAAATTCAAACACATATGAACTAATCACATCTGACAGCACAGTGCCGCCCGAGGGTATATCATTTGGAAAATAAATTAAATTGTAAAAACAAAACATCCGTTTATACATCTTCATGGGTTGAAGTATCCTATGGCAGTTGATCACTATCACGGGAAAGTGTAAATTACTATGGCAGGAAGGACTTAATCAAACTGCGCCCAAACCTTTCAATGAGGTTCTTAAGCCAAGACTCGTGGCGTTTTCGTCTTCCTCAATTGCCATTATGTTCTTCCATAGAATATAAATAGACTTCATTTTGATATTGGCCTTGGGTCTGTTAGTTGTGAAAACCATTACTGGTAGTTAAAGAACTAGTTGTCTTTACAGCTTTTATCCGGCCTTCATCACTATCTATTTTATCCACTTAAACATTACAATGCCCTCTTCTTTTCCTACTTCATCTGACTATATTGTCTGTGTAGCAGGTCTATCGGATGTCAGAGTTTCTGACGATTCATCCAAGAATTTATAGTTTTATTTATTTTACCGGTGCTTTTTAGTAACCAAAGTTTATACGGATTTCAATCTTTCAATGTAACGTTTATCACATAGTTTTAACTTTAGAATCATCTTCAATGTTTACAAGCCATCACTGCACCAGCTTATACTACAGAATAAATCTGTTCCATGTAAAGAGTAAACCTCACTAAAATAAAGTCCTGTATATTTACCACATCCCTTTCACTGTACAACTGAGAATACGAAACTTACTCCCTTTCATATTTTATATATTTCTTAATCTTAATTTATACTTGCAATTATTTCCACATTTGTGTCAATCTAATCGAATCCACAACTTTAAGCTTCGATCCTACGTGGTGTTTTTTAGTTAAGTGTTCCATATATACAAAGGAAGGTTCAATGTAATATTTTTTTAAAAGACTTCCACACGACCACTTCCATGCCCTAGTTCTTAATACTTTTTTCCAACTTTGAAGTTGCGGGATCAATTCACGTTGGGGTTTATTGTTTAAAAAAGGGCATAAATCTGGTTTTTACTTGAGGCATATTTATGATTGGTTGTACAGATAGCAATGAACCCAGCAGGTTATATTTTTTAGAACGTTACCATAAAACAATAATAAAATAAAATGATCGGTACCTTCATTTTGCAAATAATTAAAAAAAGTCTAGTATCATCACAGAATATTGAATGAATTATAATTTTTTATACTCTTTTAATATTGAATCACAAACATTTAACTATACAATATAATTCAATACATTTTAGTTCTATACAGTAAAACCTGAAGAGCTTATTTCCGCTTGATAATCCCTTCCATGCAAGTTTTTAAAGAAGCTTTAAGTAAAAACCACACTGGAACTCTTTTTAAAAATACAAGGTGTTTGTAGAATTTGAACCCTTAACCCTCGAGCTGGAAAACAGGTGTCTAACTAACTGGACCGCGAAGATTCTCTAATGTAAAATTATTTTTAACAAGTGCCGGATTAAAATCAAACATAATGAAAAAAAAACCCTGAATTAATAATTCTTTCTATCGAAACGTATTAAACTTCGTATTATGAAAAAATGTTGAACTGAAAGGGTTAAATATATCGATTTTCTTTCCATTGTTTTAAATTTCAAGGCAATTTGTAATATTTTTATTTGATTTAAACCCAGCAAGGATATTAGCATCACAAATCACGATCGTAGAAAGAAGATCACAAAAAGCCATCACCCGCGTGAAACCAATCGTATGATTCGAAGTTCTTTCAGCTCGTCTGCGGCTGAAATTGGACGTATAATTCAAATCCTGAAATCTAAATTAAAGCCTACAATAAAACCTTAATCCAAGTTAAACGTCTTTAAAATTGTTAAGTCATACGTACGTATCTCTTTTTGAAAACATAGAGGAATTATTAAGTAAATGTAATAACTATTTTGATTTAAGTATAATTGTTTGCCATATTTAACATATTGATAAAAAAGAAAAGAAATATTTAATAATTTTTAATTCCTGTTTTGATTATTTAAAATTAAAATTTCATTTTCTAACAGAAAATAAATTGTATTAACTGATACAGAGAGCTTTAATGATAATTCGATTATACGAGTATATCTAAGGTCTTTAAAACTACGTATGTGTGTTATGCCGGATATCAAAAACTGGTGATATCAAAAAACATACATGTCCTTTGCGGTGTAGGCAGAGAGAATGGATATCCAAACTTTTTAATCCAAGCACAAAAATTTCGCGTTCTCCACATTTATTCATCTTGTTATGCACAATATTGAATAACTCATACTTCTCACATCACTTTCATTCAAAATCTGATCCATTTGGTCCATTTTTTTATTGGGTGAAACGTTAGAAGTATTAAAACAGAAAAACGTGTTGAACGAAATATACGTTAAAAAATATCCGCTCTGCCTGCCCCAAGAGGGATATGGCGTAAAGGTATGTATAAATCTTTAATAATTAACTTTTTTGCTCATAATTTTTGGTATATGCATACAAACCATCACGCCGTTTCTTTGCGAGGGCAGGCAGATATGTAAGATCCCTAGTCTTTTATATCTCGTCACATACATATTTCACCTCTTCCTCAACCGCGCACTTTCTCAAACAGCTCCTACGATTTCTCTTACTTTCAAAGTATCATTCACCTGATCCAAGCATACTTTGCTTAATCTTCTTTACCACGCCTTCTACTCACGACTGTATATTTGTTTTGTTAGTATTTCTTCATTCATTCGTTCTATGCCCCCAAACCCTCGTAAAAATCTCTACCTCATCTTTCTCAACACATCAGTCACCCACCATATTCATCCATTTTTCCTTTACTCCGTATTGTGACAAACATTATCCCCCATGTATTCTTCAAAGAGCACGCATTTCCACAGTATTTATTCAGCTATTTTCATTATTTTTTCACGTCCACGTTTCTCTCCCATGCATCAAAAGATGGTATTAAAATACTGTAGTGGAATCTCGTCTTAGCATATTTTTACACTGTCAAGTTTGAGTATACGTATATTTTAGTGCCCCATTGACATTATGTCTTATCGCTACACTTCGCTATCTCTCGTAACTTTTCCATCATCTGAGAAAATACTACCTTAACCCTGAGAGCGCTACGAGAAAAAAATATAATTGTCTATCTAGTGCTAAGATATATTTACGATTCGGACGTTCGTGATAAATATTTATTTTAAACAACAAAAAAACAAAAAAAAAATATTTTTACAACATAAATATATTTTAGAATATGTACCCTTGTATTCTAAATGAATGATATTCATTTAAAATACAAGGGTAGAACAAATTTCTTCCACTGCTATAGCAGTGCGCCGATCTCTCAGGGTTAATAATATAAATCTTAAATTTTCTCTAAAATTTCACTACTCATCCAAGTATTTGTGAGGATTATAACAGCTTGATGGATGAATTTAGAATTTATAAAATAAGCAAATCCTAAACCTAAAAAAGCATTTACAGAAAATCTTCATTACTGTAATTACCCAGTAAATATTAATACCAATAAGTAGACCATGTGAAAAACCACATCTATCTTCTAGTCATAATTTTCATTTCACATTTTTCTCTCACTATGAGGTTTTACAACATTCATTCTTATATCTTTCTTTTTACATATCAATATAACATATACAATTTTCTCTCACTGTGAGGTTTCACAACATTCATTCTTATATCTTTCTTTTTACATGTCAATATAACATATACAATTTTCTCTCACTATGAGGTTTCACAACATTCATTCTTATATCTTTCTTTTTACATATCAATATAACATATACAATTTTCTCTCACTATGAGGTTTCACAACATTCATTCTTATATCTTTCTTTTTTACATATCAATATAACATATACAATTTTCTCTCACTATGAGGTTTCACAACATTCATTCATATATCTTTCTTTTTACATATCAATATAACATATACAATTTTCTCTCACTATGAGGTTTCACAACATTCATTCTTATATCTTTCTTTTTACATATCAATGTAACATATACAATTTACTTGTTAGACTTTGTAATTTATTCTCATACACCGCTAACACTGCCAACCAATTTTTTATAGCAGCATCATGACATCATCAGCATACAGCAATCAAAATTTTCAGTAAAATTGAATTATTAGGGAAAAATTAATTTAACACTTTAATACAAATTCACTCACTTCTAATTGACGAAACCTAATTATTTTGAAGATGCTTGTTTAATAAAAGTGGTTAATGGTTTAAGAAAAGAGCGGAATATTTTTTTTCGTTCGATATAAATATGAGCAAAAATATTCTTCATGATATTTATCATTAACTCTAAAATTAGATTATGAAATATTGATTACAGTAAATATTAATCCAACAGTCAAAAAAAATATAATGGCGTATGCCGAAATAGTATTTCTTAAGAGATAATATTTTTTTCAATTAAAGTGAATTTTTTGGCATAATGAAAAATATTGAATAACCCACCTCATATTTAATAATATATTATCCAACGATATGATTTACGGTTGACTAAATTTGCAGTAGAATATGACACAGACCTCCAGGAAGTTTAATGTATCCTCAATTAGACTAACTCTAAAAGATCAAGGTAAAGAGACCAAACACAATCACTGCACTGTTGGGGCACCGAGTTGTATCACTAAAGCCAGCACAAGAACTGTCCGGAGAGAGTTTGCAGTCTCAGAGCGGTCGGTTTATTGTACACCAACCCAATTGCCTGCATCCGGTGCGAGGGAAATGCAAAGAGGTCCGTTTACTGATACAGCGGAGTATCTTTTTTAATAAACTACACTATGTGATACAAACTATTCGCTAGGAATATTATTTATTCAAAATATTCGTTTTGTTCGTCATACTCTTAACAGAGAATGAACTTGAGACCTAATTGATCGCACTACAGATAGAATGACATTCAATTTCTTGCAGTTAGTAGCATTTTTTTTTACATACCGATACCTGAGTTTGGAATTGAAATTATAGATAAGGACCAAAATCCGTCTAGTTAAGTCTCTAGTATTATCCATAGCACTGTATGGATTGGAAACATGAATAATGAGAAGGAAAGGAACAAACATGATATATGCCTTCAAGATGTGATGTTGTAGTCGGATGTTTCGTGTCACACGGATCACAAGGTGCACCAACGTTTCTATCATCCAGGAATTTAAGATTACCGAAAGACTTTCGGAAACATGCAGAAAAATAATCATAACATAGTGGATATGTTGCTAGAAAGAATGTTGAAAGTCTGGAAGGTTGGTGATCACGGGGACAGTTGAGGGAAGGAGAAATGGACGGGTCAAATAAAGGAGTTTACATAATCTTCTTTAAACGTTTCATTTAACGTGATCCAGGACCGGGAGGAATGGAGAAATTTTGTGCACCGAGTTCGAAATATAGCAGAGAAATACGACACTTACCATTTGGTACACTATAAAGAAGAAGATTTGTTCGTATGAATAGGGACTGAGCACCATATTTCGAAACGTCAATTTTCCGGCGTTCCTTTTTTCTCAATTTCCATATCCACGGTCATTCATTTTTTTATAAGTACAAATAAAAGGCAAATATCACTTTGTTCCAAATATTTCTGACCTGAACCGATTTGAGCTTAAATGGGCAGATAACATGCCGGCCACGCCCATTACATGATCAGGCTATGTTATATTATAATTTTGATACCTTTACCCTCAGCAGTATGTCAACTGGATTCAACGGAGAATGTGTTCTCCTTGGACAGCATTGAAACGTTGTTTAATTCCTTTTCCAGGTTTTCTTTTCTTTTGAAAGAAACTTGATAACCGCGTGGTATCAATTTTTTGACATTACAGCATATAACGAAACAACACGTCTTCTATCGACTCTTGTTGACATACTTCAGAGGATAGAGGTATCGACTCTTAACTGTAACGTTGCCTGGTCATACAATAAACAGTGCCGGCGTAAATCTTTTGGACTTATGTGGCATATACGATTAAGCAGATACTCGTATAAGCAGTCTACTCACAATATTCGAGTTGCTAAGATACCGATCAAGCGTCACATGCTGAGTAATCGACTCGATGGGAAAACTTAGGTGTGGAGAAGATCCGTTATCGAATTTTCAATGGTACCCTAAACAATATTTTATAGCCCCAGTCTGGTAAATAACTCGTCTGGTAACATTACCAACACTCCTTCCTCTTTACGTACGGGGTAATATTATATTTCAAACTCGAGCGATGAGGAACCTCGAGTTTCAAACCCACACCAGTGGTTTAAAACCTGATTAATGGGGCCGGACCGTAGACGAGTCTATCTCGCGGCTACACTCTTTAATAAATCGCATCTAAAGTTTGGATGTGTTAAATAGTAGCTTACGAATTTAAAAAAAAAAGTGACTAGACATTTGGCTGAAAAGAACGAAAATAATTAAACTAAAGAACGAAAATAAAGGACATGTTTAAAATCCGCAAACTAGATACACGAGATTTCAGTCAATTTTTAGATATTTTTGAGTTTAATTCAATATATAGATATACTTTATTTTCGACTTCCTAGTTAGATCAAATTTAGTCTAAAAATATGTAAATGTCGTATCATAGTATAAATAGGCCAAACCCCATACGGCTGTCGCCAAAGAAAGAATACGAGAATTGAATTTTTAATACAAGAGAGCGAGAGAGGAATACTTGGATTCTCTCCGAAAGTAATTCGCAATTTGAATCTCGGTGGGTCCGTGATACTGAACGAATTTTAAATACCTAGCTAAAAAAATTTTAACCGGTGTAAAAGGGGACGATGTATAAATGATATATATAAACAAATTTTACATTTATGAATATATATTTTCAAAAATGTAGAATTTGTTTTACTTCCGTGAATATTTCACGGGTGGCAACTAGTATTACAGTAATCATGAAGGGGATCACCAGAATACAAGAACTTAAATATTTTTTGCAAACAAGGAAGGTTTCAGAATTCGCAAACTATCAAAGAAAGATGAATAATCATTTGATAGAAATTTTAGTAAAAATTACAAATAATTCAAGAAAATTATATGTAAAGAATAAATTAGGGAACACCAAAGATTCTTTAATATAAAGTAACTTGTATTATATTATTTAAAACTGTGGAGGTTTAAATGCATTGGAGCGTCTTATTTGTACTCCCCTGATGAGGAGTTGAAAACGTTGTAACCGGTAGGGTTACTATATACCGCTATATTAATTGGATAAAACAGTGTTTAAATATAAATAAATATGTAAAAAAAATTTAAAAACATACCAGCACTTTGAATTGAAAAATAACATCAGTTTGAATCAAACATTGCTATTAAAATATTAAAAAATATGTTTAAGGTTAGTCTGCCTGAAAATGCTTCAGGATTAGAGGCACGTTTTGAAATAAAACACACCATAATTCAAATAAAAATATAGTATTTAGGTTTCGTTTGAAAATTTTTGATCGAATATAATCATTCTTTGTCTGCCTTAAAGTGTTTATGTGAAATTTTAGGAAATTTTAGGAAAAATTATGATTTTAAAAATAAAAATTTTAATAAAAATTAGTGAAATTTTAGGAAACACTTGAAGACAACTCATTTTAGGACGTCTTATTAAAATGTATTAGTATTTACGAAAACTACACACTACACCTAAAGCCGAATGTATGAGTATAACTATCACATATCGGAAAAATCTACAAAGTTTCTTTTCAGTTCGTCTTCCAACAGTAAAATCTGCTAATTCCTTACCAAATATATTTTTCTAAAAATGTACAGATGCTGAGAAGTGTCTTATCTAATGGCCGCAGCCGAAACCTATCTACCCTTATGTTAAAATTTAATATAATATTTTTTAACCTGTCAATAATAGTGCGTTTATATCCCGAGTAAGAGCGCTTTTGAGTACATATTTTGTTCTCTAAGCAGCGCTTTATAAATTGTCATGTTCATTCTTATTGAAAATATGTTATAATAAATACATTTAATAATTTGGTTGTAAATAAATCACAAAATTTTGATACACCGGCATTGAACAAAATATTATAACAATTAGACGAGAACACGATATTAATATTATAATATCAAGTAATGTCGACCTTTGCGGTAAGATGCATGTCGTCCTGTCTGTATGAGGTTATGGGTTTACTTCCCGTTGGTACCCACATTTAAAAAAAATGCTTGCCGTCATGTTTTGACTTAAGGCTTTCAACAAATTTCTGGTTGGTTAAAAGATATTGCCACATGGCAATAAGCCCACAAAGTTATACTGTACACGTTGAAAGTGTAAAATAATAAGCTTATTTGGTAAAATGATCCTAATATTAAAATTAATTCGAAAAGTATTAAAAAAAAATTGGCTCCTATGTCATTGGTCTAAGAAATATATGGACGTCTAATAATGATAAAAGGACAATTTATTTATATCACTGTTTTGAAAGCAAACTCCCTTCAAGGTGATTTGTGCATAAAGGATCAAATGTATAAAATATTTGTTGAAAAATCGATCAAACATACGAATCTTCGCAATAATGCAAAAAATTCAAGCACTTAAAAGTATATTAGGATTATTTTTTTTCTCATTCTATACATACACATTCAATGCGTTATGTTTTCTTAAATATTCCAAAATTAATAAACTGTGGATTGTGTAATTTTTTGCATATATATGGTACTCGTATGTATTATATACTCGTATAACAAGACATATTTTTATTCAAATGTAATGGAATTGGATTTAAATCCATTGATTCCTTCTTCAGCTTCTGATGTCCGTTTATAAGCTCATAAAATAACATTTAATAACTTCCACTTTTGATTTAAGCTAACAAACATTATACGGATTTAACTTTTGATTAACTAATATTATTTCATCGACTACGTTTACGTTACATCGATCATTACGTTACATCGATCATAGTGATACGTTTAAATATTAAATAAAAACGCCATTTAGGCGGTCATTTATTTTATTCAAATTCGAAATATTGTTCACCTAGGCAAACAAATATGAATAAAAAACTCCAAGATCAGATTATATAAAAGGTTTTGTAATTTATTTATATCAAACACTGTTTATTCCACTTTTTTGTGACGGTATAACCCTACCGGTTTCAAGGCTTTCACCTCATCTTCAGGGGGTCTTGTTTGCGCTCCCCTGAAGATGAGGTGAAAGCCTTGAAACCGGTAGGGTTATACCGTCACAAAAAAGTGGAATAAACAGTGTTTGATAAAAATAAATTACAATGTCTTTAAACCTCCACAACGTTAATGCCTTAATTATAAACAACATTAAATAAAATGTATTGTTTAACCTCATTGAAAATGTCTGCTACGAGATATATTCTAAAGAAAACATAAATTAAAGGGTTAGTGTCTGAGAATGGAATGCAATAAGTTTTTCAACATTTTTTTGCCATATGTACCTTCGAAATAACTTAGCTTAAGTGGAGACAATTCACCGGAGTGACCTACAGTATAATAATGGCGTTGAAGATGAAGGGGTGAACGTACAAGAGTATCATACGACCGGATATGCTGTATGGTTTTGAATACTCAGTGAACACCAATGAACAGGAGTGGAAGTACAATGCGCAGAGATGACGATGCTGAGGTAGATGGTGAGTGTCACTCATGAGAAAAAGTTCTCAAAGACGTCTCAAGTGGCACACATAAATCAACAACTGAGCGAGACCAGATTGCAGGTGTGGTACAACGTTAGAAGACCCGAAAGTTTATGTTGGCCGATCGTTGCTTGGGCTGGAAATTGACGGGAGAAGACATAGAAGTCGTACAAAGAAGAGTTGGAACTAAGGTGTTGTGGAGGACATCAGAGCGTTGAGAATAATTATGAATCTTGTTTGTAACAGACAACTCTGGAAAAAGAAAGAGGACTTGAAAAAATCTACCCTTAAAACTTGAATTGAGCTTGGAGGAAAATACGAGTATACTGTACCTATGACGTCATTGAATTGTATTTTGTTAAAATCTTAAAACTAATCAATGCTCAAAAATATTGTATATTACTACATATAGAGAAGGAAAACTGAATTATTGTTAAATTAATAAATAAAAAAGGTAGAAATTTCATAATTAGCAATATTGTTAATTTTAATACGAGTACAAGGTGGAATTATGATACAATTTTTTTATATAATTTCGGCGCATTTTAGATTTGAAATTATAACAATTTCAAAAGATATTTACAAACAAATTGTATTCAAAACAGTAAAACGTTTATTATTATCGTACATATACAAAATTATCTTTCTTCACTAAAATATATATTTAATGTATTGTATTTGGTATGCGAGTATGTATGTTATATTGGTAAGTCTTTTAGGAGCTTTACTTCACATATAGTTGTTCTATGGTTGCATTTTGACGAAATGACTGCCAAATATTACTGTTGTCAAACAAATTATATAACTGTCATAAGTTACCTTTTTTACTAGTAATAACCCATCAATAATTACGGAAGTAAATCAAAACGTTTTAATATGTTGCTGTTACTTTTACTGTTGCTTTATTTTGTTGTCGTGTTGCTGTTTCTCTAGAGTCTCGTTTGCTCGTTGTGATTAACGCGATCGTCTCTTTCTTTTAACATCTGCAGCTCTTTTTGCAGCCATATTATCATGTTAATTCATAATAATAAGTATGTTATACTTTGAATTAAAACTGGAAGGAACAGTAAAAAATCAAGTATATTTTTAACAAAATTATGAGTTAAATCCGTTTCCGGAATAAAACGAGAAATATTTAACTGTATAGAATTTGAATGAAAAGAAATTCAGAATATAGTAACATACTATGTATCATATATAATAACAGTTACTTATTGACAGAAATTTTTATACAAAATCTAAACATCCGAATTTATTTATTAATATAACAACAGTATAAATTTAGTAAGAGTAATAGTAAATTTAATAATTGACTGTTAATATTATAAATGTTAGAAGAATCGTGCATCTCACTCATTAAACTGCTACTAATTTTAATATTTATGTTTTACTGTTCAACAGTAGTCTTCACTTTTTAGAATTTACGATTGTTATTTTACATCTCATAATCATATCAAAAAATTACAGCTATCAAACTATATTTGAATATGATATTTTTCTAACTACGACAGTTATTAAATAGTAATAAATATTAAACCGTAACTATGACAATACATATTGTTACGCACGGACGTAAAGGCAACCAATTTTATACTACTTGATTATTTGTGTACCTTCATTTTTCTAATTACGACAGTTATTAAATAGTAATAAATATTAAACCGTAACTATGACAATACATATTGTTACGCACGGATGTAAAGGCAACCAATTTTATACTACTTGATTATTTGTGTACCTTCATTTTTCTAACTACGACAGTTATTAAATAGTAATAAATATTAAACCGTAACTATGACAATACCTATTGTTACGCACGGACGTAAAGGCAACAAATTTTATACTACTTGATTATTTATGTACCTTAATTTTCAAAGTATAATTAATTAGGAAATATATTGAATTCAATGTTGTCTACAAAAATAATGAGTTATTTGTCCACATTGTTATTCCACCTTGAGAAACGTTCAGAAGTACAGTTTTTACACAAAACTAAAATAAAAAATATATTATAAATAAAATAAGCTGAATATCGCTAATAAAATAAAAACGCACTATTGTAGTCTAAAGAGTTTTATATTTTTGAATCTAAATAACAGAAGGTAGCACATAATCACCACTAGATATATTCATATGGAAAGGGTTGTGAAATTCCCTTCAAAACCTGAATTTCAATAATAAATTCTACTATCCAACTGCTTCTTTTTAAAGTTTGTCGCTTAATTGAAGGCTGGTGGTCGACATAACTCTTTTGACCTTGGAGGAAACATAATGCTAGTAAAACATATGAGATCCTTCAACTGATATTACAAGGGACAAATTAACTGGATTTGTCCCTTGTGATATCAGTAGGAAACATAATGCTAGTAAAACATATAAGATCCTTCAACTGATATTACAAGGGACAAATTAGCCGGATTTGTCCCTTGTAATATCAGTTGAAGGATCTCATATATTTTACTAGCATTATGTTTCCAAAATACGCTAACTTTCTCTTTTTGATAGTGGATAATAATTTCAAACGTTTTATGATGTCATTATTATGCATTTTGTCAATTCATGAGATTCTCAGCATTCTTCGATAGTACCGTATTTCAAAAGCTTTTAGTTTTTTGTGGTTACCTAAGTTACAAACTTCAACACCATACAGAAATGCGGAGAATATGAAGTAAAACAAAGTGTTCATACGTAAGTTAAATCAAAATTCTTGTTGCAGATAAGATCCTGTGTTTTGAAAAAGCAACATTGTGCCATTTGCACTCTCATATCTCTTGAAACTGGACCCATCGATCACTCAGCCAGTATTCAAATATATTGCTGGACTCGTTAAACAATTTCATTATTTATATAACGATCATATGGTCATTCTCACTGTAAAATAACCATTAGTGTCAGTTTTATATTGCTTCAGATATTTAGGTTAACATTGATACAATTTATTGTACTATTATATAGGATAAGTTGTATTGTTAGATATTGTTATTGATTCATTTTGAAGACACTAAAAATAAAAAATAAATTTAAATAACTTCAAAATAAACTTACAGAAGTTTTGTAATCAACTGTTTCTATCAAAATTAATACAGTTAAAAACTTAAACCGTTTAAATGGATCAAGTGTATATATAATAAAGCGTTTATAATGCTTTAATGTAAAATATTTAAAAAAAACATTTTATTCGTATAATACTCTTCAACATTTAGGCATTTGTGAAGTCAAAAAAATATATCGAGCCTTGTTACACACTTGATTTTTTAAGTGATTAAGCTTTCGAATCGAGTCTTCTGTTTACAGCCACTGAAGTAGAATCGTGAATCGAGATTCGTCGTCGTGTATGCTGTCAAAACTACTGTTTACGTAGAGGTAACGAGTCAAGAGAGAGATAGACTTACCGCAGAAATTAAGAAAGACGATATCATAATAGGAAATGTTAAATTTGATTTAAAGTGCAGCTTGATATTTATATAATATTACAGACCAATAATATTTTTTTACAGCGAGTTGTGTTGATCCGTGTACTTTCTAGTATTACACTAGAAAAATTACGGAAGTATTAGGACAATAGATTAAACAACCCAGATGATGTTGATGTTTTGGCGCCGTAAAGTGACGAAAACCCACCTCAAGGGCATATTAATGACTTCTCGTTTAATGGAACATACAAATATCCCATTTCCCTGTTGGAGTTGGCAGAGGCAACAGAGCACCAGACTTTCCTATTCCAACACCCATTGTTAACCTCTTTCACATCCACACATCTTATCATACAACGATTTCTCTGACTTTCTATGTTTCCTTCTTTCAAAATGTCATTCACTTGATCCAACCAAACTTTCCTTGGTCTTCCTCTACTACGCCTTGCACTCAAATTTGCAGTAAACATTTAGTTTGCTAGTCTTTCTTCATTCATTCGTTTTTGTTTTATTTAACCAAGTAATTAATACATTGTACAAATAATTGTGAAGGCTATACCTACATACAAATTTATTACTTAACTAATCTTAATTATATATTATAATTTATGAATCTTATTTTCCTACTAGTCATTTTATATTTATTTTTTATAATCTTGATATATGATGTCTTAGAAATAATTCACACCTACATACTACTTATAACTGGATAACAATTCTTACAACTAATTATTTAGCAAGAACAAGTCCACTCGTTCAGGCTACTTGTATTCCATCACATTCACTCAGACCATGGTCGTCCCAGCTAATATATACCCAAATAATTTCAATGTGCTCTTTTTCATCTGACTTAACACATCAGCCTTAAATATACATTAATTCCTGTTTTCTTTATTCCGTATTCTGTCATATATTGTCACCTCATGTATTATATTATTCTAAGTGCCCGCATATCTACAGCATTTATTCGTCACTTTTTAGTATTTTTTCACGTCCACATTTAACTCTCATACATCAAAGATGATACTAAGATATTGCTGTAAACTATATGTAGATGACATTAATACTCGTATGATACGCTATCAAAGATGATACTAAGATATTGTTGTAAACTATACGCAGACAAAAATGATACTAAGATATTGTTGTAAACTATATGTAGACAAAGATAATACTAAGATATCGTTGTAAACTATGTGTAGACAAAGATGACACTAAGATATTGTTGTAAACTATGTGTAGATGACATTAATACTCGTACGATACGCTATCAAAGATGATACTAAGATATTGTTGTAAACTATACGTAGACAAAAATGATACTAGGATATTGTTGTAAACTATATGTAGACAAAGATAATACTAAGATATCGTTGTAAACTATGTGTAGATAAAGATGACACTAAGATATCGTTGTAAACTATGTGTAGATGACATTAATATTATACTTGTATGATACGCTATCAAAGATGATACTAAGATATTGTTGTAAACTATACGTATACAAAAATGATACTAAGATATTGTTGTAAACTATATGTAAATAAAGATAATACTAAGATATCGTTGTAAACTATGTGTAGACAAAGATGACACTAAGATATTGTTGTAAACTATACGTAGACAAAAATGATACTAAGATATTGTTGTAAACTATATGTAGACAAAGATAATACTAATATATCGTTGTAAACTATATGTAGACAAAGATGACACTAAGATATTGTTGTAAACTATGTGTAGATGGCATTAATACTCGTATGATACGCCTACGACATGGATATGATTGAAACGTTATCGGAGTATTTAATTCAGTGGATAAATGGGCGATAGTTTTGAGCTTGAAAAAGTGTTGACAGTTCTTACAACTAGGACTACTTATAGCGAGTTAAGGATCTTACTAAAATCGAATCTCTAGTTACGAGAAAAGCAAAACATCGAGCTGTAGCAACTAAAAATGTCAATTTTCAAATCCAGCTTATTTAATGACTACTCTTTCGTTGAATCAATGTTCTGATTTATGAGGCATTGACTAGACGTGTGCTCCTGTAAAGGTCAGTGTTGAACACATTATAAGTCGTATGAAAGATCTCTGGACAGATGAGAATACATGTACGGAGCATCTACTCGTAAGTACTAGAGTAAGAAGGCGTATCGTGACGCATCAGATACTATCAGGAACACAATAACCTCTTTCAGGATATACACAACTCAGTTGGTAAATATGTGTATCCTGGTAAAAAAAAATCAAAATGTTTTACCTCCAAGGAGTTTTTTGCACAAATACTTGAAGGCTGTAATTTGTTAGGAAGTCAAGGCTTATGTGGCTACACAGTGTCAGTGAGGATTGAAGAGTTAGAAAGACATACTGAATAACCTTCGCATAATACATGTAAAAGTCGAGGATATTCTTGAAATAAATTAAGATCCACCCTGTATTGTCCCAGCAATGATGGTGATAATTATGAATAAGCCCTAGTATACGAGTATAACATTTAGGCAATAAATAAATTAAGATCCACCCTGTATTGTCCCAGCAATGATGGTGATAATTATGAATAAGCCCTAGTATACGAGTATAACATTTAGGCAATAAATAAATTAAGATCCACCCTGTATTGTCCCAGCAATGATGGTGATAATTATGAATAAGCCCTAGTATACGAGTATAACATTTAGGCAATAAATAAATTAAGATCCACCCTGTATTGTCCCAGCAATGATGGTGATAATTATGAATAAGCCCTAGTATACGAGTATAACATTTAGGCAATAAATAAATTAAGATCCACCCTGTATTGTCCCAGCAATGATGGTGATAATTATGAATAAGCCCTAGTATACGAGTATAACATTTAGGCAATAAATAAATTAAGATCCACCCTGTATTGTCCCAGCAATGATGGTGATAATTATGAATAAGCCCTAGTATACGAGTATAACATTTAGGCAATAAATAAATGATGGGTTATTTCATATGTAAGAATCATTCTTATTGTCCCAGCAATGATGGTGATAATTGTGAATAAGCCCTAGTATACGAGTATAACATTTAGGCAATAAATAAATGATGGGTTATTTCATATGTAAGAATCATTCTTATTGTCCCAGCAATGATGGTGATAATTGTGAATAAGCCCTAGTATACGAGTATAACATTTAGGCAATAAATAAATGATGGGTTATTTCATATGTAAGAATCATTCTTATTGTCCCAGCAATGATGGTGATAATTGTGAATAAGCCCTAGTATACGAGTATAACATTTAGGCAATAAATAAATGATGGGTTATTTCATATGTAAGAATCATTCTTATTGTTCAATTTAATTCTTGTATTAGGTTTTTTAACTTTGCGTGTTGTACTTTACATTGGTATTTTTATGTATCATATTTTAAAATATATGTGTCCTGAAATATCAGGTTTTTGTTGGATGCTAATACGTTATGTTTTGTTTTTTAATTATTCCTGCGATATGGTGAGGACACTCAAGTGTCCTTTATTTTGTCAATAAATAAATATATAATTAATTGTATGAACACATATATGTTTGTTGTATTGTATAGTAAAAAAAGAAAAGTCTTATAACCGTAGAACCTTTATTAGCCAAATTGTTCATATTGATTTATCACAAAAGTATTGTATTTGTCGATTAAGTTTTATTGCACGTAATATGATTAAACTGTCTTAAACACTTTAAATGTATTATTAAATGTGAGATATAATTTAATTTGTGGAAGAATTGAACAGGTCATAAAGTTTAAGTTATTTATTTAGTGATTATTTCACACGAGATTTATTATAAAAATTATTCTTAATCATTGTGATGAAAAAAAATCTACATTTATTTTTTTTTAAATAATCTTGCTGTGACAATATACAAAATACCCAACAGGGATAAAATTTGAACAGAGGCGAGAGAGCACAAAGCATCGGCAAGTGTGAAATAAAGAGAGAACAAAGTGATGCCAAATATGTGATAAAGAGAACAAACAATGGCTGAATTGTCGGCTGCAAAAAGAGCAGTCCCGTCCGCTAAGTCAATTAGGCCGACACACATCGGCATTAGTGCAGGAAGCGGGAACATTACCGTATTTATATACATCAGCCGGGAACCACATCATTAATCCGCACAGGATGTCAGTCAAGGCGGAGATATCCTAAACATGGGCTACACCGCGGCTCCGAGCTCGTCCTGGCTTCAACTAGGACTAGCGAGCGCAAATCAGGATTTGGACCGCTGCAGGAAACGCTGATATCACTTGATTCACTGGCTTATTATTTAGCCAACTATGACCGCGTGATAAGAGCAGGTCATTGAAAATATTGAATTAATATGGTTTGTAATTAAAAACATTTCGTATCCCGATCCTGTGTTTCTAGTGTTTAAACTAGATTCTTAATGTTGTAAACTAGATTTGCGTTGGATCCCGGTCCCGTGTTTTCAAGTAACCGATACATTTTCCAAAAAATGACATTACTGACATCTAGTAAATATTTAGCAAACGATGCAACCTTTTAATGATAGTCTTTTCATTTCTAATATGGACAATATCCCACATCAGGGGTGGAAAACCTATTTCTTCAAGTGTATTAAAGAATACGCACATTTTTTTAAAGTAATCTTCGCGTGTCAGATAAATAATACGAAAATTAAATTTATGCCAGGTAAATAATTATTATTTAGTCAACATCATTTTAATTTTCACTCTTTTCTTCTTCTGATAACAACAATAGATTCTAACATTTCATCTCAAAGTGACATCTTACGTTGAAGGTTACATGTCACGATACTTTCATTACAAATAATAACGAATAAGTCAGAGAGATACCACGCATAGTCAGGCGATGTTACAATTAAAATTAGATACCTCTAACCATTGCAGTATATCAACTAGAGTCCATAGAAGACGTGTTGCTTCGATATATTCTGAAATGTCAAAATTCAATACTTCAGTTCAATCCCGCATTCACCAATGCTTTTATGGGGAACAAAATAAGTTCCCATCCAGATTGATCAACAATAGAAGATCAAAATCTTCTTTATTTTGTTTATGTTGTTTATAGTTAAGGCATTAACGTTGCGGAGGTTTAGAGACATTGTAATTTATTTTTAACAAACACTGTTTATTCCACTTTTTTGTGACGGTATAACCCTACCGGTTTCAAGGCTTTCACGTCATCTTCAGGGGAGCGCAAACAAGACTAAATGCTGTTCGAACTATTACCGATATATACGCTTCAACGGTTGGAGGCTGGGGGGTGAGGAAGGCACGGGACAATTTCGGCCAAGAGCGGAGAGATTTTGGGGAAATAACTGTTCAACAGATGTTCCGATCGGTGTACTGACTTACAAATTTCTAGGGCCTCTAATCTGTCCAATTACTTTCCGTTATCACTGATATGTAAGAATTTGGCATCATCGATAGAAAAAACTTCTTCTTTATTTTATCATGAGTGTGATTGATATTATGCGTGTGAACTTCTTTATTTTATTATGAGTGTGACGACACTAGTGACGAAGAAGGAACTGCCCAAAGGGACTTCTTCTCCGGTAGTGACACAACTGAATGTGAAAAGAATAGTGACGACGGACTAATGGTTCGACATCACGGAAAAAGGAAAATGACTCACAGCGCAATTTTCTTCTTCTTATAAAGTGATTTAAAGTCTAAAATTCAAACAGCCCAGCAAGTTGCCAATACTTTCACAGAAAATTTCAAATGCAACAAAATTATCGAGTAGCCATTCGGTTCGAAGGTGGACTGATATAAGGCTCCCTTCGGAAATTACTGACTTGAATTTCATCGTACTACCACAGAATATCGTCTGTGGATTACTCCAGATGGCCGCAAATTGAATATTGTACGGTAACCAAGTTTCTTTCAAAACAAGAGAAAAACCTGGCAGTAAGTAAACCACGTCAGTATCAAAAAGTCGTTTAATATCTGCCGGGCTTTTCCCTTCTTTTGTAAAAAAGTCGTTTAATATCTGCCGGGCTTTTCCCTTCTTTTGTAAAAAACTTGATAGCCGCGCGGTATTCAGTTTTTAACATTTCAAAATGTAATGAATCTTCGGCTCTTATTGACATACTGAGAGAATAGGTATACATTTTTTTATCGTAACATCACTAGACTAAGTCTTGTATTTTTATAATAAATAAATGAACAACATTTCGGGAGGCTTCCAACATGCAAATAATTACGAAGTGGCAAATATTTATCACCAAATTTAATTATAAAATTTACAGTTTTCTTTACATGCATTTTAAATCATTCGCTTATTTTATGTATTCTCCAATTCCTTTAAATTTGTTGTTTTTCCACATCCTGTCTATTTTGTTGTGTTAAACCTTAACCGGATATTGTTTTGGTTTCCTATTGCAACGTACCGTTGAATATATATTTATCAACCTTATCAATGTATAAGAATTCTGTTCTGTTTCATTGAAACAGAATTTTGCAATTTGTTCTAATATGTTCTGTTTCATTGAAACAGAATTTTGCAATTTGTTCTAATATACAAGTGAAAACAAGATTTGAAAATTTAAACAACAACAAATAAATACAATTTTTTTGTTGTTGTTTAAATTTTCTTTGTAATTTGTTATTGTTATCATAATTGCCACTTAATAATCAAGTTGAATGCGTATGTTCAAACCGGTAATCCAATTATGATGAACATGTCCATTAAATTCCAAACTATTGGCATTGATTATGTCAAGTTTACTGCATACACACATACCATCTCGCCGTTTTCTTGTTGAGTGAAAACGTGCTATATTATTCTATCAAGAAACACATATTTCGCATATATTTTATAAGCATACTATATACCATCTTAGACAATCCTTACAATTTTTCAGACTTTTTACTTTTCTTTTTTTTTTTTAATATCATTCACTTGGTGTTATATTTTTATTGAAACGTATTTTTCGAAATTTATAAAAGAAGTAAAAAGAAAAAAATGTCGCTTATGACAAAATAAATATTGATATTAACAGGCTTCTTAACTTATTTTTCTTCTTCAATTAAACAAATTAATGTGATATCATCTCAACTTTTATTTTTATCTCAAGAGATCTAAATAAAATAAGAGATAGCACAAAACTGATTCTTTAAAATGTAGGATCTCTTCTGGAACAATGTAAGATCTCTTCTGCAACAATGTAGGATATCTTCTGCAACAATGATTTGAATCTCGAATTGTGTATATGAATTTTTGTTTTAATACATATTCGTACATCATGCCACCATCAATAAAAACTAGAACATTTTTAAATGTGGTGAACACGAAGAATTTTTAGAGACTCGAGGATTGACAAAGTCAGTTATGATAACATCTTGAAACGATTGAATTAACATAAAGAAGTATTATCCACCATCAAAAGAAGGATTTTCAAGTACTTTGGAAATATAATGCATAGAGAAATATATGAAATTCTTTAATTACAGGGAAACATTGAAGACAAAATAAATTGGCGAGGAAGATGTAATATAAAAAATATTAATATTTTTGGCTTTGCTATAATCTAGTTGTGTTCGTTTTGGCTTTGCTATAATCTAGTTGTGTTCGTTTTGGCTTTGCTATAATCTAGTTGTGTTCGTTTTGGTTTTGCTATAATCTAGTTGTGTTCGTTTTGGTTTTGCTATAATCTAGTTGTGTTCGTTGATGTGAAGCGTTCTGGTGTTTAATTAATATGTTAACTGGTGTCTTTTGTACTGGTAGCACTTTAGTTTTTGTTCTATTTATTATGGAACGTATTAGTTAAAACCATTCAAAAATATAAATATTTTTGGCTTTGCTATTGCAATATAATCTAGTTGTGTTCGTTGATGTGAAGCGTTCTGGTGTTTGATTAATATGTTAACTGGTGTCTTTTGTACTGGTAGCACTTTATTTTTTGTTCTATTTATTATGGAACGTATTAGTTAAAACCATTCAATTGATGTTTTTGAAGAAAACTTTGTCTTTCATACTATAGCTTCAAAATGAATAAAACATAAAATACTGTGTTTTTATAAAAAAATTTATACAAGATGTATTATTTTATGTTAACAATTAAGTTGTATTGAAAAATACAACTTAATTGTTATTATGAATGAACAAGGTAAAATATAACGTTTACGCCTAATTATTTTTTATTTCATATTTTGAAATAATAGTTACCTAAATTATACATGTAAATATATAATCACTTGAAAATATTTTCACTAAAACCCATTTAGTATCAGGTTTTACAAAACGAAATATATTATTTTTTTTATTTAACTATTTAGGAAAACCATAACATTTTGTTATACCTTAAAACAAGTTTTTCAACAACAGTCATAGGTTTGGAAAATATGTCAAATGTCATTATCAACGTAAAAACTTATAAAATGTTAACAAATCAAAAGTACGTTTCGTATTTTATTTGGTTAAGATTAAATTCCTTTAAATTGTTTTGACCAAGAAAACAGCAAATTCACATTTAATTCAATTTCTTCGACTTATATAAAATCATGAATACTTATTTTGGCCTAACGCATCTAGAGTAATTATAAGGCATCCATCCATTGCCAAAAGAGTGGAAGTGTTTTATTATTTTGGTGTTCAAAAACACGCGAAATTAGAGGCTCCTTTCTCAGTGCATCGCTGCATCAGTAAAAGTGTTATTATATCGAAATGCAGGAATCATACTGTTAATGCCACGAATAATTATTTTAGTGTGATTATTTTTATTATCATATATATTTTTTAAATTTGTTTCTTAAAAATAAAAAGTGTAAATTTCACATATATCTAGACTCCTTTGCAATTTTATTTGCGACAGCGAGACAAGTGTAATTATCTGATTAACTTAAAACAAGGATTTCTAGTTTTTCGACCAGCAGGTCTAGAGCACTACGCATAAAAATCAAACACGATGGGGGAAGTGGGATATTTTTATATGATTATTTAAGTGTATATATTTAAATTATTACTATTGTTATTCTAATGAATTTTCTTATCGTGTAAATATATTAAAAAAATAAATCAAATAAATTTATAAATATTGCTAGGTATTTGTTAGAAATACCATAGATATACATACTATTTGTAAAAATAGATGTCAAAAAAACGTATATTGGGATTTAACTCCTTTTATTTATTAATTTATTTTTGTTAGAA
Source organism: Odontocerum albicorne (assembly GCA_949825065.1). Taxonomy (NCBI): domain Eukaryota; kingdom Metazoa; phylum Arthropoda; class Insecta; order Trichoptera; family Odontoceridae; genus Odontocerum; species Odontocerum albicorne. The sequence goes on along the minus strand of OX463843.1, from coordinate 43,912,373 downwards.
ATAGATGTCACAAGAAGATTAAAAAAACGTATATTGGGATTTAACTCCATTTATTTATTATTTTATTTTTGTTAAAAATAGATATCACAAGAAGATTTAAAAAAACGTATATTGGGATTTAACTCCATTTATTTATTATTTTATTTTTGTTAGAAATAGATGTTACAAGAAGATTAAAAAAAACATAGATTTGGATTTAGCTCCATTTATTTACTAATTTATTTTTGTTAGAAATAGATGTCACAAGAAGATTAAAAAAAACGTATATTGGGATTTAACTCCATTTATTTATTATTTTATTTTTGTTAGAAATAGATGTTACAAAAAGATTAAAAAAAACATAGATTTGGGTTTAGCTCCATTTATTTACTAATTTATTTTTGTTAGAAATAGATGTCACAAGAAGATTAAAAAAAACGTATATTGGGATTTAACTCCATTTATTTATTAATTTATTTTTGTTAGAAATAGATGTCACAAGAAGATTAAAAAAATGTAGATTGGGATTTCACTCCATTTATTTATTTTTTCAGGTCCTTTATGCATTACAAGTTTACCTAATTCGTGGGATGGGTCAGCGAAAAATATAAATTTCAGAAATTAATGATGTGGCATAAATATGTTGACTGATTAAAAAGTTTGTGAAATAAATTTCAACTTAGGAAAAGGGTAATGAATATTTAAAAAAAAGCTTGATTGAGGAAATGTATGGATGTAAAAGAGGCAAACATTATGTGCGTGGCAATCTGTTCTTTCTGCCTACTCCAAAATGGAAATGGCGTGATGGTATATAAGTATGTTTCTTGGTGTAACTTTTTTTTACACAATAGGTATTTCCAAAGTCATAGGTATTTGAATATCCCCGAATATTGGGTGGAAAAATGCATATGTCATCTGAGAGTACTGTACCATTTTGATATTAAACATTATTTCCATAAAAATCTTCATCTTCCCATAATTGTCAAATTCAGATCCACTGAAGATATAGTGTGCAGGGAGTGTGATCAGATGACAATAGATTATGAATATAAATCTACAGTTTGGCTCCCTGGCTAAGAGGTTCATATAAACGCGGTTGAAATAATACAGCACAAGTGTTTATGATTTACTAACTTTAAATAGGATATTCCAACAATTGATATTAATTATTACTTTTATGTTATTATAATCACGGAGAAAAAGAACAATACTGAATGATTATTGCAATTTTGCAATTAAATGGCTTTATGTTGAAAAAGATAACATTTTATTTGTACAACGTAAATTGTTAAAATGACAATAATTTCTAGCTTGAAATACTCATTAAGACTTTTGATACCTTTTGCAAATTGTGGATAATTTAAAAAAATACTATGGAAGATTTATTTATTGGTGATTCTTTATATTCGGCATTGATTTCTCTGAAAAAAATAATTAATTTAAAGGGTTACTTACCAGACAAGTCTTCTTTTTCCTCCCTGTTGTGACCTGGCGCGCTATCAGCTTCACTAAAAAATAATCCTTATTTTATTTTCCAATCCCATTTCCTCACTCCTTGTTGCACTTAATAGTCCTCTTCGATTCAATACAACCTTAAAAAGGGATGCACATCATTAACGTGGTTCAATATAAAACGAAGTTGTTCAAAGTTAGACCACATTTTTTTTTATTAAAATATCCATTGACTTTGTTATAACGATTTAAAACTGTTATCACAAAATGAAAGGAACTCATTAATATTATTATGTGTTCCTGCGATTGAAATTAAATTATTGGGACACTTAAAATTGAATACGATAATATTATGATTTTATTTAAGTTTTTCTAAATTTGATGTATTTTTTATTTAATTTTTAACTATCCACTTTAATTGATGTATAACTCATATTTGGTAAATGTCATAAAAATGTTCTTTGCAACGTATTTCTAGGGCCTTGCACCGGTGCATATGCCTTACAATGGATTGTATATATTCCCCACAGTGAGTGAAACCATGGTATATTTAGCAGTTAACCAAATATTGTTCTCTTCCGATTGCGGCGCACTCTAGTGATGCTAGAGCCTCATCCGATCCCCGCGGATAACACTCAAGGAGGGTGGAGGAAAACGGCCTGGAGCGGTTTGGTAGGTTAGCATTGTCAAGATAAATAAATCGTGCTCAGTATTTACTTTTGCTTCTCTCTCCCACGCTCGGTAATCCTCGAAAAACGAGATGGAACAAATTATACCCGGTTCATTCAAACCACCCTTATTTTCCTCCCCGTGGACAGGTGCAAGCTCCGCCCACAGACTCCGCCCAGGGGCGGAGCTAGCTCAGGGAGACGCTTTTCACTCCTAAGGTATAGACGATCCAGTGTCACTCATTTTGCACACGTGTGATTTAATATCACGGGTGGGACAAATAACGATCCCTTCCTAGAATTGTCCTTTTCCTGATATTGGAAATCCGTTATTTCACTTCAAACTTTTCAACTTACTTTATCCCCTCTTTCATATTTGTTTTCAGTCAACTTTTTTTTGTAAAATGAATTATTTTATAAAGCAAACTCCAAGATAAGAGAAAATAAATCATCGAACATGTAACTTTTATTTTACTCGGATTCTAGCATAAAATAATATATCGATCATGAAGAGTGATAAAAAAATAAATTTCTTTAATTATAATTTCATACATATAGTACATACCGTGTAATAAAACAAAAAAAGTTATGAAATCTTAAATAATATCCCTGTATTTGTGAGCTATTGATGTAGATGTATGCTTTTTTACAATATATTATGTGATTATGGTGATATTTTAACACTTGTGCATGCTACATATATGCATATGTTTCTTTTTTCTTTTGTTTTGAGAAACCTACTAACCTAAGAACGGGCATACAATTTGTAAGGCAGGGAAGTGCTTTGTATATTTAATTCTAAACACTAAAAAGTACACATACATTTTTAAAACTGTTTCTTGAATGTAACGTACGAACAATTTGAAACTGTTTATTGAATATAGCGTACGAACAATTTAAAACTGTTTCTTGAATGTAACGTACGAACAATTTAAAACTGTTTCTTGAATGTAACGTACGAACAATTTAAAACTGTTTATTGAATATAACATAAGAACAATTTAAAACTGTTTCTTGAATATAACGTACGAACAATTTAAAACTGTTTCTTGAATATAACGTACGAACAATTTAAAACTGTTTCTTGAATGTAACGTACGAACAATTTAAAACTGTTTCTTAAATGTAACGTACGAACAATTTAAAACTGTTTCTTGAATGTAACGTACGAACAATTTAGCAAACTCCCACGAATAAAATATATTTATTTACATTCCATCTTCAACCTAAAAAGCCACAGTTGTAGCACATCATTCGGTAACAATAACGACTTGTTTGGTATAAGTGATTGTATTGTTACTTTTTAATAACATCCTTAAAGGACCCGATGCCTTATAATACCTAGTCGAAAATTTTCAAATGCTTTCAGGGACTCGTGATACGCGCAGAGATTGCCTTTCAGTTTTCCAGTTTATCACTCCTTTTTTCTGATTATTACCGTTCACCCATCGAGAGTGTTTCGACATTATACAGCCCTTAATAAAAACATATCCGAGTATCTATCGGGCGTGCAGAGAAGACAGATCGTTAAAATTTCCAGTCTCGACACACATTTTTCGCCTCTTCTACGCCACCAACACAGCTTCTCATAAAACCTTGACTTTTCACGTTTCCGTCTTTCAAAATATAATTCACTTAATCCAATCATACTTTCCTTCGTATTCTTCTAACACGTCTTCCACTCACATTTTCACAGTTTATTTATATTGTTAGTCTTTTTTATATAAATAAATAAGATACAAAAACATTACTTGAAATTTTAGTCCGTATACACATTCATTAATAAAATACTCAATAAAAAACAAACAGAAAAAAAATTAAACATGTTTTATTATAGAAAATCTATTGTTATATATTATGATGGTGTACTATCAAATATTTATTTATTATCTATTCCTTTGAATCCATGGATTAATATTAGGTCCTTACATATGAAATTGGCGTTTTGCCGTACTGGCAACTTTGATCTCAAATATCTTCTCTTTGGTTAGGAATTCCAAATTAAAATTTATACAGCTATTTACTCAAGTATTTGTGTTTCGAAAATTATAATTCATTTGTTTTTTCCTCAATTGTTTTTTTTCTTTGCGTCACTCAGTTTACAAAATGGAAAACTTGAAATATCGCGTTATTTACGAGTACGAGTTCCACCGTGGCACCAGTGCTGCAGAAACGGCTCGAAGGATTAATGATGTGTATGGCGACGGTGCCGCAAAAGAAAACACAGTGCGTTTTTGGTTCCAACGTTTTCGTTCTGGAAATTTCGACCTGCAGAAAAAGCCCCGTGGACGGCCGGAGACCAAAGTTGATAATGAAGAATTGAAGGCTATTGTGGAAGCGGATCCATCGCAAACCACGTCCGAGTTAGCTGCAGGCTGCGGTGTTAGTGATAAAACTGTTTTAATCCACTTGAAGCAAATTGGGAAGGTGAAAAAGCTTGAAAGGTGGGTACCTCACGAATTGAGTGAAGCAAATCAACAAACGCGCGTTGACTGCTGCGTTGCATTACTCAACCGGCACAATAATTAAGGGATTTTGAATCGAATCATTACCTGTGATGAAAAGTGGGTCCTGTATGATAATCGGAAGCGCTCATCGCAATGGCTGAACCCTGCCGAACCAGCCAAACCATGCCCCGAGCGAAAATTGACTCCAAAAAAGTTACTTGTGAGCGTTTGGTGGACTAGTGCTGGTGTCGTTCACTACAGCTTTCTTAAATCTGGCCAGACGATTACGGCAGATGTCTATTGTCAGCAACTGCAAACCATGATGGAAAAGCTAGCTGCTAAACAACCGAGGCTGGTTAATCGCTCTAGGCCACTGCTGCTTCATGATAACGCTAGACCACACACTGCACAACAGACGGCTACCAAATTAGAAGAGCTTCAATTGGAATGTCTAAGACATCCACCGTACTCTCCGGACCTTGCCCCGACAGATTACTATTTTTTTCGAAATTTGGATAACTTCTTGCAAGGGAAAAAATTCAACTCCGATGGGGCAGTCCAAACCGACTTCAAAGATTTTATTGATTCCCGTCCGAATGGTTTTTTTAGTAAAGGGATCGATGAACTACCTATGAGATGGCAAAAGTGCATAGATAGCAATGGTACATACTTTGATTAAATAAATATATTATATTAAAAAAAATCAACTTTATGTTCCTCCCAAACAAAACGTCAATTTCATATGTAAGGACCTAATATTATATTATAAAAATGAAGGAAATGTCTGTAATTTGTCGTTTACGGACGGGCCACTGCGTGGTGGCTAGTGACCTTTACAGAATGGATATTGTGGAGAATTCCGGCTGCGAGTGTAGGCTGGATGATGAAACTATATACCATATATTTTTCGGTTGTCCTTTGGGAGACAGATTTGATTTAGTAAAAGCCATATCTTGACCGCGTCCAATGAATGTTGCGTTTCTTTTTTCTTCGATGAACTTTTCTATTTGAAGAGTAAAACTTATGAATCACTCAAGAGCCAAAAAATACGTAAGGAGTTATAAGAAAAAAAAACTGTGCGGTATTTGAGTGAACTGCTTGTGGATATGTGAAACAGAATCAATTTTAGTTTGAATTCACATATACTCGTATGCCATTTATGGGTATACGAGTATTGTCGCATGTTGATAGACTGTTTTTCCATTAAAAAAAAATCAAAATATGGTTGTTATGTGGTTTCTTAGTTTTACTCTTCATTTATAGATCGATTGTTTTTATTTTTGAAGCACAATCAGTTGAAACTTGGAATTATCGATAATTGTCATTATTTTTAAATTGGTTGTATTATATTGACTCATAACATATAATTAGTTTTATTATATTGACTCATGACATATAATTGGTTTTATTATATTGACTCATAACATAAAATTAGTTTTATTATATTACTCATGACATATAATTGGTTTTATTATATTGACTCATGACATATAATTGGTTTTATTATATTGACTCATAACATAAAATTAGTTTTATTATATTACTCATGACATATAATTGGTTTTATTATATTGACTCATGACATATAATTGGTTTTATTATATTGACTCATGACATATAATTGGTTTTATTATATTGACTCGTATAATTTCATAATGTTTTTAATTTGGTGGCACAAATCATCCTAGTTTGGATGGATTTCCTATTTTAAAAAAATCCTTTTAGCACCTGCAGCTCTTTTTGCAGCCTTCTTATCATTTTGATCCATAATAATGTGGGTAATATTTTTAATTAATATTATATCTTTCATTTAACTATTTACATTTAAAGGTTATTTTGAACAAAATTAGAGGAAAATCCGTGCGCGGAATGAAACCGGAAATCTTTAATTACATGGAATTTAAAAGAAACGCAACATAAAACAGAGTATATACCATAAATTATAGACAGAAAACTTTCTATAAACTATTAACAAACAAATTCATTTATTTACAAAGCAACAGCACAAAGTGAGTGAGAATAATATGTGAATCTAATAATTGAGTGGTAACATTATAAATTTTGGTATGATAACGCATTCTCAACCATAATAAAGGGGTTTTCAAATTGAGCGGTTTTTTAATTCTTGGATAAAATACAGATGGCGTCGCGAACTTGCCTGAGTCTCATGACATTTGAGATGAGTAAATTAGGATATTTATAAAAAAAATGTCGTATGCAATACAACAACGCGTTCAAATTGTTGAATTATTTCATGTATTGTAATCTCCGGAAACTGTGATGTTAATTGATAACCAAGATTATGTGATCTGACACCGTTGGACTGTTTTCTCTGGGGTTACGTGAAAAATCAGGTCTATAAGAATGACCCCGGATCAATTCCTTAGCTGAAGGACGAAATTATTCGCGTTATTGGTGAGTTAGAACCGCAATTATGCCAAAATGTCATCGAAAATTTTGACAAAAGAGTGAACATCTGTGGAGCTGCAAGAGGTGAACATTCGGCGGATATTGTTTTTTTGTATTTAAATGTCATACATTATACTTCAATGGCCAATATAAAGTTTTTTGAAATCAAAGCAAATTGTGTTTTATTCAAAATTTAAAAAAAAAATGAATAAAAAAAATGCTCAATTTGAAAGACCCTTTACATATAAACTGCTTTTCGTTTTAATATTTATATTTTTCTGTTCAACGGTAAAGTCACATACGAGCATTCTTAATAAATATGTACATTGTTTTCCATTGTTATTTTCTGTCATATAATGTATGAAGAGATATAAATTCGATAATTTTATATAATATCTGTTATATTAAACCGTAACTATGATAACACATAATATCACATAAGGACGTAAGGACAATCGATATTATATTGTTTAACATTTTAAAATGAAAAATAAAAATTAATAAAGCATATGATTCTAGTTCTCATTGTCAGACCACATTGACACAAAAGTGTGATTTATTACAACAGTAACGAAGATGCATATAATTATATCTAAAAATTAATAAAGCATATGATTCTAGTTCTCATTGTCAGACCACATTGACACAAAAGTGTGATTTATTACAACAGTAACGAAGATGCATATAATTATATCTAAAAATTAATAAAGCATATTATTCTAGTTCTCATTGTCAGACCACATTGACACATAAGTGTGATTTATTACAACAGTAACGAAGATGCATATAATGATATATAAAATAAGCTCAGAGAAAAATTATAAAACTTTTGTCCTTTTATACAGACTAGTTGCAACCCGTGAAATATTCACGGAAGTAAAACAATTTCTACATTTATGAAAATATATATTCATAAATGTAAAATTTGTTTATATATATATATCATTTATACATCGTCCCCTTTTACACCGGTTCAAAAATTGTTAGCTATGTATTTAAAATTCGTTCAGTATCACGGACCCACCGAGATTCAAATTTCGAATTACTTTCGGAGAGAATCCAAGTATTCCTATCTCGCTCTCTTGTATTCAAAATTCAATTCTCGTATTCATTCTTTGACGACAACCCTCGAATGGGTTTTGGCCTATTTATACTATGATATAGGTACATCACGCCATTTCCCTATCGGGGTAGGTAAAGATAACAGGTTAGGACAGGACTTTCTTATCTTGACAGACATCTTTCATCTTTTCTACATAAATATACCTTCTTATACAACTCCAGCGAATTCCCGACTTTACGTTTCGTTCTTTCAAAATATCATTCACGAACCAATTTCGGCCCAACCATACTTTCCTTGGTCTTCCTTTTATCATATCTTCCACTTATATTTACACTTTATATTGGTTTTGATATTTCATTAATTCGTTCTATATGCCTACACATGTAGATAATCGATGATCTATCAATGTATTTTATTAAAATCAATCTAGTTATTAACACTTGCCACCCTGTGATGGATAGTGAGTGACCAAGACTTATATTTTATTTGATTATTCGACGTTTTAATACATAATAAAATTATTTTTATAGCTAATAACAAAAAATAATCGAGCAGATTTTGCATAATTTTAATTTAAAATATACATTTTTCACTGGACGCTTAGCGTCCAGTACCGTGGCTGGCGGATTTTTTTAGCACAGTAAGGCAAGGGTTAAAGATGAATTTGATCTAAAAACCTTACACGTTAGAAAGTAGCTTGAAAAAATAGACTGAACGATGAAAGACAAACCAAATAAATCAACAATGTGAATGTGTGTGATAGACAATGGTTGAGGAAAATCTAGATAAGAAATGTTTAAACCGATTAAACGATATTATGAAATAAATTAAAGCATAGCATGAGAAAAATCTAAGGAATATCATAAGAAAATAAATAAGTACAGAGAAGGACGAAGTTTATTTTAAAATTCATTAAGTTTTTTACAACTATGGGCAAATATGAATTACTATCTTTAATATCAGTCATTTTTCTCTGTCTGGTAATAATATTTTCTAGCCAGCCAGAAATATATTAAAAGACTGACATGTGGAAAATTGGAATGAAGTTTTTTTTACATTTCTTCGGCAACCCAATCCCTAATTCCCAAGATGAAAGTTCTAGTAACTAATTTACCGAGTTTATAGATTATCGTTTTGTCGTAAAAAACGTGAACTAGTTTTTTCTTTGTTAACGAAACTACGATAGAATATTTAAGTTTTTATGTGCATTTTGAATAACTATCATTAAAATGTAAATGGTATAAAAACAACTTAATAACCAGTTAAGGTTTTTTTTATTTGCCGCATTAAAATTATAATCATCGTCATTACTACGTGAATTTTGAAACGGTTTGGGCTTGTAGAAGGAATTTATCAAGAAAAACAAACAAGGCAAATATACAGTATTTGTGAATGAAAGGCGTGGTAGAGGAAAACCAAAGAAAGTTTGGTATTATCAAGTCTATGATATTTTGAAAGAAGATATTTTGATAGAGTTATATGAGGTGTGTGGATTCAGAAAGAGGCGATGGGTTAAAATGGCGCTCTTTCCTCTCTGCATATACCAACAGGGATACAGCTTCATGGTATGTATGTATGTATATTATTATTAACACTAAGGTCCGAAAGTCCGATGTTACAAAAGTTAATATTTGATACCTCTACCCTCAGTTGTATATTAACTAGACCCGATAGAAGACGTGTTGTTTCGTAATATTCTGAAATGTTTAAAATTTAATACAGCGCGGTTATCATATCAAGTTTCTCTAAAAAATGATATCTCAGAAAAAAATTAAAAGGTCTTTAGATACTGTCTATGAAAAATTTTCTCCACAATGAAAGATTTGGCTAAACATTTTGTCTTAGGCAAAGGATAATCGACTGAAGATGGTCCTCATCAAGGTCGACCAGCAGAATCACTAACTTTAGAAACAGTTGCATTAGTGCAAGAGCAAATTTTACAAGATCAAAGATAAGATAAAAAAATAATAGCAAGTTATGAGCTTCCAAAACACAGTGTTTCAAATTCCGCACAATCATCTTGGCACGATTAAGGTGCGCGTGAGATGGGTGCCAAACCTCCAAAAGTAACAACGTGTTGAATGTTGAATGATGTAATGAACGAGTATTATGCGTCATTAATATACCTTTAAATTGTATTGTACTATATTACACTTTCGTTGTATGCAGTAAAACCTAGCAGGCTTATTGCAATGCGGCAATATCTTCCAGCCATTTACAAAGATGTTAAAGAGGTGTTAAGTGAAGACAAGACTGGAATCCTTTTTAAAAAAATCTGGGTTCCAACGGGAATCGAACCCGTAACTTCCGGGCTGGGATACGAGCATCTTTTCAACTAGACCACGGAGATCGTTAAAAGATGCCATAAAAATAAAACGCAGTGTTACACCATTTTGAGAACAAAACTACAGAATATCTTTCCAGTGACATTAAAAATTAACACGTTGTTTAAAAAAAGTATTGAACTAAAAGTTGACTATATAGAAAAAAAAATTGTGGTTTTATTCTATTACCCTTTTTTATACCCTTGGGCGGGGAACTTTTGGACCTTACTACATATGTCGTAATAAACTAGATAACCCAATCAGAATCAAAATTACCAATGGCAATACTGTGGAGTACTCATATAATACGAGTAGGCATGTTTTTTTACTGTTCTGTTCTCAAAACATACGCAAGAACGGGTCTTCCAGCCGCTATGCCTGTTGGAAGGGCCTTTACTCTTTTGAACGGGACTGCTTCGGATATCGACATATTTCATATCACATTACCAAAAGCAAAAATAAATTTTCTTCTAAGATTGAGCGCGTTAGAAAGCACTCATCAACGTATTTAAGTGACTTCGAAAATATGTGTGTGTATGGTATATGCATGGATATATGATATATAAAATAAAAAATTTAATATTTACAATTTTTTGTATTTTTCAATGTAATTGGGCTAAGCCTGTATTGAGAAAACAAATAAATAAAACATATAACTAAATATTTGGCATCCCAGTTTAAACGTACTTTTAGACCTTCTTCCTATTTTCTCAGTGGCACTTATCAGCTATCCTTTATTAATAAAATATCAATGCGGTCTTAAGGTGATAATAAATTACGAAACAGCTCACCTATTTGTTATTGTTTAAATTTGAAAATGTTGTACACATATGTTGAATATAAAACGTGTTGTGGAATTATACTCCTTGGAAAGTATGTTCTCATACTAGAGTAATACAACATTGAAATATTGATAATATACCGATGAGCATATTGAACAAAAATATTGAATACATTTTAACAAAGTCATAGAATTAGTATACTCGTATAAGAATGAAATTCTTATTCAGAATTTTTATTTCATGTCATGATTTTTTCTCTTTAAACGCTTCGCAATTGATTTAAATAAATTGAAAATAAATTTCCCAATGAAGATAAAATAACTTTCCATATTCTATTAATTATAATTTTAAAACATAGATATTGTAAGGACCAAGGGTGATAATTTATTCCAACCACCCGGATATATGTGAAAAGCTTATTAAAAAAAAGAGTGATTCTCATTTTTGTATATGTTAGCATTGGACACTTCTCTTCAGCGTTGTGAGTTCAATGCTACGGAACGTGACTCGCACTGAGATTGTTGTTTGTGCACATTATTATACAGTCCTCTCGATATTTATATATTTTTTTTAACCTGGTGAGTTTATTACCATGCGGCAATCTCTTTCAACCAACCAGAATGATGTTTTTATAGGCCCTAAGAGTAAACCAGATTGGAATCCTATTAAAAAAATCTGGGTTCCAGCGGGGATCGAACCCGCAACCTCCGGATCGGCAGACAAGTGTCTTACCACCAGTATTGTATTGAATGTCTATATTGTAAACAACAAGAGTTTCTCCGTGAACTCTTTTCTTGAAATGTGACTTAAGAACTGAAGAATGTAAATGCATTGGACATCGAAACCAAAACTCCTGGTTTATAAGACTTACTACGGAGATTGTCTGTCCCGTAGTATATATTTATTAAAAATGTTAGAAACTATCAATTTATTCCAAAGTTATTTTTACAAATGTTATAAGTAAGCTGTTTTGAATAAAAAGGGTTTAAAAATGATAGTTTTGCCTGTTAGCGAGTTGAAAGTAAAATATATCTTCATTGTTAGAAATGTGGACTGTCTATAGGAAAAGGCGTCTAGTTGCAGCCCGAGTGATAATAACTCCCTCCCCCTTTAATAATAAACGTGCTTTTGATTTTAGCGAGACCATTAAATACGATCTATAAATCTAGCTCGGGGAGTCGAACATTTCGACGTAAAAGGGTGCATAACAACACGGTCAAAATATTTGAGGGGAGAAAACGATATTTATTGCTATGCATAAATGTAAATCTGTTTTTGGTTTAACGAAAGATCATTTATTTAATCCTTTTCGAATGAATATACCAGAGAATATTTAGTGTTGAAATTATAAAGTGCTTATCGCTGTATCTATAAAATTGTAAGCTGTAATTTACATTGACTTTTAAATTGTGTTTTATCATACTAACAACGGTAATAAAGGGAGAATACGATGATTGATTTCTCATTTGTCACTCATAATCAATGTGTATTTTTATCATACTAACAACGGTAATAAAAGGAGAATATGATGATCGATTTCTCATTTCCACTCATAATCAATATGTATTTTTATCTTACTAACAACGGTAATAAAATGAGAATACGATGATTGATTTCTCATTTGTCACTCATAATCAATGTGTATTTTTATCATACTAACAACGGTAATAAAAGGAGAATATGATGATCGATTTCTCATTTCCACTCATAATCAATATGTATTTTTATCATACTAACAAGGGTAATACAAGGAGAATATGATGATCGATTTCTCATTACCACTCATAATCAATATGTATTTTTATCATACTAACAACGGTAATAAAAGGAGAATACGATGATTGATTTCTCATTTGTCACTCAAAATCAATATGTATTTTTACATATAATATTTAACAATTCACTCCTAATCATGATCTTCATATCAGAAGGCATTGAACTGGTTGAATGTTAGAAATAGACGCCAAATTCACATACTGTATCTATTGTATAATATTCTTAACTGTCCCGCTGCCCCTTCTTATCTCGCCGAAAATATTCAGCGTCTTACCAATCATGGATTAGCACTACGCTCAAACAGAGATTGTCTATTGGCCTTTCCAGTTCACCGTTCCTCTTTCTTTACGTCGTATTTTACTGTCCATGCAGTGAGACTCTGGAATCAGTTACAAACCAATATAAGACTCGTTCCGTCCTTGGCATGCTTTAAGAAGCGACTGAAAAAACTATTAATTTCTAGTCAGTTAAATAACGTGTTTCATTCCTAATTCTTTTCCTTTCCTCTCCACCATCCCTTCCTTTCCTTTTGATTGTTGATATCTCACTTTATATGAAAAATAATGTTCGGATGATTGTCCGTCTTTGTGGGGTTCGTGGGCATGTGCTCACGTATATGTTTATGGATTTCGTGGGGATGGATAGTCATTTGAATGATTTATGCGACCACGTAACTTGCTTCATTTACTATTGTCTGGTTGGTTGGAAGATATTGCCACCTGGCATTAAGCCCGCAAGATTGTATTTGCAATAAAAATGTTAAATAAATAATAAATAAATAATCATTACGTATTAACTCATCACTTATAATCATTATTTATTCACTCATAATCAATATGTATTTTTATATATTTAACAACTCAGTCCTAATCATTATGTATTCACTCATTATCACTCATAATCATTGTTTATTCACTCATAATCATCATGGATTTTTTAAACATTTTTTTTATTATCCGTCTTGATCTAATCGATAAGACGCTTCGACCCGGGATTTCAGTTTTGATTCTCGATGGTACCCAAAACAAAAAAGTTCCCAATCTGATAAATTCGTTAGGTAAAAATACTCGCAAGCGCCTAGTACTCGTATGTATGCAAGTGTTGTTGACTTTTCACGTGCTGTAATTCCAAGACGTATAATGACGAACTGCAAGCTCCATACTTACTCAAGGGTTCTACACAGAGGACTCTTTTACTGTATAGCCAAGCATTTCATTATGTCAGTTATACCAATACGAATATCTTCAAGGGACGCATCACCTCTTCTACATCCATACATTTTTTATACAACTCCTACGATTTCTCGGACTTTCTTTCTTTCAAAATATCATTCACTCTGTATATTTGTTGTGCAAGTCTTTCTTTATTAATTCCTTTCTATATGACCAAACCATCTATGTCTTACTAAACACATCAACTTTTAGGTCATATTTCTCCCTAATCCCTTCATTTCATATTTTTTCATACATTGTCATACAATGTATTATTTTCAGTGTACGCATTTTTACAGCATTTATTCGGCTTTTTTCAGTATTTTCCACATCTACGATCCACTCTAATACATCAAAGTTGACACTAAAATACTGTTATGAACTATTCTTATCATCATACCAAATTTTGAAACTGTTTTGTTAGAATATATCATATATGTTTTAATGTCCCGTTTACTTTGTTTCCTATCACTACACGCCGGTATCTCTCGAAAGTATTCCATCATCAGAGAAAATAAAATTCAAATAGCAGAATTCCCTAACTTGCTCCAATATTGGATTGTTCACCCATACGAGTATTTCATCGCATTTACTTTTTCTTTCACATTTTTTTATTATCATAACTTTGAATTTTGCAACATTTATTCTGAGATCTTTCCTTTGCATCTCTCATACAATTTACTTATCAAACTTCGTAATCCATCTTCATTCTTTACAAGCAGCAATCCGTATACATTCCTATAAATGTATAACATTTATAACAAATTTACTTATCAAACTTCGTAATCCATCTTCATTCTTTACAAGCAGCAATCCGTATACATTCCTATAAATGTATAACATTTATAACAAATTAATCGAAAATATTATTTTATGCAAAAAGTCCTCACAACGAATATTACGAGCATAATATGTGCCGCTGACGGGTATTATGACGTCATAACGATGTCATCAATCACGGCGTGTTTTCAGTACATTTTGATTTCATTCAACGTTGAAAATAATTCATTCAATAAAAAAAACAGGTTTGATATTCGAGACATGTACATGCCAATTCACATTTTTTATGTATTAAAAACTATCATATGTACTCACAGGCTGCAATTACCATATTGAGGAAGTATTTTGCCGCATTATATGAATATATATGTATAAAAATTTGGAAAGTATAATTGAAACTGTTAATATCACTGGTTCAATTAAACTTTTGGACTCACAGGAGTGATGTTTACTATTTGATCATTTCTAATAAACATAATATTTTATGGTGGTGAGATTTTTTTCATGGAATAAAGTGATAAGGGAAAAATGCGAAGACTCTTAAGGCTCACTTAAGGCATCAGTCTGTAGAGTAATATGAAAAAGATCACTCTGAGATGGTTTGGACACGTAGAACGAAGGAATAAAAAAAGACTAATAAAACAAATATACAGTGCTAATGTAAATATAAGGTATGAGAGAAGGAAACCCAGAAGAATATGGTTCGACCAAGTGTATTATATTTTGAAAGAAAGAAGTGTAAAAACACAAATAATATAAGCATTGTATGAGAAAGTGTGTGAATGTAGAAAAGGTAAAAGACGTGTGTCTAGATAAAAAAATATCTGGTGTTCTCTCCTTTCCGCCTGCCCTGATAGGGAGACGGGGTGATAATACGTACGAATATGTATATCTTTTTTTTTTTTTAATATTTATGTCTTATCAATCCTAGTTCTTTAGCGTTGTTAACCCTTCCTATCCTGTGATGTGTAATAAGTACACATTGCTTCTAAAAACTTTAATATCTCTATAAATATAATAAATACTGGGTTCAGATTTTAGGCATTCCTCCGTAATACATTTACGCATTGAATGAAAAAATAATATTATTAATAATTAGCACTTATCGGTCATATCAGAGATATTTTGTGAAAATCGGGAATATATTCACCGATACAATCAAACGTGTGCCAGTACGGGTGAGGAAGCGACGCTATTCACGTCTCACTCTCACTCTACTTCGGTATATGGGAACGCAAGAAATATAATCTCAGTTCACTCGCTTCTCTCGCTACTCATTTTTACATGTGTATTGAATACACAGCACCGGAACGCGCGGATTTTTTTAGCACATAAGTAATTAAATTAGGAGTTTTATATATTTATTTACGGTCAAATTAGATAAATAAGTGGCGAAAAATTTACGAGACTACAAATATGTTTGAAATAAATAGAGAGTGAGGAAGAATACGGCCAAGTAAAGAGTAGAAGGATACATTTGGATAAATTAAAACTAGGAAAATGTAAGAAGTGTGAAGAACAGAAAAGTATGTATGACAATATAAATGGATAGGGATGAAAGAAGAGCTATGTGTATGTATGTAAGAACGTTAAAATCTGTCCTCTGTGCCTATCCCAAAATGGACATGGCGTGATGGTATGTATGTATTTTTTTGACATTTTTTTCATTATTTAATATTTAATACGAGTAGGTACCACATAACCAACAAGATGCATGACATGATGGCATGCATATTTGTGAAATTATCCAAAGTTGACGACCTCCGTGGCCTGGTGGTTAGACGCTTGTCTACCGATCCGGAGGTTGCGGGTTCGATCCCCGTTGGAATCCAGATTTTTTTAAATGGAATTCATGTCTGATTTTCACTTAGGGCTCATTAAAACATCTTTCTGGTTGGTTGGAAGAGATTGCCACGTGGCAATAAACTCGCCAGGTGAAATAAAAATAAAAAAAAAACTCAGCTTGATCAAGAAAAGTTAAGATAAAAGGAAATATTTTTAATCTGTTTAAATTAACAAAAAAGAATTATACCCTTTTTAAAAAAAATTGAAATGATCCGACTCTGAATACTTCAGAATAATTTCTTACTCAATGGGAAGTAAAAGCTCCTAACTGAACCCTTTGTTGTCGTTGTCAGTTCTCAAGTTTGTAAATAATTCAAATTTTATTTACATTATAATTCAAATACAATATTTTATTTACATTACAATTCAAATACAATAATAAAACAATTCAAATATATAAATAATCTCTATATATTTTTAAATGAAATATTCTAGGCTATCACAAAAAAGTGAATGAAATACCTTATTCAATTGATTATGTGATTTATTTGGTAAGACGTCTTCCATCCCGATTATAACGGGATCGATGCCGTTAGGACGGAATTATTTTACAATTAGGGTCTTGTTGGATTTTAATGTAACCTTTTTGTCGTATCGGATTTATTGGTCAAGATTAATTGATTTCGTTGTATACAGTTCAACAGCTCGTAAAGCTCAATACAGCTCAAAATATAACGGGTGTATTGCCATGTGACATTTTTTTAAATAGTCTAGCACTTTCGTTGTATACAGGATTGAGCTGTATACAACGAAAGTGCTAGACTATTTAAAAAAAAATACGGAATTGGTATGTGTTCACGAAAAAACAAATCAGAAAAAAATCAGGAAGAATAATCCTTTAGATTATATATGAGCCGCAGTACAACAGAAATATATATATATATATAAATATCATCACGCTGTTTCCCTGTCGAGGTAGCCAATGAGGGAATTGCGCCAGACTTTCCTATCGTACACATACGAGTATTTCACCTCTACTACATTCATACACCTTTTAAATAATAAATAAATAAATATAGGCTTATTGATAGCAACATAGTGTGTACCTGTTACAAACTACTCGGTTTTATAATGAGAATATCAAGAGAATTTAACAGTACTGATATCCTTCGAAACTTATATAATTATCTATTAAAACCAAATTAGAATATGCATCTACAGTTTGGGCTCCTCGTCAGCTCAAATATAAAAACAATATAGAACAAATACAAAATAAAATCCTTAGATATCTATGGTACAGAACAAAGAGCGATTATCCAAAATATGCTCACCATGTCGAACTTCTCACGGTGTGGAACTATAGAAGTCTCGAAACAAGAAGGCAAGAATCCATTGCGATATTCTTACTGAAGGTTTTTCAAGGTTGCTTTCACTGTCCCGCGATTCTAGAAGCACTAAGTTTATATATACATAATAAATATAGCCGTGCAAGGAATCACCCTCTGTTCTACATACCAACTTACAGAACGAATATCGTGGCTAAACACTCAGTCACGCGTGGTATAGAGATATTGAACCAACTGAATGACACTGTTGATATATTCTCGGTACCGCGTAGCAGTATGAGACGAATCCTGACTGATATTCTTCCTAACGAATAAGCTAACGCTAGAAGCAGACCTTCTTTGTGTAACAGGAGAAATCCGTGCAAAGATGATAAAAAAAATTAAAAAATGTATATACGAGTATTAAAATTTCCTGCAATTTCATATGTATTTCAAGATAATGGCGAACAAAACAATTTTAAGAGAGACGCTATCAACACGTGTGGGCTCGTCACATAACATTCCCTAGTCGAGAACCATATCCAGCAATAGAGAGCGAGCCCGGCTGCGAGGATATCAGACGTTATTCAGCTTACATCCTTTTACATGTAAATTAAAAACAAAAGATTAATAAATATCAATTAATCAATTTAGTTTAAGGCAAAGGAACAGAAAACACATTCAAGATTGAAATCACCAAAAGGACTGCCACAATTCTTACGATTTCTCTGAATTTTTACATTTTCTTTTTTTTTTCAAAATATTATTCACTTGATCCAACCATATGTTCTTTGGTCTTCATCTACCACACCTTCCTCTCACATTCGGCGCTGTATATTCTACGAGTCAACATTCGGATATCAACATGATATATTTTTTATCGACACCTAAAGTTGTCCCCTAAAATGGGAGATTATTTAAAAAAAAAGTCCACTTGAAAATAAATTGACAATCAGAGGGTTAACCATATCGTTTCAGCCTTCTTTCAAAAGTCTCCCAACTTGTACACGTTGTTCAGCATTGTTCCCCCAAAGCGGAGCATGGACGACTGTTAATTGGCTGCAGTGACATTTCGATCAATTTAACCCAGTCAATGACAGAGTACCATTCTGTTTGCGGTAGAATGGCTTTAGTCAGTTCATTAAATGACTCCTTTTGTCAACTGTAGAGCTTTCTTTGATACGGAGATGTAACTGTACGTTTGAATGTTAACACAGACGTCATGACAGATGTCAAGTGATCATAGAAGTTAAACTATTCAGTGCATAATATGACAATTTAATACGGGAGACTTAGCATTAACTATCACATTTATAATGAACCATTTAATACTGTTGGATGATCAATCAAAGAACTTATTAATTTGTTTGATGATAAAATACATTTTATCGGCGTTATATAATTAACTATTTATTGACTTTATTTACATAGAATCAATACAGTTCTATTCCGCAGCATTAAAACTTTCTGAGCCGTGCTTAACACGTTGTTTTAAGAGCTTATTTACTAAAAAATTATATTCTATCCTAAGATTTTCTTTCATTTTTGAACATTATGTTCTTATAAAAAATATGAATATGTTACTACACGCATCCATTACACTCCGTTTAATGTCGAATGTATTAATATAACTTTCTTTTATAGTTTATCTCCCTGCGATAAGTTTTTCGCGGTTTTCTTACCAAATATGTTTTTTTGGATACATGCAAATACAGGAAAGTACCTAATCTAAAAGCCGCAACCACTGCCTATAATATCCTTACAATAAACCTATCTTCTTCGTCGCATGCTCAATACGTAGTCTTCTTCTATGTCTCGAACTCGACGCATCACCTATTTCCATCCCTTCCGGTCCTGGACCATGTTGAATGCAGGACTTAAAGTGACTTATTTATTTGACTCGTCCATGTCAAACCTTCATATTTGACCTTCATCTTGACCGACTTCTCTTAACTATCCTCGAGATCACCAATTTTTCCAGACTTTAATCACTTTTTTGTAATTTGCAATTTTTGGTAATTTGCAATTTTTGGATGACAGAAACGTTGGAGCGTCTTGCGGTCCATGGGATACGGATCATCCTCCTCTTAAACCAAATCTTCAAGATATCATGTTTCTTTCATTCCATCTCATCATCTATATTTCCCCTCCATACAACGGACTACAAAGAAACCTTTTTGATCTTCCTATATGTGATAGTAACACATTTGACTTAAGGTGATGTGTAGTGTTCGTTATTATATTGTATAACAAAGAATATTTTCATTGTCTAGTTGGTAAGACGCCTTTCTTCCAGTTTAAGGTTCAATTCTCATTTATCCCCAATTTTTTTAAAAAGAGTTTTAGTCAGGTTTTCACTACTTCCCTATTCTAACACTCAACTTATATGTATGTTATATTTATTTTTAAATATTTTTAATTTGTCATTAAAAGTTGCTTAAAATCCCGTGTTAGAGCGCCCCTGAGGAGGATGCTCTCTGATCGATACTGTATTATTTGTTTTTTTTTTATTACCATTACTTTTATTATTAATGCGACAGCATTAAGACTGTAATACTATATTATTATTAATTGTTATTAAATAAAAAAAGGCTGATATATATTTAAAAAGTGTGCAGAAAAAAATAAATATGCAATATTTCTTACGATCAAATTAAGTTAAATAAACATATTTCGTAAGAACAAAATGTCGTATAAAATATTGGTTATCAAAGATATAAAAATTAATTATTTTTTTTGATAATATATGACATGAGGGGGAAAATACATAAGAAAAAAGATAATAACACACACAAGAATATAATACACTCGTATACATATAACAAAAGAAAGGAAAATAAATACAAAAAATATAATAAAAATATACACGATCATTATCATATGGTATATATGACATGTCTACCAGCATATTTCCGCATTATCACATTGTATGATTTCCATTTGCTATTGAATTTGTATAATTATGACTTATGCAAAAAAATATCGCACTTTTTAAAACGTCGCACAGTATTCGGATTGACCAATCTTAGAGGGACAAAATTATTTTTCATGTCATTTGACATTTTTATGTTACATTTTAATAACTAGAGGCTTAGAAAATAGAAACAAATGGTTTTTAATTTAATAATAGGTTTTTAATTTATCAAATACACCAAAATACATTGAGAATAAGACTAATTTAGAAACGTTAAAAACTTAATACTTAAAACTTTGAAAAAAATATACAAAAATAACTTTTTTTTAATAGCATTGGAAAATCGCTTTCATACACATGTTTAACTTTTTTGGGTAATTTTCTAATAAGACTTATATACGGATCAGAAGAAACTAATAAATATTTAAATAAATCGTAATTAATCCTAGCACGCGAAGTTTTTAAAGTGTGATGTTGCCTAATTTTTCTAATTTCTTCATTTTTGGCCTCTGATGCCTCTTCAGACATTTGTCCAATAGGAATCAAAGAACAATCGATGATCTCAGCACCGTGCGTCAATATTTTGTGCAAGGCTGCAGGCATATTGTACCACGAGTATAATGATATGTATAACATTTTTGTTTCCTTAGCGTAATTTTCAAATTTTGCCGTTCAAAATATCTATTACAATTATGCTCTCTACTTCTGGATAACAATTGTTTTTTCTCTTCTAAAACCCGATCATACGATTGATATAAATTGAAACCTCTTTCAGAAGCTTCCTGTTGGATATTTTTATACTATATACTCGTACATTACAGTATTTTTTTTTGCATTTAACAATGATAAAGCTTCTTCTGGGGAATAAGGATTTTGTATTGGAGTTGTTAACATTTGTTTCTTTGCCTTTTTATAACTCGTTGCTCTTCTTGGTGATGCAGTCAACATTTCTTATATTGAATTTATCCCATCAGTTCTACCACTGACTCGAACACTAACTGCAGCTTCATATGTCATTCTTCCTTCTCGTAGCTGGTAACCAAATCACGCACTTTTCTCCTTTTTGATTCGGATGAACATTCTCGAAATATTTTAGCTTATTAATTGTCTGCATTGGAAAAGAGAAACCTAAATTTTCACAAAACCAAAGTTGGTAGAGTTTTAAAAACAAATTCAAACGTCTTTGTTTTTGTACCCATTTTTGACGAATTTTCTCACATTCGGTTTTTACAAAAACTTTTAATCTTATAGATTCTGCTTCTTTATCATCTTGAATGTTGTAAAACCTTTTTACAAAATCATAAACACGCTGAATGCGGTGTTTTGAAGGGTTAGAACGTCATACTTCAAAAATACTAATTCTCGTACGTCTGGTCCCTATAACAAAAAAATATATATATTTAAGAAATCGCGCAAAATCGCGGTAAATTGTAATACTTTTTATTTAAAGAATATATAAGATTATTTTTTAAACTTAATTTCATAGCCTTGCGACATATTGCACATAACCTTACATCTTATTAAACTTTGAACTCAATAAAATGCATAGGATGAAATTTCATGAATTCGTTATTGTTATAAAAATAATCTATTGTATAAATAAATTAATATAAGTATGACATAAATAAATGAATAAGTACCTATATAACACGATGCCATCACGAAAATTATTTTCAATATTTTTTTAAAACACTGTTAACATGCACAAACTTCGGAAGTCAGAAATGTACTAATAGAAATATTTTATACCTGCGACACAAAGCGTCACTTTGTTCCGTCATAAAAAATAAAATAAGGGTTTCTTGAAAAATCTGGCAATTGCATCTTATCAATAGGTTTATTTGACACACTGAAACTGCATTTTTTATGTGAAGTATTGATTTTCATTTTTAGGATTTTGTCCCTCTAGATTGGTCAATCCGAAAACTGTGCGCCGCCTAAAGAATAAAAATAAACATAACTGACAATTATTAATCAACAAACAATGTAGGTAATTCAAGAAATATGTTCCTCAATATTCTCACAATCTAATATTACACAAGGTCGTAAGTACAAGTACAACCGGTTTTATATCGTCGAAACATCAATTGACAGCGGAATTACAAAATTAAAATATTGTCCTGATTATATTATAGTTTAATACTTATTATTGAATTAATGCCATAATTAAAATAGTGTTACCATTTAAATTTTATATGACAGCTGTCACTTCTAGATATGGTTATAAGTCAAAATGACTAAAATGTTAGGATTATTTCCAACGTGTCTTAACTATTTTCTATTAGCTTAATTTAAATCCTTAGGATGACGGCTTCGGCTTTTTAATTCCTTGTCAACTATTGACTAAGGCCAACTAAAATTTTATTTGATTTACCTAGAATAGATGCCTTTGAAATGTGGTACTGGAGAAAGATGTTACGTATTTCGTGGAGAGCAAGACGAACTAACGCCTCCATCCTCGAAGACCTGAGAATTATCGATTGATTGTCGATAATATGCCTTCGGCTAGTCCGCCGATTCTTTGGACACATTGCTCGTGGCCAAAGAGATAGTTTGGAGATGTTTGAGGTTGCTGGAAGCGTGGAAGAAAGGACGACGCACAAGAGGCAGAATGCCAATGCGTTAGTCTGATCAAGTGAGAGATGCAACTGGACTACTCTTAAACTGCTTTTCGAGCCGCGGAGTTTGAGGATAGACAAAGAGGAGTCGTCAGAGGCTATCATAGGAGTCACGAAACTTAGTCATGAGCTACATGATAGAATGATGATGACTAAAATTTAAATAAAACATTATAAAATTGTTCGTACTTACGTCCGTGTGTAAAATTAGGTGCAGTTTTTAGCAATGATTACATTTTTGTGTTTTAGTAATGATTACATGTATGTGTTCATAATCTTAACCCTTAATTATTAGATTCACATGTTAAAAAAACACACACACAACACAAAATTAGTTGCAGCATAAAGCGAGAAAATAAAGAAAGATTATTATTTAAAGAAAACAGATAAATAAAATAAATGTACTCGTATGTATATAAACAAAAATATTTTGATGTTCAACAAAAAGGCCGCGATTGCATTTTTTATTATTTTAGTTGTTATATATATGTATATTGACAAGATCAATTAATCGTCATATTGTTAACAGGCAATTAAGTAAGGATCGCGATAAGCTAAGAGAGGGTGGCGGTTAAGTAATCATTCCTAATTGAATACGGCAACATTGATTCAGCAGGTGGATGTCAGCAGAATAATACATTTGTACTTTAGAACTTCCAGGATCGGTTCCCTTTTGTTTAATTCAGAACAATTGGAATACTAAAAGCTACCCATGGGGTGTCTAAACACCTGGTCACAATGACTCAGAGTTTTAACCCCGTCCCAAAAGATTTTAGAGGTAGTCTTCAGTTTATTTTTATTTTTTTCACGGGATGCACAAATCATTCAAATTTAAGTTATTTATATTAATTTAACTTTTTTGCACAAAAATATTTATAATTGGCCAACTTAAATTGAAACAACGTAACTCTATATGAAGACAGATTTTTTTTGTTTCCATTGGAAATCGAATCCGAAATCTCCGAGCTGATAACTAAAAGTTTTAAAATCATCCATTTTGGTCACCGTTTCCCTGCTGGGGTAGACAGAAAGGACAGAACGCCAGATTTTCATATCTTCCAGATTCATATACCTCATACGATATCTACGATTTCTATTGCCTATTACATTTTCTACTCACGAAATATAATTCGCTTTAACCAACCATACATTCTAAGTCTTGCTGTACCACAGTTTTCAGTCAAATTTGCACTGTCGATTTGTTTTGTTACTTCATTCATTCGTTCCACGTGCCCAAACCATCTTATAGTGCTCATTTTCATCTCACTCAACACATCAACCTTAAGTTGACATTTCTCCCTAATAACTTCATTCCGTACGAGTTCTCTCCTTGATCTCACTGCCTTGAGTTCAATAGCTAATATTTCGATTGGAATAAATTATTATTACTAAAGAAAAATATAATGTTCAATAAGGAGGACCATAATTAACTCTCGAATAGGCTCGATGACTTTAGGTTTTCAATAACTAAAATTAAAAAAAGAGCAAAATAACTTATACTAAAAAAGGTCAAAATAACTTTTACTAAAAAAAGGTCAAAATAACTTATACTACAAAAGGTCAAAATAACTTATACTACGAAAGTTTGACATATTTTATCGAAAACGCAAAAGAGTATTAAAAAAACTAAAGAGCTTCCGGACTTTTCATTGTCTATGTATTTTATATCTTGAGAATATATTGAAATATCGTTCAAGTGAAAAAAAAAGGAATAAATATTAGATCTTGGGTGTAATATGATAGATGTACGAGTAAGTTAATTTAGTTGTAATTAGTTAACAAATATTTTTTTGATCGATTAAATAAACATCCAAAATTGATTGAATTAATAAATTAATTTAAAAATTAATTAAGTTACGCAGTTTTGTTACATCATGCTAACCGTAAGACCACAACACCGATGTATGAACAAAATGACAGAAATAATATTTAAAACATTAAATTATCAGTTAACGTGTATTTTTAACAAACAAAAGTTTTTTTTAATCAACATAGTCGTCCTCTCGTTGCAGACCATTTGACTTCTACTCGGTCTATTTGGGTTCGATTCCCGATATGATCATAAAATAATAAAATAAACTTTCATTTGACATATAGTGTTAGTTTACCAGAGAAAGCGACTATTAAAAATGCCTCGAGGTTTTTCTTAATCCCAAAATATTTCTGTTTGGTAATAATCTAGATATGTACTCTAAATAAAATGCAACGTTACCAATGCGCATAGTCTGGTGAATAGAGGACATCCGTGGCGAAGTAAGTAAGACATTTGTCTTCCAGCCCGGGGCTGCTTGTTCGATTATTTTTAAGAAGGTTTCTAGCCTGATTTTTTTTATTTAAAGTCATTTTAACAGTCAAAAAGGTAATTTGACCATTGAAATAAAATAATATATAATAAATAAACATCCAGTTCAAAAGCAATCCTTTTAACACCTACCTACTCTCCTCCTATCCTGTACCTATTCCAATTAGAGAAAAAATAGACCTAATTTAGTTCATCTTAATAATATATAATAAATAAACATCCAGTTCAAAAGCAATCCTTTTAACACCTACCTACTCTCCTCCTATCCTGTACCTATTACACTTAGAGAAAAAAATATACCTAATTTAGTTCATCTTAATAATATATAATAAATAAACATCCAGTTCAAAAGCAATCCTTTTAACACCTACCGACTCTCCTCCTATCCTGTACCTATTACACTTAGAGAAAAAAATAGACCTAATTTAGTTCATCTTAATAATATATAATAAATAAACATCCAGTTCAAAAGCAATCCTTTTGACACCTACCTACTCTCCTCCTATCCTGTACCTATTACACTTAGAGAAAAAAATATACCTAATTTAGTTCATCTTAATAATATATAATAAATAAACATCCAGTTCAAAAGCAATCCTTTTAACACCTACCGACTCTCCTCATATCCTGTACCTATTACACTTAGAGAAAAAAATAGACCTAATTTAGTTCATCTTAATAATATATAATAAATAAACATCCAGTTCAAAAGCAATCCTTTTGACACCTACCTACTCTCCTCTTATCCTGTACCTATTACAATTAGAGAAAAAAATAGACCTAAATTAGTTCATCTTCCCCTGACGGGGAAGACAGAGGTTTTTGAAACCGGTAGTGAACTCAAATAAAACAGCCTTGAACACAAAATGATAAAAAATAAGTATTTTATTGAATTTATAAAAAGACTACAAACATGATACCACAAAGTGAAACAAACGTCTTTTCTAAGATTCAAGAAATAAATAAACATCTTTCTGATTGGTTGTAAGTTATTATTACATGGGAATAATCTTGCTAGACTCTACTAAAATATATACAATGAAACTGTTATACAATTGAACAATAGGAAGTATATTTTTAATTCATTATACCACTAAGTTTCAAAAGTTTCCAACCTAAACAAGTTAGAACATGTATGGAAAGAAGCAACAGTTACTCCTATCACATGGTCAGGCGATATTAGACTTTAAATTTGATACCTTTATCCTCATTATTATGTCAAATAGACCCGATAGATGTTTTGTTTCGATATATTCTTAACACTGGTCTTACTGTGCTAAAAAAATTGCTAGCCACTGTGCTGGACGCTAAGCGTCCAGTTAAAAATGTATGTTTTAAATTAAAATTATGCAAAATCTGCTAGGTTAATTTTTGTAATTAGTTATCAAATCGTTTTATTATGTATTAAAACGTCGAATAGTATAAAATAAGTGCAAGAAATAAAAAAAAAAGTATATTTGGAGAAATGAAATAAAATAAAATATGAGTCCTGGTCCCTCGCTATCCATCACAGGGCGGCAAGTGTTAAATGTTATAAAATGAATATCGTGTGGTTATAAAGTTTCTTTCGAAAGAAGGAAAAAACGCGACAGAAATTGAACAACTTTTAAATACTGACATGGTTTACTTATTGTCAGTTTATTCCCTTCTTTTGAAACAAACTTGGTGACCACACGATATTCAATTTTGATATTCCAGAATATATCGAAACACCACGTCTTTTGTAGGATATAGTTGGCATACTACTAAATGTAACAAATTTTAACAGTGACATCGCCTGACCATGCGAGGCATCACTCTGACTTATTTAAATCGGAAACTTTCGGAACTTAAAGGTACATTACCGATTTTAACATATTCAGGTATCATTTCATCTAATTTTATTAGAATCACTTAAAAGCGGACTTATACACATACATACATTAAAAAATAAAGCAAACTTACGGTGATATTTTATTATAATCATATTTGAATTTATTATTTTTTAATAATAAGTAAAACAAGTAGAACAAATATTTCTGTTTACAATGAATATGTGATTCAATATATTTTTACTAAGTGCCACTAAGTTTAGTCAAGGGGGAAGAAAACCACATGAAAAGCATGCAGGACAAGGCCAGTATGATTAAACAATCCGGTCAAAACGGTTTTGGCAAGCTGAACTAGCGTCTGGCCCTTCCGTGTACAGTAGTTAATTGAATACCCCTGATTATTATTTATGACGCCGATATAATTAACTGAGATTTTTAAATAACAAATGATGTTTCTGCTTTGATCGTTCATCATGAAACATTTTAATCTAAGATATTTATGGACATGATTTATGTATTTGTCAAGTTTGACGTAACTGATCACGAAGTATTATAGTTAGTGGTAATTATTAGTTACATCAATATAATGCAACTTTGATATAAAGGCGACCAAACTTGGCTTTACTTATGTTGTTGGATTAAATTACTAAAGGGGTAAAGCAAGGATGTGTTATGTCACCTTTAATGTTTAATATTTACATAGATTCATTGATAAAAGAATTACAGAGGTCAGTGGTTGACATGCAAATGACGGATATTGAAGAATGAGGGTGAATTACAGTCTGATAAGTTAATTGTATGAGAGATATAAACAGAAAGATCTGAGAACGAAGTTGTGAAATCCAACTCATGGTAATGTCATAGTTACATAGAAAATTGAATGGGAAGTAATTGGAATATATGGAGGGGAAATGAAATATTAGAGCAAGTTGAAGACTTCTGCTATTTAGTTAGTATTTTCTCAGATGACAGAAGAGTTACGAAGTACATCGAAGAAACAAAGTCAATAGGGCTATATACTCGAACCAAAAAGTATCAAAATCTATTATATTATTTATAGTTAAGGCATTAACGTATACAGAAATTTCTAAGTCAGTGCATCGACGTGAACATCTGGCAAACACATATATCCCAAGAATCTCTCCGCTGCTCTCCGAGGTTGTCCCGTCCCTCCCTCAACTCCCAGTCCCCAACCCGAATATTTACCGTTAGAAGCGTGTATCTCGGTACCAGTTCGAACATAATTAAGTCTTGTTTGTGCTTCCCTGATGATGAGGTGAAAACCTTGAAACCGGTAGGGTTATACCGTTACAAAAAGTGGAATAAACAGTGTTTGTTAAAACAAATTACAGTATCAAAATCTATTCAGATTATGTCGAAAGATATGTATCACGATATGAAAGTCTGGCGCTCTTTCCACTCTGTTTACCCCGACAAGTAGACGGTGTGATGGAATATATGCATTGATACAAATCTAAATGTATACAATATACCAAGAGGTAAGAATGTCATAAATAAATTGTTCTTAAACAACTCCTAGTTTTGTTCAATTAATGCGAAAATTGGACACAAGGTCTGCAACATGGATACATATTTTATTTACCACTTACTCTTTCTTGTATTATTACTTTGTTACTACGTATCGTACTGTCCATGAACTGCATCAAATATATACGTGATTCTTCTGCAATTATCTTTTGATTCAGCTAAGTGGAGTGCAAAGATGCTGTATTGTCATAGTTTGCTTTTATCAATTTAGCATACTCGTACCGCTAGTGTCGTCTTTACTCTTGTCCTTCCATTCCTGCTGTATATGCTGATTATGTTAAATAACTTACAAAAAAGCCGTCAATGGTCAAAACTCTGTCTTTTTTGGAAGAATATCCAATATGGGCATGTTTAAGGGATATTCTGCAACGTCCCCAGCACTGCATCTCATGAGCTTCAATTCAACTTCGATTTATTATCTTTATCAACCATGTTTCTATTAAATAGAGTGGTTCATGAAAGGCTTAAAGACGTACATCGCTGTACTGCGCACACTGCCATCGTCGCCCTGGCAGTGTGCGCAGTAGCTTCATTCTTTAGGAACCATACCTCTTGATTATATTATATTCAACCGCTGCACAGTGTTTCACGTAGAACATGCTAGCTGGATAAAATTATTTTTCACTGTTTTAGGGTAGTATTTTGTAGATTATTTCATAATATGTTTTGATAATTTTAATCATATTTAGTGAAAAATAATAAATTTAAACAGATTCATCTTAAAATTATTTAACTAATAAAAATAATTATTATTTATATTTTTCATAAATATTATTTATAAAAATTATTATGATTATTTGACCCTAAAGCAATTTAAAAAAAGAAAATAAATAAACATGGCAAATTATTGATGTCCAAATTAATGAAATATATATATATAAGTACTTAATCTGTAACAAAACTTAGACAATAGAAATACAATAAAAATTACAAAGTAAACAGTGATAACTAACTTAATTTCTAAATTTCTAAGTAAGGTACATTAAAAAGTAATAAGTTTAATTAGTCATCATTAGCAGAGTCATCAACGTCAGAAGAATAAGTTTAATTAGTCATCATTAGCAGAGTCATCAACGTCAGAAGAATAAGTTTAATTAGTCATCATTAGCAGAGTCATCAACGTCAGAAGAATAAGTTTAATTAGTCATCATTAGCAGAGTCATCAACGTCAGAAGAATAAGTTTAATTAGTCATCATTAGCAGAGTCATCAACGTCAGAAGAATAAGTTTAATTAGTCATCATTAGCAGAGTCATCAACGTCAGAAGAATCTTCCAATAAACAAACTTCTCACGCAACTATCTCACGCAACTTTACTTTCCATCACGATTTTTCGTTTTTTTTTTATGTTTTCTGGCGTAACAGTCTCATTTGGACGACCAGAGCGTTCAGCATCATTTGTGTCTGTACGACCGCGTTTGAAATCAGCATACCACCGACAAATGGTTGTTTTCGACGGAGCAGAGCCCGGATAACACTTTTCAAGCCATCGCTGAGTTTGAACTGTATTTTTTTCCATTAAAAAGCAATGTTTTATCAACACACGAAATTCGTTTTTTTCTAAAAATTGGTACTAACTGAGAATGGTATGTATTTGTTATTAGAGGCGTCATCTGTTGGCTATTCCCGGGACTTATTGATCGATGTGTTATGTAATAATTTCAATTTTCCTTCACATCTTCGTGAAAAACTCAACTCTCTTTTCGAACACAGTCGATTCCTTTAATCTAATAATGAAGATACTTTTTTGCATACCAAAGGCATGATAATATAATGTGTATGTACTCGTATACATGAAATTATTCCTGTACTATTTGAACATAATCATTTGTTATTTTTTTTTTGTATACGGTGGCCCAAAAGTGATGAGCCTAGCCGAAGCAGCGCCGCCGCCGTGTGTTACGTTAATAATTTATATTAATTGGCCCGGTGCGGTGGAGGAGTGGCGCGGTCATAACTCAGCGGCGAAGTTCCCGTCTCCCCGGCGGGTTGGCGGTATTAACGGCGACTAAACATCGGCTGTCAGCAGCGACGGTGATAATGGCCGAGAGAATATCATGACAGTACGGGAAAATTATGAACACGTACTATTTATAATATTTTAGCACCTGATAAAGGCACCCCAGACGCCTCTTCTAACAAAGATCCGAAAACGAGTTTGTTGTGGAAAGTGCCAAGTTAAAATGTGTTAGATTTTTTAGGCTATCTAATAACCTTTATGATATAAACTCACCTATTTTCTGACACAAAGGTTGTGGATTAGATGCCCATAGGTATGCACCATAGTTTTAAAGAGTTTCAGTTAGTTTTTCACTTCAGGTCTCTTTAACTCATTTCTGGTTTCAATATATTGTTATACGAGTATATCAATAAACCTTCAATGTTGTAATACACAATAAACGCAGCAATAATAAAGTCGCAATAAATAAAAAGTAAGAGGTCGTATTCTAAAGGGAGCCTCAAGTTCGATTCCTAACGGATTCACTTCCTGACTTGCTATAATACTACCTTGATCAAAAAGTTTTAGGACTTTATTCATAAAATCGAAAATACAAGTTTATTCATCAAAATCTATATGGTCCCCTTCAAAGTACTCCCCATCGACTGCAACGCACTTACGCCAACGCTTGATCCAATCCTCGAAACACCGCTGGTACTCAATTTTCGGTATGTCCATCAGAGCCGTCTTCGATTGTTTCATGACATCGTCTCGGTGCTGTATGTTTTTTAAGTTGGTTGAACAGGAAAAAGTCACAGGGAGCCAGATCAGGTGAATTTGAAGGCTGCTGGATAGTATTTGTGTTGTTTTTGGTCAAAAACTTATGGAAATCATGTCTTTCGCGATTTCAATGCGTTGATTGGTGCACAGTTGATGCCATTTTCAAACTTGTAAAAAAATCGAAAACACGCACAAAGGTAGATGTACTCAGTACAGCGTAACTTTTACAAATGTCAAGCTATGACGCTGAAATTTAGAGGGAAGTGTCAATGATAGATGTGGTAACCTAACGAAAAAAAAGAATTCCAATCGGGTTACTGACAGCGCCACAAGGTGGCCGGTCCTTAAACTTTTTTTATCAAGGTAGTACCTTAATTCGCGTCATTCATAAAATAGCGTATAGTGCAATTTTTGGCAGCAAATATTATATTAAATTTGTTTAGCAAATATTATATGTTATGTATTTTTTTTTCGTCTCTTACGACCTTTGCTAGGACGCTTGTCTTCGACTTGAGGGGTCCGAATCACCAGCTGTTGAACTCTTCACACTAGGATATCTCCTCTGACTTAAAATAAAAACGCACAGTTTTACTGGTCACCAATAAAACCATTTACTTTTACAAGAATAAGGCATACATTTACATGTTTATATAATTTGCTAAGATGCTTGTCTTCGACTTCAGGGTTCCGAATCACCAGCTGTTGAACTCTTCACACTAGGTTATCTCCTCTGACTTAAAATAAAAACGCACAGTTTTACTGGTCACCAATAAAACCATTTACTTTTACAAGAATAAGGCATACATTTACATGTTTATATAATTTGCTAAGATGCTTGTCTTCGACTTCAGGGTTCCGAATCACCAGCTGTTGAACTCTTCACACTAGGTTATCTCCTCTGACTTAAAATAAAAACGCACAGTTTTACTGGTCACCAATAAAACCATTTACTTTTACAAGAATAAGGCATACATTTACATGTTTATATAATTTGCTAAGACGCTTGCCTTCAACTTGAGGGTTCCGAATCACCAGCTGTTGAACTCTTTACACTCGGATATCTCCTCTGACTTAAATAAAAACGCACGGTTTTACTGGTCACATACATTTACAAGTTTACAAAATTTTGTTTATTTTTGGTGACATAAAACAATATTTTTAATGGGATTTGTTCCATTCCGATTCGAAATTATTTGCGAGTTGAAACGGTAAAAGTTTTTCGATTCCAATACTGGAATTGAAAAACTTGTAGTAATGTCGGTTTTTTGTTGGGTTGAATAAAAATGATGCAAGAGGAATTATTTTTTGAAGAGTCAATTTTTGAAAATCACAAATAACAGGTGAATAAATAAATTCATTTATAATTTAATTTAACCCTTCCTATCCTGTGATGTGTAACTAGTACACATTGCTTCTAAAAACTTTAATATTTCTATAAATATAATAAATACTGGCTTCAGATTATAGGTATTCCTCCGTAATACATTTACGCGTTGAATGAAAAATTAATATTAAAAATAATTGGCACTTATCGGCCACATCAGAGATATTTTGTGAAAATCGGGAATAAATTCACCAAAACAATCAAACGTGTGACGTAGGTATATTCATTCTAAAAACCACTATGGGTGAGGAAGTGACGCTATTCATGTCTCACTCTCATTCTACTTCGGTATATGGCAACGCAAGAAATAAAATCTTAGTTTGCTCGCTTCTCTTGCTCAGGAAATAGAATCTCAGCTCGCGGGCTTTCGTTCGAAGTGGTTATTTCGTCCATTTTGTGAACGTCGTCCGACGTTTATTTTCATGTTTTCAGCAATTAAATTTCAATTATTATTACTTTTGACTTCAAATTTAATTAATTTAAGCGATTGTCTATGAATATTCTTATTTTTGTTCAATACCGGTGCTGTGTATTGAATATACAGCACCGGAACAGGCGGATTTTTTTAGCACAGGAAGGGAAAGGTTAATTAATACTATATACTACAGTAAGCTTATTTTACGTTATTTTCAAAGTGTTTCGAATGTTTTCTTTTATAATAGGCAATCCACTCAAACTAGGATGATTTGTGTCACTAAATTAAAGACATTATGAAATTATACCAGTCAATATAATAAAACTAATTTTAAATAATGACAATTCAAGACAGTTTAAAGTTTTGATTGATTAAACTTCAAAAAAAAATCGATCTATAAGGGGAAAAGTTCCTCGAAGAAAGAAGAAACGCAAAGTTCATTGGACGCGGTAAAGATACAGCTATTTTAATCGGTCTCGCAAAGGACTACAAAAAATACATGGTATATAGTTTCATCATACAAACTAATAGTTTCATCATCCAAACTAATAGTTTCATCATATAAGTTAATAGTTTCATCATACGAACTACACTCGCAGTCGGGATTCTTCACAATACTCGTTCTGGAAATGTGACTAGTACTATAGTTCGGAAATTCTAGGATGAGTCCTGTGACAGCTCACAAATTTGTCCCAATACAACCTTGTAACGATGTTCAGTAATTTTAATTACTTTATCAACTTTAATATAAGCCTCAATTCTAATAAATAGCAAGTTATTTAGGCAAATACATTACATAAGGTTGTATTGGGGCAAATTTGTGAGCTGTCACAGGACTCATCCTAGAATTTTCGAACTATAGTTACGAATAGTTAGTAGATACTCATTTTTAATATTTATTTTTATGGTTTATAAGTAAACTCACTAATTGTAAGGCGTGTGAAAGTAAGACTAAGGAAAGTATGGTAGGATAAAGTGAATTACATTCTGAAAGAAGGTAATGTAGAAAATCAAAGAAATCGTAGAAGTTGTATGAGAAAGTGTATAGATGTAGAAGAAACTGCACTGTCATCTCTGCCTACTCCAACAGAGAAATAGCGTGATGGTATGCATGTATGAAAATTTATGTTATGTTTGTAGAAATATTTATTGAATTTCTGATCAATCATTTCTTTTCGTATTAAAAAAAAACAAAATCTCTTTGAAAGGCAAAGAGAAAATGAAATAACAATTAAAAATACAAAAGAAATACCTTAATTTACAAAATAATTATAATTTCAATATAAATAAAATGGCATATTAACAACATTAAAAATTATCACAATAACGAAAAAAGTAGAAATTGATTTTTGTTATTAGAATGTAGAAATTGTATGAGAAGGTCTTTGGATGTAGAGCAAGTTAAATATATGTGTCGAGATAGGAAAGTCTGACACTATGTCCTCTCTGCCTAACCCGACCGGAAAATAGCGTGATGATACGTATATTAGAAACATTCCAAGAAGAAGATGATTGATTCATTATGAAAAATATTACGTAATCATTTTGATTGAGACTAGCAATATATCATATGTAATTAATTAATTTATTTTGTTTCCCGACCAAGTAGTGTTGTTTATTTACAAATATGATTACTATTATCGTAGGAGCTATATAAGAAGGTGTATGGATGTAGGAAAGATGTATGTCGTGATAGGAAAGTGTGGTGTTTTTTCCTCTGTCTGTCCCAACAGGGAGTCGCCATGATGGTATGTACATACATATATGTATTAAATATTAGTTTTTGTCAGTAGATAACAAAGCATTAGTAAAGTGGGTCGTGTGGTGGGCAAATAAATTATTTAAAAAAATATGTCACAAGAAACATGGTAATGACAGTTTTTTAAGATTACCAGCAATGTTATGAATTTGGAGGAGCGAATATCGCAAGATGGACGAGCGGTGCAAGCGGGCGCACGCGACAGAGTATTTGCATCTGCAACAGAAGCACTTGCATTGCTAATAATTTCCGCCCCTTATTCCGGATGACATCGCTATGTCGTAACTTGCACGGGGAACTCTCAAAGGGGACGAGAAATTTGCATGGACTCTTTTTCATAAAAATAAAAATGTATCCATTCGCAGTTATATTGAAATGTCGATATGAACTGCATAACTTAGTCCCGTTGTATTGTATTACAACTGTATCTAAGTTGGATAGATATACTATTTTCTTCTTTATGATTGAAATATCTTTGGTCAAACTTTGGTTAACTACTGAGGTTAAATGTTTTGTTATAGTAGTTTTGTTAAGAAACTTGCTATAGTATAAGTAGCTTAATGAGTCCTTCGAATCCATAAGAATGATCATATCACAAATTTATTTGTCCTGCAGCGTTTCAACTGTGAACTTATAGAGGATGTCGTTATAGGTGAAATTGAGGTGGACCGGACATGTAATACGCATGGGTGATCCCTAAACGTGTGTTATACGGGGAAGTAATGGGCAAACTGAAGGTTGTTGAGCAGAGGAAGCGTTATAAAGACAATCGACGTGAGTCGCTGATTTTATGAAAGTGGAGAGCTATTTATTCTCGTGTTCATGGTAGCTCAAAAACTAGACGGAGAAGAAGTAGTAAGCGTGCTGCGAACATACGCCAGCGTGACCATTTGGTTCAACAGGATACATAAGTCTGTGGCGTCTGCAAGAGGTAGTCCTCGTCTAGGATCGGGCTGTTTTCTTATAATAGATCACATGATTGACGCGAAAGAGCAGCTCGAGATTGACGTTAGGGGTAGTTAAGGGGATCCTCGATTACGAGGCCCAGCAACGACGAATGCTTCATAACAGTAACTGTTAAGTAACTCTTTACTACTTTTTAGTTAGATGTTTGAGTAGCGTGTCACTTGAGATATAGATTGCATATCAGTAAACTCACTACCCACATTGCTGAACTGGATTCGATGGAACATCGAAATGAGACGATCGAAGCACGCCGACATTCCCTTTTATTTCATTTTTTCTTTCAGTTTTATCTTTTTGAAAGAATATATACGACTGAAATCACAGGCAACCTTATTCCCCCGAATACTAGACGAAAAAAATATTTGTGTCATTTTAGGGAGAAGTTCAGAGCGGGGTTCAAATCGGCGACCATCCGCACTAAAGTCCAGTGCGTTACCGCATGGTCATACACGTCAAATAGGCTGTACACAATAAACGAATACACGTACAGATGTCATCCATCCAAAGACTGAATATCATTCTCGTTCGTGAGAAATCTATTGTCTATTATCATCGGTCTTGGTATATCAATTTCTTTTTCCCTCAATCAAAACCTGTCACTCTTTCATATAACACTCGTATTGCCAAACACACGTTTTCTATAAATTATATCTGTCTTGAGGTATTTGAAGTCATATGTGATTGGCGTCAAATTAAATAAAAAGTATTTATAAAACTCAATAAAACCATGAGATAATTTTTTCATCCGTCGAAAAGGTTTACATTTATATGATGTAGTCAGATAATTTGAGACAGATGACATCAAATTTTCATCAACCTTCTCCACATACACACAACTTCTCATATTGATCCATCAGTTTCTCTTACTCCTTACCTTTCCTTATTTCAAAATGTCATTCACTTCGTCTAGTAATACTTTTCTCTATCGTCATCGACCACGACTCCCCCCCTTGCTGGAATTTTTAAATTTGTTTGATTTTTTTTAACCCATCCATTTAACACGTCCAAACCTCATCAACGTGCTCTTTTTAACCCTACTTAAAACATCGATCAGTATTTACTTCGCATTCACCCTTTATAATTGTAAAGGCTGTCCCAATAAGATCGCCGGATTTAAATTTCACGCCATTTTTTTTCATCAGTTTAGCAGCTCTAAAAGGGGACATCAATTCGTTCAAAAGAATTAAACGTTTTAAGAAGCACCTTACAGCGAATTCTCGCCAAAGATCTGGAGCTTCATGCCTACAAGATCCAACTGACCCAAGAACTCAAACCAGCATACTAAATCCAGCGCTCTTATTGGAACACCATTTATTTCTTATTCCGTTATATAGTATTGGGTGTTAACATAAGTTGTGTCCGTTTTTTTCCAATTTAAAAATGAGCACCAAAAGTAAAACAAAATAGTAATTATTACACGTCATTCGAAAGAAAATTTTCTGCTCTACAAGGTATTGTGTTTGCTTTTACGTTACATATATTATTTTATTTGATTACAAGCCTTCAAAATGGAACGTCAAGTAGACGAAAGTGAGCATTTTCGACATCTTCTGTTCGCATTCAATCGAGGAAATAAAACTGCCAAAGCTGCTCGGGATATTTGCGAAGTGTACGGTGAAGACGCTATGAATTAAAGGACAGCTCGTCGATGGTTTTTGCGTTTCAAAGACGGTAATTTCGACCTGAAAGACATGGAGCGTACCCGGACGACCAGTGGACTTCGATGAAGACCACTTAAACCATATTAGATTCCTTCAACTTGTTCTTCCATTTCTCACGTAAGTGGTACTTAAAGTATGTATATAATATTAATGTTGCCATATTCACTTCAACATATACAGTACGAAATATTAGAATTTCTTAATAAAATGGATTCAATCAAGTAACAAATGTAAATCCGACGGAAGAATGTGGTAGAGCTACTTAGCAAAACAATGCTTTATTGAAATTTATGTCCTAAAAATGTAGTATAAAGCATTCCCCCGTATAATACAAGTCAGCACTGCTCTGTAATAGCCGTGTATTAACGCGTGGCATGCAGGTAATATGTTGAGGGCATGAATATGTATTAAAGGGAGGAGGGTGAATCGGTTTGTTTTTATGAAACACGCCATAATGTCTAACAAATCTTTATTGACACGTGCTAATAAATTATATTTACCTTCGGTCAATTTAACGCGTGGGGCATTCCTCACTCGGCAATTTACATGATTTTTTATATATATTTTAGTGCTGGGACTTCGCCTTTTTTAATATTCTGTTTGCTAATACCAATTGTCAGGTCCATTAGGGTTGATAACTGTTTGTTTAAAATGTGAACTAAGTACTTGATTCTAACTTATCATTCGTTCAGTAAGTCGGAATAAAACATGTTTAATTCTGCGTTTTCTATTCATCCCTAAATACCTTTGTTTTACATTTCAAATTAAATATATTTTGCAATTAGTTTAAAATGTATTTTTTGTGTTGCTCTCGTGTTGGGTTGGCTTTAATTTAAAACGATGTAGTCTTCATCCTGGCTGTTTAATATTAATTAATTCATTGCACGTCATCGCACGTACTATCAATAATAACCTGCACGTAAAAAGCCAACAACGCTAGCAAACGTATTACTCATATTATTGTTACATCCTAGTTGGCAAGGCGCTTGTCTCCCAGCCCGGAGGTTGCGGGTTCGAATCCCGTTAAATACAAAGAACTCTTTTGAGATGGGACCCTTATTTCTGGTACCATTGAAAATCGAGCCCGAACCCCCATGGTGGAATTTTATATGCTGTGTGTCATTCAATTTATATTTTTGATAACTTCTATTTTTTTCGGTGATTGACTATATGTAAATTTGTTGAATATTATCTTAAAATTTACCTAAAATATTGGCGATGTTCTACAAAAAAGTTTCCATATGATATTTATATCGTGTCTAACAGTCATAAAATCAGGAGTTGTATCATCACCTGAAGTAAACAGTAATCTGATAGCTTAATTCGGTTAGTTAACGACCTCCGTAGTCTAGTAGATAAGACGCTTGACTTCCACCCGGAGGTTTCGGGTTCGATTCACGATGGTACCTAAAAAAGGCTACTAATCTGACAAAAGATTATATCTGTCAACAATACTCACACGCACTAGACATGCCCAAGTGTCGTTGTCAACCCGAAGGTTCAATAATCGGACCGAAAACAATATTTTCTCTTTGCCATCTCTTCTCTATGTGTGAATTATCATTTGGGATATCTTAACGATTAAAATACCAATGAGTTAGATTTAAATGATACATTTCAGATATCTTAAGGATTACAATATCAATGAGTTAGATTAAAATGATACATTTCGGATATCTTAAGGATTACAATACCAATGAGTTAGATTAAAATTATAAATTTTGGATATCTTAAAGCTTACAATACCAATGAGTTAGATTAAAATGATACATTTTGGATATCTTAAGGCCTACAATACCAATGAGTTTGATTAAAATGATACTTTTCTTACTTTTGATTTTTTTACATTATTAATTATATAATCGCATTTGATTTTAAGAATAAAGTATATGGTTGAACATTTTGATAGAACATCTTACAAAAGACTAGATCCTACAAGAGTTATTTGGACAATAGGGGTAAGGTAATACAGTTCAACTATTGTAGATAAAAGTCAGAATTTAATTTCACTCGCTGTTTTGAAAGTGGGCAAGGGATGTGAAATATTTGTCTTCTTTGATGTCGAATTGCACGTTCATGTTGATTGGATTGTTCTTCTTGGCGTATGTTTCGACTTTTCCTTGCTTCATCAGTTAGTCAGTTGAGCTAGGTTCTTCCAGTCAACGTATGTAGTTTGTTCAGACATGTTGGAGGATGGATTAATTGCCCTGTTTTATATAGATTTTTGGGTCAATTTATGTTAAAACTATTTTAACTTATGTGTAAATAAAAACTGTCTGTTTCCACTTAAAATAAAGTACCATCCCTAAATCGCCCGTTTATTGAACGATACCACAAATAAATGATAACGTACGGAATGGAAGTAGTTTAGTTCAATTCAATCTTACTTAAGGGATACAAAAAAGTCCCTATCCTGCGTAATCTACACAAGAAGATTAAATCTTCTTTATTTTATTAGGTGCGACTTTCCGTAGAGTTCAGACTGTTCCTCGTTGAAGATTCATCAAACGATATTCCCCATTTTGAAATCCTGTCCTTGGTTCTTGCAGCACCAGTTTAAAACCTATTAAATTATTATTTAGGA
This sequence comes from Odontocerum albicorne, assembly GCA_949825065.1. NCBI lineage: Eukaryota > Metazoa > Arthropoda > Insecta > Trichoptera > Odontoceridae > Odontocerum > Odontocerum albicorne. Next base: position 43,871,692 of record OX463843.1, on the reverse strand, counting down.
ATAGTGTTCTTTTGGAAAAAATAATAAATGAATGAGTTTCTACGTTTAAGCGTAAAAAACATGAACATTTATCAAGTCAATAAAGATTATTTAAATCAGTGAGACATTTATAAGTATCTGATACTAATATCTTATATCTGTGGGAACTGAAAGTTAAGTTTTTCTATAGTTTCCATAAATAAAAATAATAACCAGGTTGATGAAAACAAATTATCAATACACATCGTGAATCTTTTTTGAAAGTTATTTTATTCGATCTGTTGTCAGCAGATCCTTAACATATTCTTACTAAATCATCACAGGTCATATTTTGTGGTTCGCTCGGCTTCAGATTGATACGATCTTCCTGGCCCAATCAGATGTGCCATATCCTTATCGATAATTAAGAATAAAGTAAAAAACAGATGCTTGAGACTCTCGCGCGGTAGAAGTGAAACTTCTTAGCTCCTAGGAAAAGTTTATTTTATGTATTGCATTTTTCCATATAACGATTTTTTTTAGGATATATTAGGTCCTTACATATGAAATTGGCGTTTTGCCGTACTGGCAACTTTGATCTCAAATATCTTCTCTTTGGTTAGGAATTCCAAATTAAAATTTATACAGCTATTTACTCAAGTATTTGTGTTTCGAAAATTATAATTCATTTGTTTTTTACTCAATTGTTTTTTATCTTTGCGTCACTCAGTTTACAAAATGGAAAACTTGAAATATCGCGTTATTTACGAGTACGAGTTCCACCGTGGTGGCACCAGTGCTGCAGAAACGGCTCGAAGGATTAATGATGTGTATGGCGACGGTGCCGCAAAAGAAAACACAGTGCGTTTTTGGTTCCAACGTTTTCGTTCTGGAAATTTCGACCTGCAGAAAAAGCCCCGTGGACGGCCGGAGACCAAAGTTGATAATGAAGAATTGAAGGCTATTGTGGAAGCGGATCCATCGCAAACCACGTCCGAGTTAGCTGCAGGCTGCGGTGTTAGTGATAAAACTGTTTTAATCCACTTGAAGCAAATTGGGAAGGTGAAAAAGCTTGAAAGGTGGGTACCTCACGAATTGAGTGAAGCAAATCAACAAACGCGCGTTGACTGCTGCGTTGCATTACTCAACCGGCACAATAATGAAGGGATTTTGAATCGAATCATTACCTGTGATGAAAAGTGGATCCTGTATGATAATCGGAAGCGCTCATCGCAATGGCTGAACCCTGCCGAACCAGCCAAACCATGCCCCGAGCGAAAATTGACTCCAAAAAAGTTACTTGTGAGCGTTTGGTGGACTAGTGCTGGTGTCGTTCACTACAGCTTTCTTAAATCTGGCCAGACGATTACGGCAGATGTCTATTGTCAGCAACTGCAAACCATGATGGAAAAGCTAGCTGCTAAACAACCGAGGCTGGTTAATCGCTCTAGGCCACTGCTGCTTCATGATAACGCTAGACCACACACTGCACAACAGACGGCTACCAAATTAGAAGAGCTTCAATTGGAATGTCTAAGACATCCACCGTACTCTCCGGACCTTGCCCCGACAGATTACAATTTTTTTCGAAATTTGGATAACTTCTTGCAAGGGAAAAAATTCAACTCCGATGGGGCAGTCCAAACCGACTTCAAAGATTTTATTGATTCCCGTCCGAATGGTTTTTTTAGTAAAGGGATCGATGAACTACCTATGAGATGGCAAAAGTGCATAGATAGCAATGGTACATACTTTGATTAAATAAATATATTATATTAAAAAAAAATCAACTTTATGTTCCTCCCAAACAAAACGCCAATTTCATATGTAAGGACCTAATATTAATTAATTAATATAAATAAATTTAATAAATAAAAAATAAATAATTGTTATTCATTATTAATTATTTATAAATTATATTCAATTATTAATTATTATATTAATTAATAATTATAATAATTTATTTATAATTAATTCATTTATTATTATTATTAGTAAATAATTTATTACTATTATTATTAATTAATTAATTATTGTAATTATTAATAATTAATTAATAATTATTAATATATATAAAAAAAAATTATGTTAATTAATAATTATACAATAATATTTATATTATATTATTAATTAATATTAATATTATAATTAATCAATTAATTAGTTATTTTTAATACTAATTAATATTATGAATTATTGTTATTATTATTAATTAATATTAATTATGAATAATTTTTATATTAATTATATTATATTTATTAAATTATATTTATTAATTATAATTAATTTATTATTATTAATTTAATTGAACATGTTTTAATTAATTAAATATAAATATTTATTACTATAATATTGTATAATATTTAATTTTATATTTAATAAACAAATTTATTTATTTATTTATCGTTCATATGTAAAATTATTAAATTATTTATTTATATAAGTAATAATTATAAATTTATATTTAATATTTATTAAATTAGTTTATTTATTTATTTATATTAATATAAATAAATAAATATTAAAGATTATTTGAAATATTACCATTAAAGTCGGAAAAGGGGAAACGTTTCACTTTTCGTGACGTTTAGGCCTATTTACCCTACCGCGCCTGTAGAAGTTTCACTTAAAAAAACACTTTTCTTTCAGAAGAGAGAAAAAAACATGCCAGTGTTCTCCGATCGTCTCACTACAGGTGTACCATCGGATCCAGTACAACGGTGTGGTCGGTGAGTTTGCTGGAATGCAGCGGCTCACTCACTTAAATTATTAATCTCAAAATTTACCCCTATCCCTATTGTCATCCCTATTCCTATTTTCTTTTAGATTTATCTTTTGTTTTCACTTTTGTAATTTTTTGCTTCAGATATTGTTTTCATTCGCAATGTTAAATGCACACTTGTGGATACCAATAATTATTATGAAAAAAAAGCTGGTTGATTGAAAGAAGGTGCTTTAAAGCAATAAATCTGTCAGATATATTTCCATAAAAGTGTAAACTAAAGAAATAAATATTTAAACATTCAATTTATAACATTTCACCATGTTTCAATGACGCTTTTCGGTTAAATATGAATAATTAGATATCATTTCGTTATACGAGTACATACTCGTAAATATTTCCATCCAATGCATAATGTACTCACAGGTCGAATGTACATACTGGCAAAAATGAATCAATAATCGACTTCCTCTCACGTTACTAAGGATAATGGCATCTTTTGAATACATCTTGGAACTTGGAATGACATTGCGAATCTCTCCGGTTGCAGAATGTCAGAAGGTTTGTTGTTCTGATATTCCATGTGACACTCACTATTGAATAGGAAAATACAAAATCTTGGAAGAAATAATTTCTATATAGTTTTTGTAAAACTGAAAGTTCTAACCAATTTAAAATCTATTGAAGAAATGTATTGTTTGATGCAAATTTTTTCATTTTTTTAAATGGCTTCTTCTTCTTACCTCCTGCCTTATCCCATCAATTTAGGGTCGGCTACTTGGACTTTTTTCATCCATCTCTCTCGATCTTGACAATCCCTCGGGGATAGTACGAGTTTCATAATGTCCTCCTCCACTTGTTTATACAGGCTCTTCCTAGGTCTTCCTCTGGTTCTATTTGAGAGTTCCCAATTCGTGGCTATCTTTACCGTAGACCCTTCATCCCGCCATTGTACGTGCCCATACCAGTGTAGTCGTGCATCTCGGGCTTTATTTACTATCAGCGCCACTTTAATTGTTCCAGTAATTCGTTCATTTTGTATCTTATCCAATCTAGTGACTCCCAGAGACCACGATAACATACTCATCTCCGCGATATGAATCAAGTCTTGATTTTCGTCTTTTTTCTTTGGAGGCTAACCCTCGGCTGCATGTAGTATAGCGGGTTTTATCAGTTTCTTATAAATCTTGCTCTTTAGCTTTGTTGGTAGCTTTCTGTCACAAATAACCCTCGTCGTTTCTCTCCATTTTTTCTAGCCAATTTTTATGATTTTTTTACGTTTTGAAACACCTTTCCATATGTTATAATGATTGAGCCAAGACATTTGAATAAATATCCTTAGTAGGTTTGCAGATTGGATTTTGGTCGTTCCAATGTCTGTATCTGGTGTATCTAGCTATGTTCAATCTCGGCTCTGGTTATTTTTTATCCATTTTTAATGGCTTATCATCAAAATTCGAGGGTTCCCAGACAGTAAGAAATAATGAGTTGATTGCGTTGAGAACACAATATGTGTTATGTAATCTTAGTACAGGAAGCATTTTATGTTCCAGACCGGTTTTGTTTGACCGCCGTTTTGATTTGACTGTCATTTGTCAGTTCATATTTGACAGTCTTGAAGAGTGGACGATAACAATTTATTATGGAGCATCTATATATATAAATATTTCACTATCGAAATTTTAAATAATACCACGTTTATCAAATAAGAATGTCAATTTCAAATCTTTACTTCATTAGTAACTAAATATAAAATCTCCGAATGGAGATAGACATGTTTGTAATGAGTTTTCTAATATTGGTTGGCATTGAGTTATTCGTTAGAAGTAGATCTTCATAAGAGGTCGGATACGCATCATTTAGTGGACATTTAAAGAACATATAATCCAACGTTTCCTCGCTGAAGCCACAGTGTTCATTTAATTATAAAGAGGTGAAAAATAATTCAAACATAATTTTACCAATATTCTCTTGCTAATATCAAAATATTTTAGTAACAAAGTGACCTCAACCTTCAGTGCAAAGTGAAGTTCTTTCAATAATATAATACTTTCAATGTTTCGACCGATATATTCTCGATTTAATATTAAATGTTATCTTTGATCTGTTTTAATGTTTGTACTTAGCTAACGTTTAATTTGTTATTCAAATAAAGTCCCAAAAAAGTATGTAATAAATAAACCGGATGATCTTAGAGGCATGTCATAAAATTGTGAGATTGGATAATTTGAATAAAAACTGCCCCTTTTTTTGGTTAGAAAACCACAAAAATTGTGAGATTGGATAATTTGAATAAAAACTGCCCCTTTTTTTGGTTAGAAAACCACAAATAACTTACCAAGGCAAGATGAACTATAAAGAAACCTTTGTAGGTTTTCCGATATGTGTTAGGAACACGTTCGGCTTTAGGTGTAGATTAGTGTACGCAGCGGCGGCCGGTCTAGAGGTGCGCTGGTGCGCTGAACCGGAGAAATAATTCGCAATAATTAAATTATATATTCGCAAACATGACTTCCAAAAATGTTAAATATTTGTATAGATTAAATATGTATAAGAATACTGACAAATAGTACGAGGATTTTTATTTAAGTGAAAATTAAAAAAAAAAATTAAATCAAATTTAAAAAAATATTCATTTCAAATTGACCGGCCAAGTTTGCCAATACTACCGGAGCGATCTCCAATACACACCGGACGGAAACGCTAATTCATATAGGGCAGACACAGTATAGTAAACCGTGAGACAGCGATATTTCATATTCGCTCAGCATCTCGAGGTGCGTTGGTGCTCAGCGCACCAGCGCACCTCGGGACCGGTCACCGCTGAGTGTAATGTGTATTTATAATCATAAATTTTTATAAGAATTCTCAAAAAGGATTGATTTCAAGACTTCCTACAGCTACATATGACACCCTTATCTCTAACATTTAAAGACAGAACATTACACGCCGAAGAACAAACAACAGCATCAATTGTTTATTAACTCGTGTTTAGATTTAAAAGATAATCCAACGTATAAAAATATAATGTTCTTTAAAAGAAATATAGAGTCGGGGAAAATCAAGCTCGGAAATTTGTAATTTTCTTATTATAGCTAATTTTAGCAATTAACATTTTTTATTAACAGTTATTTTATTGACTTCTAATTATAATCTCTTATATTTTAACACTTTGTAAAACAGTTTGGAATTGTATTTTAATACAACGAAATATAAACTATTTTATGATATTTTGTTTTCCATCAAGCGTTATACTTCTTATTATTTATACTCATTCGCAAAGTAATTCGAGGACCCCCCGTCATGTGTCACAATAGAAGATTTATGAAAATCGACACATTAATTTAAATTGAAAGTGAAAACATTTTGTTCCAGTAACAAAAGTTCCCGAATAAGTGAATTGTATTTCGGTCGCCTCCCAAATAACAATAATAGCCGCCTCAACATGAAACACTTGTTATGTAATTATTATTAACCTACAATAGGGAACAAAAATTACAATGTTTTCGTTTCCTTTTCACGCTGAACGAAAAAGAACTAGAATTCATTAATAATTCATTTGCTTCGCCTTGTAAGTACGTTCACTGCTTCGAGATACGAATCGCCGAGGGGATGTTAATTCTCAAACTGGTACTTTGGAGCCGAAAGGTTGTGTTATTGCTTCGCATAATTCCACAATCTTTTGTGTGATCTATTGGAATTACCAATAGATCACGTTAAGCATTACGTTAGCACATGTTATGAGTATGGAAATAATTTTAATTCGTTACATTTTTTCTTACATACAAAACTGAAAATTGGATAAACTTATTTCGTATGGTTTGCGATTTAAACTTATTATTAGTTAATTAGGCCATTTAAAGACTCGAATCTGTACCTGCCATTTGAAGATCCGAATGCCACAACTCCTTCAATGCAACTAGATGGGGAAATATTAGCCGGCTGTGACTCATTTAAGTATCTGGGCTCACTCATTCACAAAGACGGAGGGTGCGCAGCGGATGTTGACCAAAAAATAAGTGTGGGATGGATGAAATTCAGATCGGTAACAGGAGTCTTGTGTGACTCAAAAATGCCTATAAAACTGAAAGGAAAGGTATACCAGACTGTCGTTAGACCCGCAATTATGTATGGCTCAGAATGCTGGACTATGTACAGCTCCTACTCTAGGCAACTTGAAACTGCAGAAATGCGAATGCTGAGGTGGTCGGCAGGAGTATCACTGAAAGATAAAATTAAGAACTCACGCATTCGTGGTAGCCTGGGGGTCACTGACATAAACAGTAAGCTGGAAGAGCGACAGCTGAGATGGTACGGGCACATAAGACGGAAACCACCACACTATACTGTAAATCAGGCAATGTCTGTGGATCTTCCTCGACAGCCATCCAGAGGAAGACCAAAGAGCTCCTGGATGACTCAATGCTCCAAAATCCTGCAGAGAAACGGCCTAGATGAAAGCGACACCCAGAACCGAAGAATATACAGCCTGAGAACGAGAAGAGCCGACCCCAACAGCCTACCTAGGCAATGAGTTGGGACAGTGCCAGGAAGAAGAAGATTAGTTAATTAGGCATTTCATTATATAAAGAGGATGATATGAGTCAATAACAATTTGAAGGAAAGAAGGTATTATGAGATTATGTAAGTATAGATCGTTCAGCCAGAAGAATCATTTTGCAATAGTGTGAGTAACACTCTCTGTATAACACGACTGAGGTAGTGGTATTGGTTTTAGAATGCCACACGATTGGTTCGCGCAGAGCGCACGTTTATATTGTTTATAAAATACTCGGTAATTAGACAAACACTACCATGTCGAAATTAGGAGTGCGATTTTTGTCGAATGTAATGTATAATTCAAAACTTTTAACCATAAATACTATCTGTGACTCTCGAGAATGGTGCATGCAGGATTATACATATCATCACGCCGTGTTCTTTGCGAGGTAGACAGACTTTCGCCTCCTCCATATCAATGCATATCATCTTGCACAAACTTCTATTGTTCATACTTCTCACTTTACCTTCTTTCAAAATCTGATCCATTTGTTCCAGTCACATTTTCCTCAGTTTACCTTATCCACGCACACCTTGAACTTCAGACATGTATACTCACTTAGTCATTTATTCTCTCCACATGTCCAAACCATTTTTAAAACTTCTTTCTTCATTTTAATTAAAACATCAATTTTATCCATGCATTCATTTCTGATGTATTTATTCCATCTTTTTTTAAACATTGATGCACACATCTCCACAGCATTAATCTGGTGGTATAGAGACCATGCGTGACTGAGTGTTTAGCCATGATATTCGTTCTGTAAGTTGGTATGTAGAACATACGGTGATTCCTTGCACGGGTATATTTATTAGGTATATATAAATTTAGTGCTAGAATCGCGGGACAGTTAAAGCAACCTTGAACAACCTTCAGTACGAATATTGGAATGGATTCTTGCCTTCTTGTTTCGAGGCTTCTTTAGTTACACACTGTGAGAAGTTCGACATGGTGAGTATATTTTGGGTCATTGACCTTTGTTCTGTACCATAGATATTTGAGGATTTTTTTGTATTTGTTCTATATTGTTTTTATATTTGAGCTGATGAGGAGCCCAAACTTCAGATTCACATTCTATTTTGATTCTTATTAGATAATTATATAAGTTTCGAAGGATATCGTTACTGTTACATTCTCTTGATATTCTCATTATAAAACCGAGTAGTTTGTAACAGTCCGATATCAAACGCGAGACATGGTTAACGAATGCGAATCAGACATCCAAGGTTAACGCCCAAATATTTGAAATCAGAAACATTGTTTAATGCTACTTCCTGTATAGTATACTGATGGTGGAAATGAATTCTAGGGTGGAATGAGTTCCAGAGTATAAATTCATGTAAATCTATGATATGATGGTTATGGACAATATTTTACTGTGCTGTTGTTGTGTAGAATAAAATCTGGCAGATTAAATGTCACGTAGCACGCTCTTTCAAAGAATCAAAAATACGTTTAAGATACTTGAAGAGTAATATTTTTAAAAAGCTGGATACCCACTGGCATCAAACCTGCAAACCCTCGGTCGGTAGAGAGGTATAAATAAATAATGCAAGTGTGTAATTATGATAGTAAAAATATGAACGGCAAAAATCAATGGGGGTCATAAATACAATAATGTGTTATACAACAATGTATAACAAAAGAGAGTTTATGTGGATTGCTGACTTTTGATGGCATATATCAGGGGTGGCCAACTTGTTTATGTCGCGATCGACTTTTTTAATAAAAAAATTGTCTCAATCTATTACCTATCAAATTGGTGAGCACATCAGCACATAATACGCATGTTAAAAAAGAATAACTAATAACTAAAATTGTATTAATAATACTGAGCGGAATTTACATCGCTAAACAAATTATTAAGGAAAAACTTATACATACGTGTTATCGAGACTATCATCGAGAGGAAGGGAAGATGCAGACTCAGCAGAGACACATTGATCAAATGTCACCATCTCTAGAGTTGAAACATATTTTGCCCAAAGTCAATATGCTTATTTAGCTCCCATGACATACAATGGGGTGCCGACTTCAATAAAGTCAAAAGGAGGAAAATAATTTAGGCAGTCGATCGGAGCGGGGTTGTTATTGCGACACGATTTTTAATACTTGGGTTTGCAAGAGGAATGACTTGTGGCAAAGGTTTGTGTGAGCTCTTGAGTGTGGTATTTTTTTATGATTATGCGCGGTATATTGTGGAATGAACGTTTTGGTCTGTCTGGAGTGATGAAGTGTGAGGGGTTTGATTCGCGTGATGTATACATATGTGATTGAGTGTCACCGTTTGTCAGGTTGATAAAAATGTGCATCGGGGTTTTGTATAATAAAAAATTGGAAAAAAATTATCGATTTATTTTTTTATGCTGTATGCCCTCAGTGAGATACAGGCAAAAGTCTAGTTTACTGGGGACACGACAAATGAAGTACAACAAACCCAGATCTATTAAAATTGTGTATTCAAATTAAATTACCTGTTAATTTTTCGCAATTTATGTACGTTATATTTATTTTCATGTGTAAAATAAATAAAAAAAATTAGGTAAATAAATTGTTCAATAACATACATACATTTATTTGGAGTAGACTTATATTCTTATTAAAAAAGGATAACTAATTGACTGCATTGACAAGTGCACGCTCGTAATGGGATTTGACAACATCGCACGCCATATTGTAAGTTACGAAGATGCCCGCAATCGACCGAAAATTGCTTGACGATCGACCTGTTTGCCAACCCTGGCATATATTATTAGCAATTTATACTGAATATCATATTGAAATGGAGGAAAAAGCGAAAAATAAATGCGATATTTAGGTGAAGAATAAGATACTCGTATTAGAATAAGTTGAAGATTCACCCTTTATGGGAAGTTTGTTCTCAGACAATGGAAAGATGGAAGGATATATTGATTGGCGAGTGTCGATAAGAAAAAAGTAAATGGAATTTTAGGTGAAGAATAAGATAGTCGTATTAGAACAAGTTGAAGATTCACCCTTTATGGGAAGTTTGTTCTCAGACAATGGAAAGATGGAAGGATATATTGATTGGCGAGTCTCGATAAGAAAAAAGTAAATGGAATTTTCGTAATGGATATCACTGATGATCGAACCGGGTCGTCCAATTATACTATATACAATTGAATTGAATAATGAGTACCACTGATGATTAAACCGGGTCGACCGACAAGCATAGACAAGGTGATGAATTATCTCGGGACATCACTTGTGAGTAAGCCCTTAGACATACTATATTAAATCGTAAATAATAAAGGATGGTGGTTTCTCCATGTTCATATGTTGCTTGTCCCAATAATTAACTTCTTTACTCATTAAAATATACATTGTTTACTGATAAATAATATATTATTATTTATTGCCTTTGAAATATTCGATAAAACTTGATATATCGATAAAACTTGATTGCGTTTTTATAACGTATAAATCGTTTTATTCTCGACAAGTTTCGACGCGTCATCCTCGTGTAGCTTAATATTCTTAATTTTACTATTTCCATATTTTGATAAAGAGTTTCTCTTCAGTTTTTTTCTGTAATTATAATATTTTACTCTTTTAACTCATAGGCGCCCGTTGCACGGTCAATCTGGATCGCAATCCGTGATCGCCGATCAATGATCGCGGTCAAGATTGACCGTGTAATGAGCGGATTGATGGATTGATCAATCGGATCGCAATCCGTGATCGCCGATTTGGACCGCGGATTGCGATCCAGATTGACCGTGTAACGGGCGCCATACTCGTATGTGTACGAAAACTGGCCGAGCCTAAAAAAATACTACGCGATAAAAATTTTTTTAATAATAAACCAATAATTGTTCTCAATATTAAAACGTCTAGTTTTCAACTTAATTTGCAGCCTTCGTGACCTAATTGGTAAAACATACTATATATCTTCCGATACGTTTGTCTTAGACTTTATTCTTATTGGATTTAAAAAAAAAAAGCGTTCCTGACTGATTTTATTTAAGGCTTCTTTAACCAATTTTTGGTTGATTCTAAGAAATTTCCACATGGCAATAAACGAAATTGTAACATTTGAATTTCTTTATAGTCTACTGCGTATACATTTATGTTATGTTAACGATAAGGTTAAAGAATGTAAAATAAGTGATCGCTGTCCTTCTTCATCTTACTTAATACATCAGCCTTAAGTTGTCTTTCATCCCTTATTCTTTCATTCCGTATTCATTACGTGTCGAAGTAGTTGAAAATAAATAAGCTTAAGCCAAAATGATCAAAAAGCTAAGCTAAGATAATTAGTAATAGCAATAAGTAAAGATTAATTGAAAGCTTTGAAACAGTGAGCCGTTTAAGGTGTAATATTAGACAGGTGTAATATATTCAAAGCTGAAATTTTAAAAGAATACTAGATACGTTATCTTTCGAATCTGTGTCAGAGAGATGATCCATTCAATAGTAGAAGAGCCTTGAAGTCGATTTCTCTTCATCAAATAAATTTATTGTTCCACTAAAATGGGATATTACGATAGATCTTTTGCCATTACTGGTCCTGGACATGGAATGTTCTATATCATATATTCGTGTTAGAGATATGAGTGGTGTTTGCAGCTTTAGGAAGCCCTTGAATATACCTTCTTGGGAGGTCTTATCAAAATGTATGATTGTATATGAACATTACACTACACCTAAAGCTGAATGTGTTACTATCACATATCGCAAGATCGATAAAGGTTTGCTAGTAGTTCCTCTTCCTTTGGTAGATTTTCTTCTGTTTTCTTACCGAATATATTTTTCTGAACATATACAGATGCTGGGAAGTGCGTTATCTAATGGCTGGAACCTTCCCATCCTTACACTCAACTAATATATTTATTTTAGTATTATTTTAATCATTCAAGTCTCAAGTTGGAGCACATTAATCCTTCCTTCCCTGTGTTGTGTAACTAGTACACATTACTTCTAAAAAACTTTAATATCTCTATAAATTTAATAAATACTGGGTTCAGATTGTAGGTATTCCTCCGTAATACATTTACGCATTGAATTAAAAAATAATATTAATAATAATTAGGACTTATCGGTCACATCAGATATTTTGTGAAAATCGGGAATAAAATCACCAATACAATCAAACGTGTGCCAGTGTGTAACATAGGTATATTCATTCTAAAAACACCGCTATGGGTGAGGAAGCGACGCTATTCACGTCTCACTTTCACTCTACTTTGGTATATTGGAACGCAAAGAATAGAATCTTAGTTCGCAATTGTGTTTCTTCCTTCGAGGTTTAACAGTCCGAGACCGAGTCCTGTCTCAGTAGCTCTGGTACATCCATTTGAGGTGGTCTCTTCGCCCGTTTTGTGAACGTTGGCCGATGTTTTTTTTTCATGTTTTCAGCAATTAAATTTCAGTTATTTTACTTTTTGACTTCAAATTAAATTAATTTAAGCGATTGGCTATGAATATTCTTATTTTTCCGATTTTAAATCGCTCATTTTTACATGTGTATTGATATGTATTGAATACACAGCACCGGAACGCGCGGATTTTTTTAACACAGAAAGGGAAAGGTTAAAGAGATTTTTTTGCTCTCTGAACGGTGCTATATGAATTGTCCTTTTTTTATTATTGCACGTAGCAAAAAATTTGGCTAAAAAGTTTAATTTCTAGATCAGTAAGAAGTTCTAGAAGGGTATATAAAAAAATAACTATCGATCTACTGCTCAACCATGTTATTATATTTATGATATAATAATTATTGATCTACTGCTCAACCATGTTATTATATTTATGATATAATAATTATCGATCTACTGCTCAACCATGTTATTATATTTATGATATAAAAATTATCGATCTACTGCTCAACCATGTTATAATATTTATGATTTAATAATAATCGATCTACTGCTCAACCATGTTATTATATTTATGATATAATAATTATCGATCTACTGCTCCACCATGTTATTATATTTATGATATAATAATTATCGATCTACTGCTCAACCATGTTATTATATTTATGATATAATAATTATCGATCTACTGCTCAACCATGTTATTATATTTATGATATAATAATTATCGATCTACTGCTCAACCATGTTATTATATTTATGATATAATAATTATCGATCTACTGCTCAACCATGTTATTATATTTATGATATAATAATTATCGACCTACTGCTCAACCATGTTATTATATTTATGATTTAATAATTATCGACCTACTGCTCAACCATGTTATTATATTTATGATATAATAATTTTCGATCTACTGCTCAACCATGTTATTGTATTTATGATATAATAATTATCGATCTACTGCTCAACCATGTTATTATATTTATGATATAATAATTATCGATCTACTGCTCCACCATGTTATTATATTTATGATATAATAATTATCGATCTACTGCTCAACCATGTTATTATATTTATGATATAATAATTATCGATCTACTGCTCAACCATGTTATTATATTTATGATATAATAATTATCGATCTACTGCTCAACCATGTTATTATATTTATGATATAATAATTATCGATCTACTGCTCAACCATGTTATTATATTTATGATATAATAATTATCGATCTACTGCTCAACCATGTTATTATATTTATGATATAATAATAATCGATCTACTGCTCAACCATGTTATTATATTTATGATTTAATAATTATCGATCTACTGCTCAACCATGTTATTATATTTATGATATAATAATTATCGATCTACTGCTCAACCATGTTATTATATTTATGATATAATAATTATCGATCTACTGCTCAACCATGTTATTATATTTATGATATAATAATTATCGATCTACTGCTCAACCATGTTATTATATTTATGATATAATAATTATCGATCTACTGCTCAACCATGTAATTATATTTATGATATAATAATTATCGATCTACTGCTCAACCATGTTATTATATTTATGATATAATAATTATCGATCTACTGCTCAACCATGTTATTATATTTATGATATAATAATTATCGATCTACTGCTCCACCATGTTATTATATTTATGATATAATAATTATCGATCTACTGCTCAACCATGTTATTATATTTATGATATAATAATTATCGATCTACTGCTTAACCATGTTATTATATTTATGATTTAATAATTATCGATCTACTGCTCAACCATGTTATTATATTTATGATATAATAATTATCGATCTACTGCTCAACCATGTTATTATATTTATGATATAATAATTATCGATCTACTGCTCAACCATGTTATTATATTTATGATATAATAATTATCGATCTACTGCTCCACCATGTAATTATATTTATGATATAATAATTATCGATCTACTGCTCAACCATGTTATTATATTTATGATATAATAATTATCGATCTACTGCTCAACCATCTTATTATATTTATGATATAATAATTATCGATCTACTGCTCCACCATGTTATTAAATTTATGATATAATAATTATCGATCTACTGCTCAACCATGTTATTATATTTATGATATAATAATTTTCGATCTACTGCTCAACCATGTTATTATATTTATGATATAATAATTATCGATCTACTGCTCAACCATGTTATTATATTTATGATATAATAATTATCGATCTACTGCTCCACCATGTTATTATATTTATGATATAATAATTATCGATCTACTGCTCAACCATGTTATTATATTTATGATATAATAATTATCGATCTACTGCTCCACCATGTTATTATATTTATGATATAATAATTATCGATCTACTGCTCAACCATGTTATTATATTTATGATATAATAATTATCGATCTACTGCTTAACCATGTTATTATATTTATGATTTAATAATTATCGATCTACTGCTCAACCATGTTATTATATTTATGATATAATAATTATCGATCTACTGCTCAACCATGTTATTATATTTATGATATAATAATTATCGATCTACTGCTCAACCATGTTATTATATTTATGATATAATAATTATCGATCTACTGCTCAACCATGTTATTATATTTATGATATAATAATTATCGATCTACTGCTCAACCATGTTATTATATTTATGATATAATAATTATCGACCTACTGCTCAACCATGTTATTATATTTATGATTTAATAATTATCGACCTACTGCTCAACCATGTTATTATATTTATGATATAATAATTTTCGATCTACTGCTCAACCATGTTATTGTATTTATGATATAATAATTATCGATCTACTGCTCAACCATGTTATTATATTTATGATATAATAATTATCGATCTACTGCTCCACCATGTTATTATATTTATGATATAATAATTATCGATCTACTGCTCAACCATGTTATTATATTTATGATATAATAATTATCGATCTACTGCTCAACCATGTTATTATATTTATGATATAATAATTATCGATCTACTGCTCAACCATGTTATTATATTTATGATATAATAATTATCGATCTACTGCTCAACCATGTTATTATATTTATGATATAATAATTATCGATCTACTGCTCAACCATGTTATTATATTTATGATATAATAATAATCGATCTACTGCTCAACCATGTTATTATATTTATGATTTAATAATTATCGATCTACTGCTCAACCATGTTATTATATTTATGATATAATAATTATCGATCTACTGCTCAACCATGTTATTATATTTATGATATAATAATTATCGATCTACTGCTCAACCATGTTATTATATTTATGATATAATAATTATCGATCTACTGCTCAACCATGTTATTATATTTATGATATAATAATTATCGATCTACTGCTCAACCATGTTATTATATTTATGATATAATAATTATCGATCTACTGCTCAACCATGTTATTATATTTATGATATAATAATTATCGATCTACTGCTCAACCATGTTATTATATTTATGATATAATAATTATCGATCTACTGCTCCACCATGTTATTATATTTATGATATAATAATTATCGATCTACTGCTCAACCATGTTATTATATTTATGATATAATAATTATCGATCTACTGCTTAACCATGTTATTATATTTATGATTTAATAATTATCGATCTACTGCTCAACCATGTTATTATATTTATGATATAATAATTATCGATCTACTGCTCAACCATGTTATTATATTTATGATATAATAATTATCGATCTACTGCTCAACCATGTTATTATATTTATGATATAATAATTATCGATCTACTGCTCCACCATGTAATTATATTTATGATATAATAATTATCGATCTACTGCTCAACCATGTTATTATATTTATGATATAATAATTATCGATCTACTGCTCAACCATCTTATTATATTTATGATATAATAATTATCGATCTACTGCTCCACCATGTTATTAAATTTATGATATAATAATTATCGATCTACTGCTCAACCATGTTATTATATTTATGATATAATAATTTTCGATCTACTGCTCAACCATGTTATTATATTTATGATATAATAATTATCGATCTACTGCTCAACCATGTTATTATATTTATGATATAATAATTATCGATCTACTGCTCCACCATGTTATTATATTTATGATATAATAATTATCGATCTACTGCTCAACCATGTTATTATATTTATGATATAATAATTATCGATCTACTGCTCAACCATGTTATTATATTTATGATATAATAATTATCGATCTACTGCTCAACCATGTTACTATATTTATGATATAATAAATGAAGGGAATTGTAAAACAAACTGCAATTGATACAAAAAAGTAATCGTATAATACTGAAGTGTGGCAAATACACGGAAATGTTAATGAAACTTAGTTTGATGTCAATTAAACAATGTATTAATTACAATATGTATAAACATAACCAAACTTATCTAGGGTGGCCATATTTTATCTGATAAAACCCGTAGCAGGCAAGAGGACAAAATTACAATATGCATAAACATAATACAAAATTACAATATGTATAAACATAATACAAAATTACAATATGTATAAACATAACCAAACTTATCTAGGGCGGCCATATTTTATCTGATAAAACCCGTAGCAGGCAAGAGGACAAAATTACAATATGTATAAACATAATACAAAATTACAATATGTATAAACATAACCAAACTTATCTAGGGCGGCCATATTTTATCTGATAAAACCCGTAGCAGGCAAGAGGACAAAATTACAATATGTATAAACATAATACAAAATTACAATATTTATAATTACAATATGTATAAACATAACCAAACTTATCTAGGGCGGCCATATTTTATCTGATAAAACCCGTAGCAGGCAAAAGGACAAAAAAATGTAATATTTACAATAAATCAATAATAACACGTCCGTTTTCAATTCAATAAATCTATTACCATTACTTAAAAAATAATCAGTATTAAAAATTAAGTTGCTTTGTACCATCCATTAATTTTTCTGTGTCAGGATCAGAGCCGTGTTTGCTAAAAGGCCAACCTAGGGATTTGCCTAGGGACACGAAATCAAAGAGAACGCTCAAAATATCATAAATAAACAATTCTTCACAAAATCTTATTATAATTTATAATATTTTTCATTTATTTCAGGTGGCACTCTTCAAGATATCAGAACATGTGATTCGTACATATTAAAAAGTGTAACTGGAATATAACATTGCCTTCAGCCCCATTAATCGAACCTTCGAGTTTACCCTTTCCCTTCCTGTGCTAAAAAATACCGCGCGTTCCGGTGCTGTGTATTCAATACACATGTAAAAATGAGCGATTTAAAATCGAAAAAAATAAGAATATTCATAGCCAATCGCTTAAATTAATTAAATTTAAAGTCAAAAGTTATAATAATTGAAATTTAATTGCTGAAAACATGAAAAAAACATCGGTCGACGTTCACAAAACGGGCGAAGAGACCACTTCAAACGAATGCCCGAGAGCTAATGAAGCGAGCGAACTGAGTTTCCATCATATTTCTTGCGTTCCCATATACCGTAGTAGAGTGAGACGTGAATAACGTCGCTTCCTCACCTATAGCGATTTTTTTAGAATGAACTACGTCACAACTGGCACACGTTTGATTGTATTGGTGAATTTATTCCCGATTTTCACAAAATATCTCTGATATGGCCGATAAGTGCTAATTATATTAATATTATTTTTTTCATTGGATGCGTAAACGTATTACGGAGGAATACCTAAAATCTGAATCCAGTATTTATTATATTTATAGAGATATTACAGTTTTTAGAAACAATGTGTACTAGTTACACATCACAGGGAAGGAAGTGTTAATATTATATTTTTAAAGTATGCATGTTTAAGTTCGATATACTCGTATGTACATCACAAAATATTACCAAAATGTTGCCATGTAGACTTACGTAACAGTGGAACATACGTGTATATTTTTGATTTTATAAGGAAAAAAAAACTTGTCTGATTTATTTGTTCCGTCAATGTGTTAATAGAATCTTATTTATAAGTATATTATTCTAAAGTGCATTATTACTATCAATTTAAATAATTATTAGAAGCAGACAAAGCTATTGGATTCCATCTGGAATTGAGCCCGAAACCCCTAGATAGGAGTCAACCGTCTTACCAAGTAGACTACGGAGGTCAACGAAATAATTTTTGACGACCTCCGTGACTTCAACGATAATTATGTTTTGTACTTGATTTCCGATTAACTATATAGTGTATACAAAATAGTTAACTTTTGATATATGAGGGAGCCAAATGTCGTTAAATATTTATGTATATTGTGTTTACAAAGAGACACCCTTTTGTTAAATACTACCAAGATCGTTTTATTATTTCTAAAAGATCTCGAGGCTCAGAATCGGCTGTGTGGGTTGATTCACTTAAGCGTAATGTCGCATTATATATTAGTCCGAAAGCATTGAAATGCTAGTTGATTAGCTGTGAATTATGGCGGGATGGAGCATCCGGTCAGCTAGTGGACATGTTTATGGCAAACGTACATTGTTCCAAGGAAATTACATTCGAGCCCGAGCTGAATTTTCATATTGATGCTGAAACTGTTGGCATTCCTCCCTCCACCTATTTGCCTATCTTTCACTTGTTCATGCCGTTTTGCCGTGCCTACAGATAGACATATCAAAATTTGATTCTTGGATATCAGAATCAATACTTGGAAAACATGTATTGAAATTTTAATTAATAGGTTTAATATACAATTCAAATTAGAATTCAACTATATCTAACATTTTAAATAATGCCACGTTTTGTCAAGTATGGTCAAATATACAATTCAAATTAAAATTCAACTATATCTAATATTTTAAATAATACCACGTTTTGTCAAGTATAGTATGGTCAAATATACAATTCAAATTAAAATTCAACTATATCTAATATTTTAAATAATGCCACGTTTTGTCAAGTATGGTCAAATATACAATTCAAATAAAAATTCAACTATATCTAACATTTTAAATAATGCCACGTTTTGTTAAGTATGGTCAAATATACAATTCAAATTAAAATTCAACTATATCTAATATTTTGAATAATGCCACGTTTTGTCAAGTATGGTCACTCATAGAAAGCTTGCCGCTGGCGCTACGTGTGGCAAAACCCTAAGGCTAAGGCCACACCAAAGTGCTTCGCACAAATTCATTTGACATTTGGGAGCGGTTGAGTCAACTAACGATGCCACTCTCAAAACTAAAAATTTACAACTTACCATCTTTATTTACTTCCTGTGTAACTTCATTCCAAAGTGATTTTATTACAGGTACATTTTTGGTAGGCGATTTGTTAAGATGGTAAGTTGTAATGAAATTGGTTAGTTTTGAGAGTGGCATCGTTTGTTGACTCAACCGCTCCCAAATGTCAAATGAATTTGTGCGAAGCACTTTGGTGTAGCTAAGCCTGAAGTCACCTAGTCTATTAGTCACTTACCACCTAGCTTAGGGCCTAGCGAAGCACTTTGGTGTGGCCTTAGCCTAAACCGTCAAAGTTAACTACACAAATTCATACATGGCGCGTATAGTAGCTTGTAAACACGAGTAGGCGATATTGACACAGTAGACGATATTAGACATTAGATATTTGGGACACCTACCATAATGATATTGATCTTTATTTCAATAGAAAATATATTTCTTAATACTAACATAGATATACTGATAAAAAAGTTTATTACTCGTAAATAACTCTGGCGTCACTTTGTGGAACTCCATAATAAATATAAAATTAAAATACGGTCAATTTATTTTATTCCTTTTTATACATTGCAAATTATAATGCATTTCAACATTCGCTGTATCACCAGGAGAATTGTCAAGAACTGAAGTATATATGTCAATTACATCAGGATGTGTGTTGTTCATAATAAAATAGAGAAAATGGTGTCGATACTATTTGTTTATGGTACTTAGGGGGAATAGGGCTAGAAGCAGAGAAGAGGATAAATTTAATTGATTATTTATGATATTTTTGTTTTCTTTATGCATTTCAATGTTTTCTTGGCTTTTTATTGTGTAATGTGTGTTTAATATGTGGAATATTGTTGTGTTTATTGGTAGTGAAAACGAGTGATTATGTATTGTTAGGTATTCAGCGAACTCAGAAAAGTGTTATTCGCTCATTGTTTACTGAATATAAATAAAACATTTTAAAGATAGGCTCGTCGGTTGGTAGAAATTGCTATATAAACCTGCCACAGCCTGAACACAAAAATGTAAATAATTCCGCAATGTACTCGTCCTTATATGTACTTACTACTCGTAATAACATTTCCGTTATCTGACTTAAAAACAAGCAGACTTGAGTATGTAATGCAATAAAACACAGCGGTGAATTGAGCCGACGGGCTTCCGGAATTTTCCCTGTGGACTGATGTGCAAATGGCTCGAAATATTTAGTACAGAGTTTCAAATTGAAAAAAAAAACGTAAATTTAACAAATTGATTTTATTTGATCAGCCTACCGTGAGTAGGGAAACACCACGCATAGAGGAATTGGCACGTCATATTGCTTTTATATTCTGCATAAGTTTGTATTGTATTTGTTGACCTATAAGCACGTCTTTATAGCGTATACGTATATTATTTGCTGACCCTTCGTTAACTCAGGTATTCTGCGAGACATCTTTTTTAAGTTGAAATACTCGTATATCCTGAACTGTTGACGAAATTTCTTAATTCAATCGCATCTCGAATCATTTATGATGTTGTCTTGCGAAAAATATATATTTGATCAATATTAACCCTTCCTTCCCTGTGATGTGTAACTAGCATCGTTGCTTCTAAAAACTTTAATATCTCTATAAATATAATAAATACTGGGTTCAGATTTTAAGTGTTCCTCCGTAATAAATTTACGCATTGAATGAAAAAATAATATTTATAATAATTAGGACTTATCGGCCACATCAGATATTTTGTGAAAATCGAGAATAAATTCACCAATACAATTAAACTTTTGCCAGTGTGTGACGTAGGTATATTCATTCTAAAAACCGCTATGGGTGAGGAAGCAACGCTATTCACGTCTCACTCTACTTCGGTATATGGGAATGCAAGAAATAAAATCTCAGCTCGCAGTTGTTTCTTCCTTCGAGGTATAACATGCACAGTGTTAGTGTTCCGAGTCTCATCTCAGTAGCTCGCGGGCATCCATACAAGGTGGTCTCTGCGCCCGTTTTGTGAACGTTGGCCGATGTGTTTTCATGTTTTCAGCAATTAAATTCCAATTATTATCAATTTCGATTTCAAATTTAATTAATTTAAGCGATTGGTTATGAATATTATTATTTTTCCGATTTTAAATCGCTCATTTTTACATGTGTGTTAAATACACAGCACCGGAGCGCGCGATTTTTTTAGCATCGGAGGGAAAGGTTAATAATGATAATGTAACAAACATTTTAGTATCAAAAACTTAATTATAAAATAACGGTCCAATAAAAAAAGATGTATGCGAGAAGCATTTGTAATATATAATGAATATCAAAAGCAGCTAACATGTGACAAGTCTAACAAATAACATATATGAACTAACCGATATATACTCAGAAAAACCAAAATCTGTCCGGTTAAGTCTGTAGTAATCTTCATAGTACTGTATGGAGTGGAAACATGGACGATGAGAAAGAAGGAAACAAACATGATATGTTAGATGCTTTGGAGATATAATGTTAGAGGCGGGTGCTCAATATTCCATAGACCTCGAGGCGCACCAACGTGTATTTTTCTTACCGCATAAGTGAAAAGAATGACGCTTGGTGTGTATAGTACTTAATATTGTCTTTGCCAGTATTGTGATTAACATTCCTCACCAATGTGTCAGCACCTTATTGCATGAAAGCGAAGTCTGAATGTTAAAAACGAGTGATAATAGATAATAATTTCAGTAACATTTGAAGAGGGGAAAAATAGCGCAATATTGATTTTTTTGTTCGCATATCTTTATCAATGTTTATGACTATAGAGCGTTTATGTAAAAAAATAAAATAAAATTTATTTCAGAACTACTTTTAAACAAAGGTTAATGTCAAATATGACAATTGAAAAATCAATTTCAATCAAGGTATTGATATTTTGCCATCCTGAGAGCTCGAAAAATAAAGTTATAAATTTTGGATATTGTAATTTTCACCCGTTAATTTTTACTAGTTGCAACCCGTAAAATATTCACGGACGTAAAACAAATTCTACATTTATGAAAATATATATTCATAAATGTAGAATTTGTTTATATAGGTATATCATTTATACATCGTCCCCTTTCACACCGGTCTAAAAATTGTTAGCTAGATACTTAAAATTCGTTCGGTATAATTTTTTATCACGGAACCACCGAGATTCAAATTTCGAAGTATTCCTCTCTCGCTCTCTTGTATTCAAAATTGAATTTTCGTATTCTTTCTTCGAAGACAACCATCATATGGGTTTTGGCCTATTTATTTTAAGTACCCCCATATTTTTAATATTTTGAAAAAGACTGGGTTGTGATTTTTGTAATAAAAAAAATCATCCATTTTCAAAAATATTACATAAATTTTATACATTTTTGAAAATACGTACATACAAACCATCATGTTATTTTCCTGTCAAGTTAGGTAGAAACGAGAGAGATACAGACATTTCTTTCTCGAAACACATTTTTCACCTCTTCTATATCCATACCACCTTCTCATACTACTACGACTTCTCTGAGTTTCTACATTTTCTTCTTTCAAAACGTCATTCACTTGATTCAACCATAATTTTGTTGATTTTTTCTACAAATACGAGTACTTTAACTTTCATTAAAATTTTCACTGTATATTTGTTTTATTAGTATCTTTATTCATTCGATATTTAGTATATGCCCAAACCATGTCAGTGTGTTCCACATCTAATTCGACATATTATCTTTCAGTTCAAATTCATCCTTAATCACTTCATTGCATATTCTGTCATACGTTACCACTACATACATTTCTATAGCATTTATTCGTCTTTTTTTCGATAGTATTTTGATCAAAGCTGTCACCTCATTGTGGGTACGCGTTTTCGAATGAGTGTCCCAGGCGCGAAACGCCTCATGCCAGCTCTGATCCTTAACCGAAATGTATTTAATCGCTATAAGTCAAAAAAATATTAAGGCTAGAAAAACCAGGTTTATCTCCATGATTAGTACCTGTTAATTAGCTATAAACCCAAGGAACGGGTATTTCCAGTAAAATTGCCTTTGCAGAGACATTGCATAGACAATGTAAATAATAGATAAATATGTATGTGTATAATAAAACAATTGTCCTTAAAATTGTAGTGGTCCCGTCATTTGTTCTCAAACTGTACGCCTTCTGAGGGGTAACACATAAAATTATTTGAATATAGCATCACTAATAACAAGCATACTACTTTGATCAATATTCATTAATGTGGTATATATACATACACACTTATATACAATATATATACCAGAGTAACCCAACCTTGTTTGGCTCACCGCCCCCTTTTCAAATATATGTTTTTTTCAGCGCCCCCCTCGAAAACTATATCTCTATCTCAACTTATAATAAAATTCTAAGTGTAGTTGTGTCAATAAATTTTTAATATCACATTCATGTAGTTGTGTGTGTAATTTTTGAATTTAAAAAATCCAGTTTGGCTGTAAAATAACTTTTAGCAGGTTTTTTAAAACTATTTATTAAAATAAAATAACAAAAATAAAATTTCACATCAACAAACTAGATTGGTAACTATTATTAGTAATTAATATAAATCAAATCAGTAAAATTAAACATAATCACTATTAAGAAGAATGAACCTGGTGTTGTGTTATGAATAAATTTTTATTGGGCTCTATATTTGTCAGCAGCATCCTTAAATATTCGCTATCAACTACAATATTTGCAGCCAGCTCCTCTTTTTATTCAAAAGATTTGCAACAGCATTAAATCCTCTTCACATTGACCACCTACTCCTCAATGCCCCCTACTGCCCCTGGAGAGAGCTTTATTCTTATACAATATGTACATATATGGTATAGGATGGCACAAAGATATTATTATTTTAAAAACTGCAGAGCTTTTACAAAAAATTATACACGTCACATATATACTCGTATAAAGTACTCCATTCAGAAATTCGTCTAAAGATCATACACGTAGGCTCAGAATATTTCATCCACACATGGGCCTTTCTTATTTTTTATTAAAATTACAATATAAAAAAGAAAGCCCCTGACACGGATGAAATATTAATTAAAGCAATTAAGTTAGGATGTAAATCATAGCAGGTTTATATAGCAGAATTTGAAAATGGCTAAACAAGATAGCATATCTGAAAAATGGAATAATGTCAATTTAATACTCCTGCATAAATAAGTTTATCGAAAGAGATTAGAGAACTAAAGACCCATAAGCCTTTTGTTCCATATACATGAGTATACATTTCACAAGAATCATAGTAAATAGACTTTCTAATAAGCTTGATTCATACCAGTCACGAGAACAGACGGGATTTAGAATGCGGCATAGAACTAATGACAATTTCCAAATACTGACGAATGTCATCAAGAAACACTTTGAATATATATAACACACCATTTTCTTGGTATTCATTGGCTTTCACAAGGCTCTTGAACCCGTATAAAACTGAGTAGTATTAAAAAGGCTTGATAATTATCGAATAGACTACAAATACTCACAAATAAAACATGTACGATGGTATAACTTCTCATAAATATGCTACTTCCTCTATAGAACTTTACAAAATGTCTAATAAAGTAAAATATGTACAGGTGTCAGACAAGGTAACACCATTTCACCATATTTTGTGCTCTTGTTATGGAAGACGAATTCAAGAAACTGAACTGAACTAATAAGCGAATACTTGAGTAACTTGCAGTTTGTAAATGGTATCGTACTCATCGCTTACGAAGATAATGATGTTTCTTAAATACTCATAGAAATAAATAGAGCATCATTCTGTATTGCATTAAGATATATATTCAAAGTCATGAGCAACAGTGACCAAACAACACTTATCACAGTCGATGAGACGATGATAGACAAAGTTCAATCCTGTGCATATCTTGGACATACCGTAATGTTAAAAAAGAAGAAACAAAATGCAGAAATATAGGATGTTGTCAAATTTGGACTGCATCTTATAAGCTATCCTTCATTGTCAAGTCTCCTTACTACTCGTACCAGAGATATTTAAAGAAAAGTTTATTCGACTAATGTATCCTAATATTGACATAAGGGCTTGAGACGGTAACGTACACAAAGCAAATAATACATAAGCTCAGTGACGGTGAACTAATAACATTGCAAAACTGCAACGTTCTTGAAACGTCGACACTCAGAGCCACAAAAACATGGCATAACTAACGAAATAAATTAAACAATAGATAATACGTCTGCATTTTTAATAACATTTATTTTCTTTATTACTTAAGAAGATTATACTATGTGAAAAGCAATAATTGCTTTCCACATAGTATAATAATAATTATTATATATTTTTATTCAAGACATTATTTTGTCTTTGGTAAATTTGTATTATTTGGTCGATGGTACTAATCCGTTGTCTTTGACACTCTGCTGTTCCATTTTGAATGTGTGTTTTTGAACGCAAAGCACAGGCGTCGCCTTGTGTGCGTTGGTGTTTGTTAGATGGCATTATGAATTTATCGTAATAATTAAGTGTTTATTTTTTATAAGTAAAATGCCGAGTTAGAATGTGTAAAAATGGATGAACCAGAGATATATATAAAGCGCATTTGTCGATGCTGTAGAAGACAAGACAGCGAAATGCGGTCTTTGTTTACTAGCAAGGCGAACTCGGACCAGCGCGAGCCTTACCTGAATCAAATGCTAATGTCAAGCACGCAATTGCAGGTTATTATTTTTACATTTTTATTATTTTAAGGTTTTAATGGATGAAACATATATATTTTGATGCAAAAATGCTACCAACGTATTTCGTGTTCAATTTAAATATTACACTTATATATTACCAGCTGTGTATTCTTGAAACTAATATCATTTTGACAGAACGACAATTGTATTCAATTTTCATCAAAGCATCATCATATTTACATTATTATTACCTATTTTTGACTAAAACTGTACGAAATAGTATACTTGATGACTTATTAGAATAATTTTTTCGGAATTTGTAGTCTAAAATCGACCAAAATACGAGATAAACAAATTATTTTTCTTTACGTCAAAATTTTATGAATTTTGAATACCAATTCCCTATGTCAAAAATGATTTTAAACTAGGTACAATGGATTACTTTTGCTGAAAAATCAATACATGTTTCATACATTTGGTGATAAACTATTGCTTGTTTTATAATTGAATGTTAAAACTGCTTGTTTTATAATTGTCCTTATCTTTATTCCTAGAACTTAATTAATCTTATTGCTATTTCAGTGTCATTTTTATCCCTTCTTAATGTATGCAATGGGTTTATAGCAAGCGCTTAATGTAGTTGAAATTAATGTTGTCAAAGATATTTTTCCAAATAATAATAAAAATAAATTTATATAGCACTGTTTAAGGAATGGACTTTCTTTAAGGTCACTTACTCGAGATTCGATCCCATTATTTTTGACAACAAAAAACAAGTTGAGTGTAAAGGTAGTAATGTGACTTAGACATTAGATTAAGAACTTCCCCACATCTGCATAAATTTAATTAAATATTCTAAATAGGTTCAGGAACTCCCAAATAGCCTATTTAATATATAAAATAAATCAAACAGGAGAACAAATCACCTCTGGCATCCACAGAAGCGCCCGAGCACTGTAACAGCTACGTTTCAATGTATCGAAAGTAGCATTGACTCAAGCAGCAAAGGAAGTAGTAGAAATAACACTTGTTTACAGCTATACTTAAGTGTGGGACATTTCACAAGAAATCATCACAATGTAAATAAAAATTCTACCTAACCTCTTTATATTTTCTATTTAAAAGGCCATAAATCCACATGTTTTGGAAATACAGTAAACTCTCGATTATTCGAGGTCGCATTAACCGGGTAACGGATTAACCGTGGTAGTAAAAAATTCTGACTTCAAAATATTTAAAACGTAAAAATATATTTTTCATTAGACTGCATAATGAATACAAGAAATAAAAGTAGTGATATTGATAATATTTAATAGAAAGTAAATATTTTCAGTAGATGCTGTATATATATATATATATATATATATTACGTGTACAAATAAGTTTCTGCCATTTTTTATGAAAAATTGGGCATTTATTGTGAAAGAACGGAACCTCATGTATTATTCGAAGTATTACCCATCGCTTGCCACTACTTTTTCCCATCTTTCTGGCAGCATACAAATACCGCGCCGGTCATCGTCATCATCTTTTGAGGCTATCCACGAATCAACCCAATTTTTGGTATCTTCATATGATGTGAAGTGCTGCTCAGACAGGCCATGCGTCATCGATCGAAACAAGTGGAAATCAGAAGGAGCAATGTCTGGTGAATACGACGGGTGGGGTAAAACTTCCCTATTGAGTGTTTCCAAATAGGTTTTGACTGGCGCCGCAACATGTGGACGAGCATTATCATGCAGGAGATTAATTTTGTCGTGTCTGGAGTAGTAGTGGGCGCGCTTTTCCTTGGGTGCTCGACTCAATCTCTTCAATTGTGTTCGGTAGACAGCCCCAGCAATGGTTTCGTTCGGTTTGAACAACTCATAATACACGACGCCAAGCTGATTCCACCAAATACACAACATTTTTTTTTCATGAATATTTGGCTTAGCCGTAGGTGTTGAAGCATGGCCAGGGGGTCCTCATGATTTCTTCCTTTTTGGATTATCACAGTGGATCCATTTTTCGTCACCAGTGACTATACGGTGCAGAAAACCCTTTTGTTTATGCCTGGCAAGCAGCATTTCACGTGTGGAAAATTGGTGTTCAACGTTTCTCGGTGTCAGTTCATATGGAACCCAATTTCCTTGTTTTTGAATCATTCCCAATGATTTCAACCGATGTGAAATTGCTTGTTGAGTCACTCCTAATGTAAGTGCAAGTTCTTCTTGCGTTTGGCACGAATCTCGATCCAATAATACTTCCAATTCCGCATCTTCGTACACTTTCGGCCTTCCGCTACGTTCTTTATCTTCGATGTCAAATTCGCCATTCTTAAACTTTTGAAACCACTCACGACAACTTCTCTCACTTAAGGCAGCCTCACCATATGCTTCTACAAGCAATCGATGCGCCTCAGCTGCAGATTTCTTCAAATTGAAGAAGTAAATCAAAAGTTCCCGCAAATGACGCTTATTCGGCTCAAAACTTGACATTTTCGCACACAAAAGAATATATTATACTGATAAAAATTCACTAATATTTCAAGGTTATGTTGTTGACAAAAGTCCAACCTTACGACAATGACGTTTTCCATCTGACAATTTTAACCATAACTTACTGGTGGCGCCAACTTTTGTCAAATGGCGGCGGCTTATTTGTACACCTGATATTTAAAAGGCCATAAATCCACATGTTTTGGAAATACAGTAAACTCTCGATTATTCGGGGTCGCATTAACCGGGTTTGCGGATTAACCGTGGTAGTAAAAAATTCTGACTTAAACATATTTAAAATGTAAAAATATATTTTTCATTAGACTGCATAATGAATACAATAAATAAAAGTGGCGAAATTGATAATATTTAATAGAAAGTAAATATTTCCAGTAGATGCTGTATATATATATATATATATAATTATTGTAATTTGTTTTATCAAACATTTTTCCACTTTTTGTGACAGTATAACACTACCGGTTTCAAGGTGCACACCTCATCTTCAGGGGAGCACAAACAAGACTCCCTTGAAGATGAGGTGAAAGCCTTGAAACCGGCAGGGTTATACCGTTACAAAAAGTGTAATAAACAGATAAAACAAATTACAATGTCTTTAAACCTCCACAACGTTAATGCCTTAACTATAAACAGTATATAATTATTATTTAAATGCACTTACGATAGATTCAGTGTCCTTTTGATTTAAGCAGGCGGATGTATCACGTCATACCAGTAGATTTATTATTTGTTTTTGTTTGTATTTTAAATCAATAATTTTGTATTTTTGTGTCACATAGTTGTGTGCTCTAATTTTGTTTTATTTCTTTCCAACTTTTTTTGATGAATATTACCCATTTTTTCCCTACCACCTTTGTTAACTGAGTCTACATATTGGCTGACATTTCCAGAATGATATACGTAACAAAAACCATATATAGCTCTTAAAATGGGCTTTCCAATCATTTGTTACTTGATTGAGATAATAAAAAAAAAAAAGCAAGTCAAATGTTTGAGTTTTTTCTGAAAAATTATTTTTAGATTTTGGAAAAAATCTTAAAACTTTTTTTATATGTTCGCTAAGTGTTGCCTCAGGGTCAAAATGGAATTATGAGCTATGAATTGTAATGTACAGACAGACAGACCATTGAATATAGATATAATGCAAACATGCATGCCATTGAAGGAATTGAAAAATCATGAAAATATATGTAGTGGATCTGGTTGGACACTATCTGTCCAATGCGTGATTGGACACTATCTATCCAATGCGAACGTTGACTGACGGGAAATAAAATACAAGACATTGTTTATTTTTAGTTTACATTATCTTTTATTCAAAATACACTCCTTATGAGTCAATACAATACTGGAAGTGGTTGTAAAATTTTCTGAAGCACTCCTGAAACTTGTTCTTCGGAATTGCCTCCAAAACCGAGATCAAAGCCTTCTGGATGTCTGAAATAGTGTCAAAACGCTTTTCCTTTCATCGCCAATTTCAGTTTCGGGAATAGGCAGAAGTCACATAGAGCCAAATCAGGTGAATATGAGGGGTGATCGATGCTTGTTTTGGCCTAGAAATCCCATATAATCTTGCTTTTGTGTGTAGTGTATTTTTGTGCAACAAAGACCATGCTCCTTGTTTCCATTATTCGGGTCGAAATTGAAGAATCCTAGCCCATAAATTATTCAAAACACCCAAGTACACATCGACGTTCACCATTTGACCTGGCATGAATTCCTTATGGATAATTCCTTTGGAATCAAAGAAAACGGTGAGCAGAGTCTTGATTCATCTCTTCTGCATGCACACTTTTCATTCAATTTCGGAGATTGTGGACCTTTCCATTCCGAACTCTGGCACTTTGTAAGTGGTTCATACTGAAAACACCATTTTCCATTGCCTGTTACAATGTTTAACATAAGTGTGGATCCATATCAGTCACTCTTTTCATATCTGCAGTGCTCCACGCAAATTTTTTTATCGTCAGTCAGTGTGTGACCTTTCGTTTGCTCAAATTTTCTGCTGTGTGCAAATTGAGATGGACAGTGTGTTTAGGAGTTCCAGTGAGCTCTTCGATGAGCCTAGTAGATGCACAACGATCATGTCGAAGAATTTCAGGCACTTTTGAACATTTTCTTCAATTCGAACTGTCAATGATTGTCCAGGCCATGGATCATCTTCAATGCTCTCTACCATCACGAAATCTTGCATACTACTTAAAAACATTCGTATGATTCATTGCTTCACTACCATAAACAGTTTGTATCATTTAAAAAGTTTCTGTGGCACTTTTACCCAATTTAAAACAAAATGTAATATTGACACGTTGCTCCATTGTTCCTTTTCCGATCGAGACTTGGAAGGTACTGTCAATTGTTACATCATTATGAATGAACCAGTGATGTCAGCGCTTTGAAACTTACGGAAGATAGTCGAAATGTCACTAGTTAACTCATTTATCCATCCACAGATGGCACTGGTGGTTATGCGAAAATAAAATCAGTCACCTTTCCCATTGCACCGACCGTGTATGTTTTAAGTTGTATTGAATGGATTTTGTTTTAATTTTAGCATTTATCTTACTAACACTACTTAAAGTATAAAACTTTATTTTTTCATTTATTATGTTATTCACAGTATTTGTAAAATAAATATAACTAACCACTGTTCTTGAAAAAATATCATGTTTAATGTATATGTAGAAAATAACTTTTGAGAAATTTATATATAACATAAAATGCATGTTTATAAAAGTAATGAATATATATGTATTTGTGTGTTAATTAATATTTTGTAGGTTGTATTAGGGGGACCGAAAAGTAATCAATATTTTTGATCATTTGTAAAAAATTTATTAAAAAAAATCAAAACTTAGTTCAGGCAATTTTTCAATCCCGTTTTTGAAAACCTTTTAGTTTTTCTTTTAAAAGTGTGTCTATATGATTTTTTTATGTCACTAATAAATTTTTTTTATTACGTAATGAGTGTTTTAAGAACCTCAACAAATAGTAATCAGAGGGTGTGATATGTGGTAAATAAGGTGAATGGGGCAAAAGTTCTAAACCATGCTCCATTATTTTTTCTTGTGTAAACTTTGCAGAATGAGACTTAGCATTATCTTGTTAAAATATTCTTTTTTTGTTATTGACTAAAACTGATAATTTTCTCATGAACTCTTGTTTCATTAGCTCTGATTGTTTACATTGTATGTACTACTGCTAATTGTCTGACCAGGTTCAAGCAAAATTAATTATTCCGGTGATATCCCACCATACACAGAGAAGGACCTATTTCATCAGGGGTAGTAACAGGTACCTGACCCGAAGAGAGCCATTGTTTTTTTCCATAGGATTATTGTACAGTACCCACTTCTCATCGCAAGTCACAATTCACCGCAAAAATGGGTCAGTTTCATACCTGGACATGGAATGCTATAAAATACCTCCATCCAGATCTGTTCACAATCTAGCATTCCTCATATCTCATGTTATGCAGAGACTGTGAATCTCTTCATAATAATGATGGTGTTTGGTGTAGGATGAGCATCCAATTCCTTGAGTCCCTTCTGGCAATTAAACAGCCTGGTTATTGACCAGCTACCATGTGGTATCCTCAATGCGTGATTTGACTACGTCCAGGGCCTCACCTTTATTGTGGTGGTTATAGGCTTCTGCTGTATCCGAAAATCTTATATCTTATTTGTCATGTGATTGTACCCTATTATCCTCCTAAGGCACCTGTTCTCAAAACTAAGAAGTTTTTTCTCTTGAGTCTTGATAATATTACAAGATTCAGCTATGCGAATTGTATAAGAAAACAGGCAGGATGCAGGCGCCAAACAGAACATATTCAGATTAAACACAAAGAAGTCCTATATGTGTATAATTATACATTACGTACGTACCATCATGCCGTCTCCGCAGGCAGAGAGAATACAGCGTCAGACTTTCCTATCTCAACACATATTTAGCCTCTTCTACATTCATACGCCTCATACAGCTCCGACGATTTCTCTGACTTTTTAGATTCCATAATTTAAAACATCACACACTTAATCCTACCATGTCTTCCTCTACCACATTCAATCTACTTTTCTTTTGTGACCAAAGTTTTTCTTCTTACTTTTCTTACTAAATATTCAGAAAGGCATCTCTATGAATTTTCTGAGTAGAAAGTTCATGAAAATGCCTTTTTGATACAGCCCTGCTGGACTCCAGTAGTGATCCTGAAGTAAAGTAGAGCGACGATTATCTGGGGTTCAATTATTCCTTTTTGTAATTATTTCTTATGAAAAAAGTTGTCATAGTTGAATGAAAATATACAAAGCTCAACTAATTTTGTGGCACTGTAAATCTCATTTATGCTCGCTCATACTTGAGGGCAAGCACAGAATCGGACCAAAATCATAATGTGTATTAATTAGATTTCATTTTTATTTATAAAATAGTTTAAAAAATTTTTAGTCCTAATTTTAGTTACAGAAATAGTTTTATTTTTCATTAACGGCACAATGGACCTTACAAAATTATTATATTTAATAAAAAGGAGTTAGTGCTTCATTTACAGTATTTATAAAATAATCTTGAAATTAAAAAAAGGAAAAAAAAAAAAAACAATTTATAACTATAGTATAGAAATTAAAAGACACATCTCTACAAAAAAATGATTAAAATAATACATAAGTAAATAAGTAGTCAGTTCTCGACTTACGACCACCTCGACTTCCGACCATTCGGACTTACGACGGAGACCAAAATTATAAAATAATGTGTGCGCCTTAGTGTAATTGGTGCATGCACCTTCACTAATATGACGCAATCGATTGCATCATCTTTAAATAAACAGTGTCAGTTCGTCACCTTCCGTAAGCCCGAAAGGTTTGACAAATTGACGGTTCATTACTCTCTCTTTATATTTCGAGTTATTGAATTGTTTGATTTTTCAATCTCAAAATGTCAAATAAAAATAAAAGAAAAACGATTGATTTAAAGAAAAAAATTAAAATAATAAACCAGTATGAGTACGGCAAAACAGTGTCGGACTTATCACGGAAACTTAAATTGTCCCATTCAACCGTGTCAACTATAATAAAGGACAAAAAACGAATTCTCGAA
Organism: Odontocerum albicorne; assembly: GCA_949825065.1. Lineage (NCBI taxonomy): Eukaryota > Metazoa > Arthropoda > Insecta > Trichoptera > Odontoceridae > Odontocerum > Odontocerum albicorne. Next base: position 43,837,531 of record OX463843.1, on the reverse strand, counting down.
GCAGTAAAAAAATCGGTATCAGTAAAATCGACGATTATTACTAAACAACGAAATGGACTCATACGTGAAATGGAAAAATGTTTGAAGATTTGGATGGAGGATTTATTACAATGTTCCACTTAATTTCATAACCATCCAAACTAAAGCACGCAGTCTTTTCGAAGATTTAAAGAAAATGAACGGTGATAACTGCAACCAAAGTTTTAATGCAAGCTCCGGTTGGTTTGAAAGATTCAAAAGACGTGAAAGCTACCATAATGTAAAGATTTGTGGAGAGGCAGCAAGTGCAGAATTTAAAGATAATTTGGAAGCGATGATTGAAAAAGAAAAGTATTCGTAGGAGCAAATTTTCAACGTCGATGAGACAGCCCTTTTTTGGAAGAGAATACCAGAATGAACATATATATATATATCAAGAAGCCAAATGCATGCCTGGATTTAAAGCATTCAAAGACCGTTTGACCTTTCTGTTGGGTGGAAATGTCGCCGGATTTAAAGTGAAGCCACTTTTGATATATAATTCAAAAAACCCAAGAGCCTTCGAGGGAATCGATAAGTCTACTTTGCCGCTACATTATCGTTGGAACAAAAAAGCATGGATGACACAATATCTTTTCCAAGACTGGTTTGACAAATGTTTTATTATTTATTATTAAAAAGAAATAGATTTTAAAATATTGCTGATTATTGACAACGCTCCGGGTCATCCTCCAAACTTAGTTGAATCCCATCCAAACATAAAAGTTATTTATTTACCTCGCAACACTACAAGTATTTTACAGCCGATGGATCAAGGGGGTATTGCTAACTTTAAATAGCATTATTTAAGAATTACTTTTGCCCAAGCAATCGAAGGAATAGAAAAAGACCAGACTTTGAGAGAATTTTGGAAAAACTATAACATCTTTCGAGCAATTAAAAATATCTCAGAAGGATGGTCAAATGTAACGACATCATGTATGAATGGCATACGGAACAAACTATTAAAACGTAATAATAATATGAATTTTAATAGAGAAAATGAAGTTGGAGAAGTAACTAATATCATTGTACAATTTGCTCAAAAACTTAATCTGGAAGTTGACAGTGAAAATATAATTCAACTTTTAGAAAATGATGATGAAGAGCTCACAAATCAAGATTTGATTGAGATTGAGGACGAACGTGCTATAGAAAAAAATCAAAAGAATTAAAAGAACTAGATGAATACAATGAACTACCTAAAAACTTTGTGCTTAACCGGTTCACTGCCACGAGCGTGTTGACGCGCTCTCCGATTCAGTGCTCGCCAGGCCGGCCATACAAAATGAACGTGCTCTCCTTTGAGCTTGTCGCAAGCTAATATCAAATCCAATTGTATTAATTTATAAATTGTAACACATAGTGACATCTATTGGAATGGTCAAGAAATATTTAAATATTACAATTTACCGATATTATCAAAGTTACAGTCATCTTTCTAAAAGCTTTCACTGGCAGTCAATACGTGTCTCTGATACAGGGTTACCGACTACAGTTTTTTGCGACGATTTATAATGACTTAGTTTGTAGTTTTCTTCAATGGTTGATTTTTAACTTTTGTGCGTTATTTTTGTAAATTTTTCAAAGTATTTATTTACAAAGTGTTTTCATGTATTATTTGGTTATTGGCGGTAGTTTTGCGGTATAATACGACGTTTATATAGACTTTTTACGGTTTTATTTTATAGTTTATTTACCTTTTGCGCTTTATTATACATCATACAGATAATTTGTTGATTTTAGTTTACAAAGTATATTATATTCCACTATATTTATAAGTAAACGTGTTTTCTGTGTCAAGTTGTGACAACCGTGACATTTTGTGAATATTTAAACTGTGTTTTTCTGAGTGAACGGCAGCTCAAACGCCCCACGGTGTATATATTTAGTAAGTTTTCATAATATCCTTTATATCTGTACCATACTAATAACTTCCGGCACTTAAAGGGTTAAAGACATGGCTGCAGCTTTTAGCTAAACCGACAATGGAATCCGACAATTTGAAAATATGGACCCAGACACCGATAGATCTTCGAAGGTACGCCGCCTGATTCAGCAAGCACTCGCCTGTTATAATGAAATTTATAAAGAAAAGAAAAAGCAAACTTGTATACAAACAAATCTGGATATGTTTGTGAGAAAAATAAACCCCACTACTACAATCACTGAGTCACCTATACCTATGGATATTAGTATGTACAGATCTGATGAAAATACTACAGAATAATTTAGTAAATATATATTATTCATTATTATATATTACATATTCTGAAATAAATACTACTAACGTACTACCCACTTTTTATGTCTATTATTTTAAATTTTTTGTATGAAATTCGACTTACGACCATTTCGACTTACATCCTAGGCGGCGGAACAGAACCCCGTCGTAAGTCGAGAACTGACTGTACACAAGTTTAAATCATTAAGATAATATTAAAATTCAACAATTTATATATTTTTGATTAATTTTATCAAAAACTGTTTATTCCACTTTATGTAACGGTATAACCCTACCGGTTTCAAGGTTTTTATCTCAGTATCAGGGGAGCACAAAGTCTTGTTTGTGCTCCTCTGATGATGAAGTGAAAACCTTGAAACTGGTAGGGTTATACCGTTACATAAAGTGGAATAAACAGTGTTTGATGAAAACAAATTACAATGTCTTTAAACCTTCACAATGTTACTGCCTTAAATATAAGTAATATATGGTTGATTACTTTAATTTTTACGTAAATAACCAGATAATCATCATAAAATGGGTGTTTAACGTTCCAAATACTGTAATACAAAGTGTGACCACAGAAAAAGAACTGAAATGTAACACAAATTTAGATTAATGGAATTTGTGAAATAATATGGAGTTCTGTATGCCACTGGTACAAAGAACTGTAAGAATAGGTGGATGGCTGCTGCTCGATGCTCGGAGAATTCAGCTCACGTCGAAAAGTCGTAGATCGGTGAAAGGTAGAAGAGATTCCTCTTAGGCAGGTAGTAGATGGTCTCAAGTAAAAGGCAGTAGGCAGAGTGAAGTGAGAATGTTTATTTTTGGCGTTTAGCGTTTCTTATGTGCGGCCGATCGCTCATCGCAAGCGCCTGTTTTCGCCGGTGCATGCCGTCATAACTTGTGAAATGTCACAATTTTCGTAAGTTTTGCGCATGCAGAGGCCGGCCGACTTTCGATACAGTCTTGCGATGGCCGCGCATAAGTCATATTTCTATTACAGTCGCGACACAGCACGGACCCCAACAAACGTAAATTTTACATACAAAAATCGATAAAATACCAAATAACATCAAAATATAACCAAGAATTTATATTAAAAAATAAACAAGAACATCAATTCCTTATATGTTTTAAAGGTGACGCATACGTCCGATACAAGTTCCATTAAGTAGAAATCTGATAATTTTTTTTTATATACCGCAAAAAGGTATGAAGAACACAAGTTTCTGTTACATTAGTAATACACTCCTGTTAGCAATCTCAAGATGCTATCAATGGCTGTAATTTAAATGTTTTTTCCATTTAAACTCGATTAAATCCTGTCATGCGTAAATAATTGGGGAGAAACAATTAAATTACTGTAGTTGTGCTAATTTTGCTGTAAGTTATCAGTTAATTCTCAACACTGAATATGATAACGGGTCTTTTCATGAGTTACAGAATCAAAAAATTTTTTCAACAAATTGACTTGATGCTTTTATAAAGTGCATATTTATAACACAACACTCTTCATTGAACAAATTTTATTATGTATTGAATTTATTCTTGTTTGTAAGTATGCAATTTCAGTGTTTTTTTTATTTATTTAAGACATTTATTTACAAGTATATATCATTGCTCAACTTGCCTTATTATTGATTGAATTATCAATTGAATTTAGTACTTCCTGCATTTTAAACCACCACTTTTTAAGAAAATATTACCAGTAAAATACAACGGGAGTGCTCCTGGGTTTTAAATTAGGATTTTGGATAAGATCATAATATTGCAATTATTTAATCATTAATTAAATTAAAGTCAGTAGGCTCCCAATTATCTGGCCTAAATGGGATTGCAAAAGGGTCAGATTACCGAGAATAACGGATAAACTGGAACTGTCATAAACAACTTATTAAACTGAAACATGTTTTATTACTTTAAGACATGCGCCTCCTAAACATAAATATATTTTCAAATTCATAAACATAATAAAAAAAGCTTAAAGAATGATATTAAACTAAAAAAATGTACATAATACAAAAATGGGTTCTAGAATGTATATAGAAAAAAAAATTATATGTATACATAACACATCGATCACTAAGTCCCATAATAACAAATCCATACCATTCTCAGTTAGTACCAACCTTTAGAAGTTACGTGTCAAACTTTCATGACATTCCAACATTGTGTCACTGAGTTACAGTGGTTTTAGTGACGCTACTTTTGCTATTTTCAAAACAATGGAAAAAACCGAATTTCGTGTGTTGATAAAATATTGCTTTTTAATGGGAAAAATACCATTCGAACTCCGCGATGGCTTGAGAAGTGTTATCCGGGTTCTGCTCCGTCGAAAATTATTTTGTGATACGCATATTATAATATTCATCAATCACCTTGAAAAGGGAAAAACCATCGATAGCGAATATTACATAGCGTTATTGGAGCGTTTGAAGGCAGAAATTGCAAAAAAAACGGCCCCATATGAAGAAGAAAAAAGTTCTCTTTTATCAGGACAATGCACCGTGTCACAAGTTGATGGTAACGATGGCCAAATTGCACAAGTTGAACTTCGAATTGCTTCCGCACCCACCTTATTCTCCAGATTTGGCTCCCAGCGACTATTGGCTGTTCGCAGACCTCAAAAAGATGCTCCAGGGAAAGAGATTTGGCTCCAATGAAGAAGTGATTGCCGAAACTAACGCCTATTTTGAAACCAAAGATAAATCGTTCTACACGGCTGGCATAGAAAAGTTAGGAAAGCGTTGGAATGAATGTATCGCTCTTGAACGAGACTATGTTGATGAATAAAGAAGAATTTTGTCAAACAAATGTTGTTTCAGTAGTTAGTCCCGGGACTTATTGATCAATGTGTTAACTATGATACATGTTCTCAAACCTTTTAATTCCAGCATATTTTGCATAAAATGTGTGAAAAATCTTTAACATATTTTGCCAAAAAAACAGTAATTTATATTGTATTCTTTATCTCAGTTAATATTTAGTTTTAAAACCAATTTTTTGTGGAGACCTCCCTGTAGAGTGTAAAATAATAAGTAATTTTCATATTTCATAAAAAATATTATTTTTTTTAATATACAAACTTGTATGAAAACTTTGAGGCCGATGATCGGCCCCGTGTGATTAAAATGATAAAGATTGACATTATATTATTTTTTTTTACATTATGACTGATCTGATAATCTGAAATGTCATGTAATTAAAAGTAAGATAGTCGAGATTACCATTTAAACATTATGTAGAGCTTACTTTAACATAGCACTCATGATGTGTAATTATGCAATATGACCATGGAAAAAACTTCTATGATTTGAATACAAATGAAAACAGCTTTGTATTACTATCCAAAATATTCTTACTATGAAAAATGGTCTTTATTAATTAACATGTACATTTTTTTTTAAACAAAATACTCAGATTTGTAACATACAAATTGTTCAACAAAAGCTAAAAATATTTGTTAAGTTTTCAATCCTGATATAATATGCAGGCTTCATTATTCTTTATTTTTTTAAATGAATGGAAAGTGATAGGAGCAGAATAAATGTGTTCTTTGCGAGGAATATCTGATACTACACTACTTCTCCCTGGCTTCATCCCAACTCACTGTCTGCAAAGACTGTTGGGGTCAGCTCTCCTCGTCCTCAGGTTGTATGCTCTTGTCCCGGACTACGTCCCCCAGGCCGTGCCTCTGAATCAGGCTGTCCTTTTGCACCACCCATGAATTCTTTGGTCTTCCTCTGGTTGTTATTCGAGGAAGATCCATGGAGATTGCCCGGTTCACAATGTGATCGGGTGAGCTGCGTCCAACGTGCCCATACCATCTCAATCACCTCTCCTCCATCTTGCTGTTGTTGTCTGTAACACCTAGGCTTCCACGAATGCGTAATATCTGATACTATTGGGTGTACAAATAAGTCACCGCCGTTTGACAAAAGTTGGCGCCACCAGTAAGTTATGGTTAAAATTGTCAGATGTAAAATGTCATTATCGTAAGGTTGGACATCTGTCAACAACATGACCTTGAAATATTAGTGAATTTTTATCAGTATAACATATTTTTTTGTGTTCGAAAATGTCAAGTTTTGAGCCGAATAAGCGTCATTTGCGGGAACTTTTGATTTACTTCTTCAATTTGAAGAAATCTGCAGCTGAGGCGCATCGATTGCTTGTAGAAGCATATGGTGAGGCTGCCTTAAGTGAGAGAAGTTGTCGTGAGTGGTTTCAAAAGTTTAAGAACGGTGAATTTGACATCGAAGACAAAGAACGTAGCGGAAGGCCGAAAGTGTACGAAGACGCGGAATTGGAAGTATTATTGGATCAAGATTCGTGCCAAACGCAAGAAGAACTTGCACTTACATTAGGAGTGACTCAACAAGCAATTTCACATAGGTTGAAATCATTGGGAATGATTCAAAAACAAGGAAATTGGGTTCCATATGAACTGACACCGAGAAACGTTGAACGCCGATTTTCCACATGTGAAATGCTGCTTGCCAGGCATAAACGAAAGGGTTTTCTGCACCGTATAGTCACTGGTGATGAAAAATGGATCCACTATGATAATCCAAAAAGGAAGAAATCATGGGGAACCCCTGGCCATGCTTCAACATCTACAGCTAAGCCAAATATTCATGGAAAAAAACTCTTGTTGTGTATTTGGTGGGATCAGCTTGGTGTCGTGTATTATGAGTTGCTCAAACCGAACGAAACCATTGCTGGGGCTGTCTACCGAGCACAATTGATGAGATTGAGTCGAGCACTCGAGGAAAAGCGCGCCCACTGCTACTCCAGACACGACAAAATTATTCTCCTGCATGATAATGCTCGTCCACATGTTGCGGCGCCGGTCAAAACCTTTTTGGAAACAATCAATTGGGAAGTTTTACCCCACCCGCTGTATTCACCAGACATTGCTCCTTCTGATTTTCACTTGTTTCGATCGATGACGCATGACCTGTCTGAGCAGCACTTCACATCATATGAAGATACCAAAAATTGGGTCGATTCGTGGATAGCCTCAAAAGATGAAGCATTCTTCCGACGCTGTATCCGTATGCTGCCAGAAAGATGGGAAAAGGTAGTGGCAAGCGATGGGCAATACTTCGAATAAAACATGAGGTTCCGTTCTTTCACAATAAATGCCCAATTTTTGATAAAAAACGGCGGAAACTTATTTGTACACCTAATACAATGTACAATGTATGATACAATAACCAATGACTGAATTAGGGACAAACGTTTGTTCGAATTGGATGTTAGAAGTAGAATTAAGAAAGGAATCTTGAGATGGTTTGGACATATTAAGAAAATGAAGAAATATCTAAATGATGTAGTTAGAGAAGTTTTGATGAGGGAAAGGTAAGAAGCATGAGTAACAGAATAGTATGTATGACACTCTAAAGGGGTTCCTCAAAGAGTTTGAAGGATTCTACTAACTTAAAGTTTAGTTAAGATGAAAAAAAAATACTGAAATAGAATCATACAGAAATTTGTTTAAAATTGAACCCGAGGCACCTGAATTCTGAGCAAATTAATTATTTTTATTTTTTATTTTATTTAATTAACGACACAACAGTGTCTTTTATATACTCATACTAATGAACATATGACAGGTTATACAAGTACTTGTAGTACTTAAAATTATTGACAAAACTATTGACAAAAAATACAAAACTTCCAGTACTTAAAATTATTGACAAAAAATACAAAACTTTAAGTACTTAAAATTATTGACAAAACTATTGACAAAAAATACAAAACTTTAAGTACTTAAAATTATTGACAAAAAATACAAAACTTGAAGTACTTAAAATTATTGACAAAAAATACAAAACTTTATCTTAAAATAACATGGAGATACAAAAAGCAGTAGTAATAATAGACAATTAACTACTTAGTAGACTTGAATGAATGTGTCTCATTTGCCACATTTATAGATATTGATTTGCATCGGCAACAAATTATAATAAACGCTCGCCAAATACATTTTCTCGGGTATTCGTTGACGAAGCGCTCAAAAGTAATCAATAATTCGTATTGAGTTTAATGCTTTTTACATATGTATTGTATTTATTTAAATTAAAAAATCCTTACATAAATTAGTTTAATAATGTTGCATGTATTTTATTATGTTGCATGTATTTTTATAATGTTGCATGTATTTTTATAATGTTGCATGTATTTAATAATGTTGCATGTATTAATGTTTTTATTTTGTTTTCACTAACTGGCTTTCACTAAACACATGTTTCATTAATAAGTTGATTGAAAATATTATATTTATGTTTTATCTCATCATTCACATTTTTACAATTATATATTGAATTTTTAAGTCTTTGACTACAGATCAGCATTTAAATCTCAGAATTAATATTTCACTAGTCCGTCATTATCACTGCTCGTTTATTGACTATTCTAGTAAGCAAATATGTACCATAGCAAAATAGCTGATAAATGACAATTTTGCTTAGCGGAATAGTTGGTGAAGTACCATTGATGTTAACCCTTCCTGCCACCCTGTGATGTGTAACTAGTACACATTGCTTCTAAAAACTTTAATATCTCTATAAATATAGAAAATACAGGGTTCAGATTTTAGATATTCCTCCGTAATACATTTACGCATTGAATGAAAAAAATAAATAATAATAATTAGCACTTATCGGCCACATCAGAGATATTTTGTGAAAATCAGGAATAAATTCACCAATACAATCAAACGTGTGCCAGTGTGTGACGTAGGTATATTCATTCTAAAAAAACTGATATGGGCGAGGAAGCGACGCTATTCACGTCTCACTCTCACTCTACTTCGGTATATGGGAATGCAAGAAATAGAATCTCAGTTCGCTCGCTTCTCTCGGTCAGTAGATCGGCGGGTTTCGGTAGAGGTGGTCGCTTTGCCCGTTTTGTGAACGTTGTCCGATGTTTTTAGCAATTAAATTAAAATTATTATCACTTTTGACTTCAAATTTAATTAATTTAAGCGATTACCTATGAATATTCTTATTTTTCCAATTTTAAATAGCTCATTTTTACATGTGTATTGATGTGTATTGAATACACAACACCGGAACGGGTGGATTTTTTTTAGCACAGGAAAGGAAAGGTTAATACACATGTGACTGGTGGTTTAATAACCCAACCCAAGACGTTTTTATAAATACATGCACCCCAAAGGCATAAATAAGACACCATGTCCATTTTTATCGAAATTCACTTTTTAAATACAATGTAGATATATTTTTTAATTTTCAATAGTCTTGCTATGTTCGTACATTTGTTTGGAAAAATAAAATAAAAAGAGTGCAAGATATTTCAAAAAAATATATATTTTTTATTTGTGCTCTCTTATAAAATAAGCAAAATGCTTTCCGAGTACAAATATTCCTAACTGTATTGTTCCTATTCTTCTTAAATTGGGGGTTTTGGATCTTTATTTAAGTAATACATAAATGTGTCCAGCAATTATCTTAAATTGGGGGTTTTAGATCTTATTTAAGTAATACATAAATGTGTCCAGCAATTATCTTAAATTGGGGGTTTTGGATCTTATTTAAGTAATACATAAATGTGTCCAGCAATTATCTTAAATTGGATCTTATTTAAGTAATACATACATGTGTCCAGCAATTATCTGTTGTTAGTCGAATTACTCTAGTTTCCAATTCAATTCCTCAGTGAGATACAGGCAAAAGCCTAGTTTACTGGGGACACGACAAATGAAAGGCAACGAACCCAGATCCATTAAAATTGTGTTAAATTATCCAAATTAAATTACCTGTTTCTTTTTTTTTTTGCAAATTGTGTATATTTCTTGCCATGTGTAAATTAAATAAAATAAAAAATAAATAAAATTTCTTCCATTAAAGTCATTTCACTAAAATTCTTAACACTATATTTTCCATGTTGTTTATAGTTAAGGCATTAACGTTGTGGAGGTTTAAAGACATTGTAATTTATTTTTAACAAACACTGTTTATTCCACTTTTTTATGACGGTATAACCCTACCGGTTTCAAGGCTTTCACCTCATCTTCAGGGGAGCGCAAACAAGACTATATTTTCCTTTGATTGATGATATCTCACTTTTACTCATATTATGTATGGTATATTGTCCATAAATTTTGTCAAGTCATTTGTATGTTTTTACGACCATGTAACTTCCTTAACATTTGTCTGGTCGGATTGTAAATGTTAATTTTCACTTTTATAAAGGTTCTTGGACTTGTTAAGACTGAGAAGAGAAAAATATTCATTAATTCTTCCTTCGTACCTCTTTGTAGCAGTCATAAATTAAATGTATTGATTTTCGATAGTAAATATTTAACTACAATTTTTTCTCAAAATAATTGAACATAAGCGCAAAAGTTTCTCAAAATAATTGAACATAAGCGCAAAATTTAGAAATTTTAATTTTTTACACTTAAAACTTTTTTACTGTGTATACCAGTAATTTTTCACTTTTTATAGCAGATGATTTGGTTGTACAGAATGCTATTTTTTAGAATCTGTTTAAGGCAGCTAATAAGCTCCAGGAAATCATAAATTCTGATTAAATATAGTTTCAAAGTAGAACCACCCCTTGATTTTAATTAATCATAAATATAACAACCTAATAACTAGTTCAATAGTGTATCTACTTGGCCTAGTCCAGTGATGGGTGGTAACCTTTTTAGCTCGGCGTGTCAAAATTCTGAAAAAAACCTGGCTTGACCCGGGTGCCGTGTCACATCTAAGAATATTAATAGTTTTTGCAGCCCTAGCTAATGAAAGAGTTTTGTTTATGAACTATTTATTTATTATTATTAAAAAGCAAAAACCAAATAATTATTTACATTAGTGACTTTTTTGTTGCTGAATTGCATTTGCTAAATCTTCAATTGAAGGTTGGTATTTCGTACATTTTAAACACAAGCAAGCGTTACAAACTTCATCAGTCAGTCGGTTTCTTTTATTTGTTTTAATATTATTCAACGCAACGAGAATAAGGTCTCACAAAAGTAAGTGGAGGAAAATATTGTGAGTAAAGCGATCGCTAGATTTTTCAGACTGCCAAAAGTTTCCGGTAATCGGTTCCAAGCATTCAATATATCTTGTTCGTAGTGGCACTCTCCTTCATTCTCCAAACGATTTCTTTCTAGATTCACGAGTTTGGACCTCAAATCGACGAACTCTTGAGCCCAGACGCTGTCTTGAAATTCTGCAAGTTGCAACTCCAAATCATCACATTACATCCATTCGAAACCATTTAATTTCATAGTACTGTAGCCTACTACATCTGGATATTTAATTATTTTAATTGTTTGTCACGCTTGAGCGCATCGCTCGTTCTTGGGCGAAGATCGCCCGTAAACGATGCGTGTCACCCAAAATGTCTTGGCGTGTCACCTCTGACACGCGTGTCATAGATTACCCATCACTGGCCTAGTTTAAGATGCTTTACTTCCACCCCAGGGTTTCGGATTTAAGTTCTGAGTACCTATAAAAGAGAAGTCTGGTAAAAAGGTTTATCAGGCAACAATACCCGCACGCATTGAATATGTGTGCGAGTGTTGTTGTGTCTTCACGTGCAGTACACCAACACGTACAATGACTCCAGTGAATCTACTTCAGTGATTCTAAACCCGAAGACTTGATTGTTTGTACTGAAGATAACATTGTCTCAGTAATGCTTATATATGTCCGAATCACCAATTTGAATATATTGAAAGGTATCTAACGAAAGAAAAAATAGTAGTCAATAATCCTATGTTCTTTTCTGACACTACTTTCCTTATATCCTCACTTGTGCTAATATATGATGAAGAGAGATTAACTTTGGCTTGATTAATCGTGGTTGTTGGTCGATCGGTTTATCATTGTACAGATTGGCAATATAGTACTGCCGCATGCTGAGACGTTACAGTATCCTTTCCAACAAACTTTGAACCAGCCTGGGTCTTTTTATTTGTTGGTACCATCAATAATTGAACCCAAACTGAAGGTTATCAATCTTACAATAACACTCGTATAAATGACGTTAATCGCTATATCATTTAAAAATGTCACTTGTAGGAAATAATTAATAATTTTAAATTTTATTTACACATGACAAGAAATATACATAATTTGCGAAAAAAACAACAGGTAATTTAATTTGGACATACAATTTTAATGGATCTGGGTTTGTTGCCTTTCATTTGTCATGTCCCCAGTAAACTAGGATTTTGCCTGTATCTCACTGAGGATATTTAGCATGAAAAAATAAATCGATACTTCTTTCCAATTTTCGATTACACAAAAACGAAACCCCGTTGTACGTTCTCATCAACCTGACAAACAGTGACACTCAATTAGAATTGGAAACATCGTGCGAAATCAAACTCCGCACACATCATCGCTCCAGAAAGACCAAAAATGTTCATCCCATAATATAATGTTCATCCCGCACACAATCATAAAAATATAAACAAAAATATACAATACTAGGTATATTTGAGTAGTTGTTCCGTACGTACAAATAACTTTTCTCACATTGCACGCATTTGTTGTAAACATATTTGCTTGCAATTTACATTATTCGCCTACAATGTATTTTAATTTTGTTGGTGCTGTAAATTATGTTGGTGCTGTAAAGCGACAACTCGCCAGATGTATCTGCATTAAGGTGTTAAATAAATAATAACTATATTTTAATATGAGAGGTTACAATGCTAACCAGCATGGAACATTGTAACACTTGGCGGCCTAAAATTAACTTGACCACTTATATCAGCCACTATTTTGGTTTGGTTCAATTTTGACAGTTCATATTTGATAATTAAGCTGTGAAAACGTGGCATATTTTAGAGCGCTTCATGATTCAACAATCATCATCATCATCATCATCAATGGCACTACAGTCCATTGTGGGCCCCGGCCTCCTCCAGCAGTCGTTGCCATTCCCCCCTATCCTGGGATGCACTCCTCCAGCCCCTGATGCCAATCACGTTTGCATCATTCTGCACCCCATCCATCCACCTAAGCTTTGGTCTGCCCACGCTACGTCTTCCTTGGGGCTTGGAAAAGAGTATATTCAACAATATTGATTCAATTCATGATTCAACAATACATTGTTAATATTAATACGTAATAAAAAAATCAGTCTTCAATTTAATGAGGGAATCATAATGAGCAACAAAGCCCCTTTCAACCTCAGTGGTTGTTATGTTGACAAACAAAATAGCTACTATTGGGACGCTGAAAAGCCACAAGTGATTTATCAGCAACTGTTACAACATCGTAGAGAGACGGTGTGGTGTGGAATTTAATCAGAAGGTGTGATTAGACCTTATTTTTTCGAATGTGCTGTGGGTAACGCTGTAATTGCAAATAGCGACCACTACCATGTCATAATTGAGAACTTGCTGTTTTATCAATTAGATGAATTGAGTTTGGAAACATGTGGTGTCAACAACTGAATGGTTTAATATTTTGAAAGGGGTAAAGCAAGGATGTCTTATGTCACCCTGGTTGTTCAATATTTATATAGATTCATGTGTGAAGGAACTACAGAGGTCAATTAGTGGTAAACGAATTTCGAATGGGAACGTATGTGGATTGCTGTATGCAGATGATATGGCAGTGTTAGCGGAGAAGGAAGGTGAATTGCAGAGTTTGATAAGTAAATTGTATGAGAGATGCGAAGAGAAAGATCTGAAGGTAATGGTGATAGGAAAGTATGAAAGGAAAAGTGAATGCGATATATAAGCGAATAATGAAAGATCGGAGCAAGTTGAAAAATTCTGCTATTTAGGAAATATTTTTTCAGAGTTAAGAGGGATATCGAACGGTGTGTAGCGATAGGAAATACAGTCAATGAGGCACTAAAATATATATATATATATATATATATATATATATATATATATATATATATATATATATATATATATATATATATATATATATATATATATATATATATATATATTTAAACTGGACAGTATCGGATAGCTTCCATGGCCTAGTTGGTAGGACACTTGTCTCCCAACTTGGAGGTCACAGGTTCGATTCCTGTTGGAAAAAGTATTTCAGTATGGTTTTCACTTAAGGCCTCTTTAACATCTTTCTGGTTGGTTGGAAGATATTGCCATATAGTAATAAACCCGTCAGGTTATACTGGATACAACGAAGGCGTAATACAATACAATATCGAAATCTGCTAAGATGATAGTCTACAATAGTATTTTGGTGCCGTATTTGTTGTATGGGAGTGAAATGTGGACCTGGAAAAAAACTGAGAGGAGCTGAATAAATGCTGTAGAAATGTGTGCTTTTAGACGAATACTTGGAGTAACAATGTATGAAAGAATACGGAATTGAGTTATTAGGGATAAATGTGAACTTAAAGCTGATATGTTGAGTAAGATGAAAAACAGCACGTTGAGATGGTTTGGACATGTGGAACAAATAAATGAAAAAAGGGTAACAAAACAGATATATAGTGCAAATGTGAGAGGAAGTTGTGCGAGAGGAAGACCAAGGAAAGTACGGTTGGATCTAGTGAATGATATTCTAAAATAGGGAAATGTAAAAAGTTAGAGAATTGTAAAAGTTGTATGAGAAAGTGTATGGATGTTGAAGAGGCTTGAGATGTGTGTCGGGATAGGAAAGTATAGCGCTCTGTACTCTGCCTACCCCGACTGAGAGATTGTGTGATGATATGTATTATATGTATGGTTTCAACAAGATGTCACAGCACGAGCCACAATTGAAATTTTGAAGAGAATGTTTCCAGACCAATTTATCTAAAGAAGCGGTAACATCTATTGCCGCTGATATCTCCAGAATTTATTACTAGATTTTTTTATGGGTAGTTATTTAAATGGGGGTATCTACTACCTTGATCAAAAAGTTTTAGGACTTTATTCATAAAATCGAAAATACAAGTTTATTAATCAAAATCGATATGGTCCCCTTCAAAGTACTCCCCATCTACTGCAACGCACTTACACCAGCGCTTGATCCAATCCTCGAAACACCGCTGGTACTCAATTTTCGGTATGTCCATTAGAGCCGTCTTCGATTTTTTCATGACATCCTCTCGGGTGCTGTAACGCGTTCCGCGAAGCGGTTTTTTAAATCGGTTGAACAAGAAAATGTCGCAGGGAGCCAGATCAGGTGAATTCGAAGGCTGCTGGATAGTATTTGTGTTGTTTTTGGTCAAAAACTCATGGAAATCATGTCTTTCGCGATTTCAACGTGGTCCTTTTTTGCATGAAATTGAGGTGTTTCGGCACCAGTTTTGCAGCGACACGCCTGAGGCCCAAATCACTAACCAAAATGTCTTGAGCGGATCCATAAGCGATGTGCAAGTCCTCTGCCACCTCTCTGATGGTCAATTTGCGGTTTTTGGCCAACATTTCTTTGATTTTATCGATGTTTTCATCGGTTTTCGACTGCCACTGCGTTCGTCATCCTCGACCGACTCACGACCACTTCTGAAGCGTTCGTGCCACCGAAAAACACTTCTCCAACATTTCCAAGGTTTGCGGACCGTTAAATCCGTTTTTCACACAAAATTTAATGCAAACTCGTTGATGCCATTTTCAAACGTGTTTTCTATTGGATAATAATCGTGTTTTCTATTGGAACATACTGCGCAGTCGTTAGTTCCAGAACGTAGAATATGCAATTTATTTATAAGTCGGTCTTCTGTAGGGAGAGTAGCAGAGTGTCGTCGGAATGGAGTATCTCCTCGATAATCTCCTACTAATTGATCAACCAATCATTTTACATATTCCGTAACTTCTTATTATTTAATTGTACTAATATGATCCTTGGTTAAATAATATTGAAAACTGAAAAACCAAATATATTAAAAATATTGAGAAATAAGACTTTATTTTCTTGGCGCCATATCAGCGACATTCGAGTAATACGGCATACCATGCATGCCGCCTTTATGGCGACATTCGAGTGCAAAGGGTTAAGCTGGGCAAATCATGATCGGGACAGTTTCTAAACCTTACTCAACACATTGAAAATGTCTATAAGGAAAGGAAAATAACAGTGGTTGCATTTGTTTTCCTCTCTGTCACAATTGATGTGGTGAGCACCCGTTTATTCATATCCTAAGACTGTATGCAATAACAAATTATGCCAATTTTACTCTGATGATTGGCGAGCTCCACCAAAACTGGAAATTCTTTATTACCCATCAGAACAAAAAGAGCAGACGGAGAAACCAAAATCGAACTCCTTTAAGGAAGCCCGTTTTTACAGATTATGTAATATTTACACTTCATATATGCAGATGATCTGGTACTATCAATACAGGGTGACAATTACGAAGAATCGATGAACAGTTGCAGCTAGCATTAAGAGAGCAGAGTGCTTGTTACTCCAATAACCATTCAAAGCTCAATGCTGCCAATCAATTTCTACTTTCCACCTACACAATAGACAAGCTGCATGAAAACCAAACTTCAGCACTGCACCACCTCAACATACCTGGGATTTATTGGACAGATGCTTCACCTACAGACCCCACTGTTGTAACACTAAACAGAAAATCTCCACCAATAGCAATCTTTTGCGTAAACTATACTCAAGAAAATGTAGCATGGTCCCTGTTTCGTTTGAAATGTCATGTCTCAAAAGGATGGGGTAAAATTGTTTTTTTTTACAAATCGAATCGTTTTTTCTAAATCGAAAAATTGTTTTTCTCTAAACTGACGTTTTAATTCCTAATTTTTATTATACTGACTTTCTAATGTATTGTATGATTTTTATCTATCTTTAAATATGCCAAGATCCACTATGAATTAATACTAGTACGATAATTTAATTTTATGTATAAAAAAACCGAAAATCCAATTACCGTATACCCCATCCCTTGCCAATGCAGACTAATAACGCACTGACTTTTGACGAACGTCGCCAAATATTATTTGATTTTAACAAACTGACATATTTTTGCTAATTTGTAACAAGATGTATTAATTTGTCATTATTGTTAGTTTTATGTAATGTATGTACCTAAATAACTTGCTATTTATTAGAATTGAGGCTTATATTAAAGTTGATAAAATAATTAAAATTACTGAACGTCGTTACAAGGTTGTATTGGGGCAAATTTGTGAAACGTTACAGGAACCATACTACATTTTCTTTAGTATAACTTGATCAATTTGGGGCACGCAACCAAATGTCCTATGAGCCTCTTGGAGAGTTAAATCTGAAAGCATACAAACATGGATGCTGCCATCGGAATGCCTGCTTGTGGGGCAGTACCTACTATGGGCCATATGGAGATCTCCTAAGTGATTATGGACTCAATGGGGAACTGGCACAGAGGATCTAACACTATGTATGTGTGGTGACAATTCAATCAATCAATCAAGCCACACTGATGGCTGTCCACTGTGCCTTGTTAGCTGCTCGGAAAGAGACATACTGAAAGGAAGCACCAATGCCATCACAGTTGCATATTCCTGGATTGATACAATATAAATGTGGTGTTGTTAATACGATTGAAATGGAATTAGAAATTATAGTTGTAAAGTTTATTTTTGACCACTCTGTATACATAATTTTACAAACCATAATTATGTTCACTATAAATTGTAGTGTGTATATAAGTTATGTTATCTGGACAGTATCTTAACATGTGATGGCCAAGTTGAAAGGGTAGAGACAGGGAAAAAGGTAAACAGAGCACTTAACAATAACCGTGCTATATTAAAAGTAGCAAAAATTACAATACATAATAGTGCGTTGGTGTCTACCTTGGCGGAAGTGGAGCTTGAACTTAGCAAAAGAGGAATGAAAGTAAGATCAAAACTGAAAATACATGAACTTAAAAAAAATTGTGTCAATATATGAAAAACAGCAGAATGAAAATATAATAAATGAATGCATGGATAAAATTGATGTTTTAAGATGAAAAAAGGAGCGTTGTGATTGTGTGAATAAGTGGATTGAAAAATTACTTGGCGGGTATATATAAGTCAGAAGTGCAAGGTGAGTGTGGAAGAGGTAGACCAAGGAAAATGTGGCTGTATCAAGTGAAACAGATTTTGAAAGAAAAAAGTATCAATAATAGAGTGTAGTGCTGGACTAGATATATAAATGTGAAGACGAAAGTTGTGAGCTTGGATAGAAAAGTATGGAGATCTATTATACTCTTGTCTACGCTATAAGGATGACCTCCGTGGCCTGGTGGTAAGGCGCTTGTCTGCCGATCCGGAGGTTGCGGGTTAGATCCCCGCTGGAAACCAGATTTTTTAAAAATGGGATTCCAGTCTGGTTTTCACTTAGGGCTCATTAAAAACATCTTTCTGGTTGGTTGGAAGAGATTGCCACATGGCAATAAACTCGCCAGATTAAATAATAAAAAAAAATAAAAAAAAGGAACACGGCGTGATGATTTGTATTATATGTTGGAAACTACTAAGAACTAATGGCTTTGCAGCACTTTCTAACTTATGGCTTTGCAGCACTTTCTAACTTATGGCTTTGCAGCACTTTCTAATGACTAATATTTTTTTCTTGGCCCCTCATTTAAGATGCAACACTATGACCCTAATATAGGTCCGATTCATAAGAAGTCTTTGCTTAGGTTCTTTTCTTGATTCTTCTTCTTCCTAGTGTCATTTCAGGTCCCCCCAACGTTAACTATCACCTGAGAATAAGCATCTTTGTCCCCGGCAGCCCGAAAAAGATCCCCAATGCTCCTTATACCAGTCCAATCACGTATATTGCGGAGCCGGGAGATTTGCCTCCACCAACACCTCTTTGACCCTCTGTTTTGCCTTGGATGATCAGGTGCAGTAATTTGTACTTTGCTCCTCTAAGTACATGACCCAAATAGGACACCTTTCGGATTTTAATATAAGTCAGCAACTCTCTATCAACTTTGGCTCTTTGAAGAACCCTCGTGTTGCTGACCATATCCGTCAAGGACATCTTCTTGATTACTTTACCTCTTTCTCAGTCTTCCTGTTGATCTTTATCCACTTGAGTTAAATTTACAGATGTTCTATAGAAATCTATATTGTCATTCATGCTTATGCCACTACAACTGAGACTTCTATAACATCACCATCTTTAACTGTCAGATTTTGAAGGACTCTTTTTTTTTTTTTTTTGTTAAATACAGACTGCGTTTTATGTTCCAGGCCGATGTTTTTTTTTAATAACTTTGAAATGAAACACAATTTTATAATTTATATTTAATTGATTGATTATATGGTCTTTACCATTATGTATGGAATATAATGTCGGTGAAGTGGCTGCCTCTGGCAGTGGCGCAAACACGAGCTCTTTCAAGCATATTTTTCATAACATTCTCGCAGACTTCTGGTGTTATTTCAGCTATTTCTTTTCGAATGTTGTCCTTAAACATCGGGATTGTTGTTGGTTTGTTGGTGTACACCTTTACCTTCAAGTACCCCCATAGGAAATAATCGGGGGCGGTCAAATCAGGGGATCGGGGGGGCCAGTAGATATCACCACTTTTTGACATTATTCGGCCGGGAAAAGTTTCTCGCAAAATTTGCATCGTAGCACGAGCTGTGTGTGATGTGGCACCGTCCTGTTGGAACCGCATGTGCTGTGGACCCAATTGATCCAATTCGGGCACAAGAAAGTTGACCAACATGTCACGATAGCGATCACCAGTAACTGTTACAGCATTGCCTCTAGCATCCTCAAAGAAATATGGCCCAATGATGCCACCGGCCTAAATGGCGCACCATACAGTCACTCGACGAGGGTGTAATGGTCGTTGGTGTATGTATTTTGGATTTTCAGTGCCCCAATAGCGGCTATTCTGTTTATTAACAAAGCCAGCCAAGTCGAAATGTGTCTCGTCGCTCATGATAGTTTTTTGCCCAAAATGGGGGTCATCTATACGACCTGTAAAAGAGCATTCCGATCTCGCCGCTGTTTATGGTCATTTTCCAGTAGCTCTTGTGTCAATTGAATTTTATACGGATAAAAATGCAAATCTCTTTTGATAATTTTTAACAAACATGATGGAGACATTCCCAATTCTTGTGCACGGCATCGATGAGAGGTGCGCGGACGTTCACCAACACTGCCTCACTGCATCAATCTTTTCTGGCAAACGTTAGCTACGTTGTCGCCCAGACTTTGCTTTATTTCTGAGTGTATGCAAATTTTAAAAATTATTAATTACACGCTGAATGGTTGACTTGCTTGGCACATGATTTAAACCAAAAAAAACATGCGATTGTCTTCGCGTATTCACAATTGAACAATTATTTGAATAAAATGTTTTAATAACTTCAACATGTTGTTGCTGAGTTAGATGCTCCATAATAAATTGTTATCAACCACTCTCCAAAACTGTCAAATATGAACTGACAAATGATAGCAAAATCAAAATGGCGGCCAAACAAAATCGGCCTGCAACATAAAACGCACCCTGTAGTTAAATTTCAATTAAATCGCTCATCTATTTATAATGCAAGCATATATTTATACTCATGCATTTCTTCCCAGACGATTATGACTTGTATATGGCTCTAGCTCCATCAGAATGACAGAAAACTCTTAATTTAAGTCAGTAATGTAACATGTTTCATTCCCGATTTTCCTATCCTCTCCACACCATCCCTTCCGTTTTCTTTTGATTGATATCTCACTTTTATTTTTATTATGTGTATTTCTCATGAATTTTTTACAGGTGGATAATGATTTGAATATTTTTTGCAACCATGTAACTTCCTTTATTTACTTTCTTTCTGGGCATCAACACGAGGGTTGGTTGGGAAAGATTGGCGCCTGGCAATAAGCCCGTGAGATTGTTTTGGTATTATTCCCTGGTTGAGATGTCCTGAAAAGGAGTATTTCAAGGTTTGTCTTATGGTTTTCAAAGCCTTAAATGGTAGACTGTATTATCTAACTTCTTCTTTATTGCTTGCTCAATTTTACTGAGCAATTGTGGTCCACTGCTCTTATCTGAAACTTGGTATACCACTAGTCTCCATCCTTCCCAGTTCTGGGCCATGTTAAATGCAGTGTTTAACATATTGCAAGCGGTTACGTCACATTGTCGCCCAATGCTGGAAGCGGGCCTTTTTTCGCTATATCGCCAATTACTCTAGGTACTCTCTAAAATTTACATAACTTACAGTTTTTATCGGATTTAAACGTTTTTTTATTTGTTTGTACTCACCAGTATCTGTAGATTATTTTCTTGTACAACAAAATACAAAAAAGATTGCCTTAAAACACTTCATTAAAAATATTATTATCATTATATCATAGTTTCACTCATAAGAAAATTAAATCTTATAAAGTAAATATTAATTTAAAAAAAATCATCATTGCTAACTGATAGTTTATAAGTGTATGGTCTCGTTCATAACAGGAACCTTTATGTAGCGGAACATTACAATGGACACAAAAGTTTCGAGTTTCACTGCGTGTTTTATGAGCGGCGCACACACAATATGGTATAGCCGAAAATTTCGATTTGCCGCTTGTTAATATATGACGTAATTTATGGGTTCGTAGCCATCACTAGTAAAGTTTTTTTTTTTAACCCGACTTTTGTCGTTTTTATTTAAGCACAGACTACGTAAACATGAGAATTCTCGTGTTCCGCTTTTTACCATTGGACACCCGAACACGAGAATTGTCATGATCCACTTACAATGTGTTAAAGAGCATCCTGTTAACTTCTTGTTTAGTCCATCCATCTTACAGGAGACCTTCCTCTCGCACATTTTTCCTCAACTGTATCCGTGATTACCAGCTTCTCCAGACTTTTGTTGTCCTTTCTAGCAACGTGTCTAAAGTATGTTAGGATCCTTTTCCTGCATGTTGTCAAAAGTCTTTTGGTAAATGTTAATTCTGAAATAATAGAGACTTTGGTGTGCCTCGCTGTCCACGGAATTCGCAGCATCTGCCTCCATCATCTTAAAGGCATCAACCATATTTCTTTCCTTCTTTCTCACTGTCCATGTTTCCATTCCATAAAGTGCTATGGTTTTCTTGAGTATTGACTAGCTAATTCATATCTTTGTCAGACTTGTCTGAGCTCATTTTGCCATTTCAATTCTTTGAATATGTGCTTCATATCTTCCAACACCAACTATGTAGTACATTACATTTAGGCTGAATAGGTCTGAGTGTGTGAACTTTCATTTAAAAAAACCCTAGTTATCTTAATAGGTTATTTGAACTGGGTAGCTCTACCACATATTTCCACGGTTTTCTATGGACTATTAAAATGTTAAAGGGGATAGAAATTTAAAAAAGGCTAATTAATTTAACATTTCTTGAAATATTGCATCATGGCAATTATACTATTGGAGTGATTTTGATCAATAAACATTGCAAGCTCAGGTTTTAAGAAATCTATAAGTCGTCAAGATTCAATTAATTAGAATAGCACTGGAAAAATAAATTCACTTCTATATTATAGATATTTAACATATTTGTTGGGTTAGATTTTGCCAGCACAGAGATGTGCAGTACCCGGCGGTAAGTAATACACATCGGGGTTAAGAAAGAGACTGTCGGCCATAATCGGCTAACTTCGGCTTTGTAGAGCGTCATCTCTGTCATTCATACACGTGTTCCGTCGCAATTTGTCAGTCGTTGTCAAGCGTTCTAGGGACAGAGAGGACGTTCTACAAAGCCGAAGTTAGCCGTTTATGGCCGACAGTCTCATTCTTAAGCCCGATTTGTATTACTTACCGCCGGGTACCGTATATGCTTTTAAGTTTTCTGAAGTCTTAATTTACCGAACAAGGGAAAAATCAATTAATTGTATATTCTTTTCCTTTCCATTAATTTTATTCAATATTTTAACAGATAAAGGAAAATGACGGTCTACCTTGTCAAATATGTCTACGTTGTACAGATCAACTTTTTTCTGCGTACACATTCAAACACATGTGTGAGGAGAGTGAAACAACACTCAAGAAATATATTTCAAGAAAAAGTAGACGCGATGATGACGCAGCTTCAATAACATCCAATGGTAAGTTAAACCTGGCACTTTGTATTGAATATTATAGCATCTTATTGCGTGCGATATAGCTACTGAAATGCATTGGCGTCTGTTAATTATATTAGCGCATCATTCGATTATTTTTTGTCCAACTTTATTAACAAACAAAAATAAATAATAGGTGTTAACATAAGTTGTGTCCGTTTTTTTTCCAATTTAAAAATGAGCACCAAAAGTAAAACGAAATGGTAGAGGTTATACGTCATTCGAAAGAAAATTTTCTGCTCTACAAGATATTGTGTTTGCTTTTACGTTACATGTATTATTTTATTTGATTACAAGCCTTCAAAATGGAATGTCAAGTAGACGAAAGTGAGCATTTTCGACACCTCCTTCTGTTCGCGTTGAATCGAGGGAATCTTCATGAATAATATGGTTTAAGCGGTCCTCATCAAAGTCCACTGGTCGTCCGGAACGCTCCATGTCTTTCAGGTCGAAATTACTGTCTTTGAAACACAAAAACTCATAGCATCTTCACCGTACGCTTCGCAAATATTGCGAGCAGTTTTGGCAGCTTTATTCCCTCGATTGAACGCGAACAGAAGGAGGTGTCGAAAATGCTCACTTTCGTCTACTTGGCATTCCATTTTGAAGGCTTGTAATCAAATAAAATAATATATGTGACGTAAAAGCAAACACAATATCTTATAGAGCAGAAATTTTCTTTCGAATGATGTATAACTTTTACCATTTTGTTTTACTTTTGGTGCTCATTTTTAAATTGGAAAAAAACGGACACAACTTGTGTTAACACCTAATATTAGAGTTGTTTTTTTTACTGCAATGGAACAACTGCTGCTAGTGACTGGCATTTAATAATTTGACAGTTGCAATTTTTCTCGTTTTATTGTCATTCAGCCATACTGAAGAACACTTTAAATGTGTGAATCGCAAAAAAACAATGAAGTTGAAATCTGTGGTGTTATGGCAGAAGTTGATATGTCCGTTTTACCTTAGTTTACAGGAGA
Source organism: Odontocerum albicorne (assembly GCA_949825065.1). Taxonomy (NCBI): domain Eukaryota; kingdom Metazoa; phylum Arthropoda; class Insecta; order Trichoptera; family Odontoceridae; genus Odontocerum; species Odontocerum albicorne. The sequence goes on along the minus strand of OX463843.1, from coordinate 43,813,300 downwards.
AGCAATATTAACTTTGATAAGTTGTCAAAATCAGTACAAATAAGCATTCTTTAAGTTTTTCCAAACTGTGTATATCTTATGTTTGGATAATGACTGACGCGCCAAATTTTGCCACAACATGCTGAGAAATATTTTCTATAAATTGGGAGAATAAACACAAAATGACAAAAAACGGGCATAACAACTTCTACCATAACGCCACAGAAATATTACCAACTGTTTGTAGTATTTTAATTTAAAAATTACTCATTTATAATTCACCACTTAAGTTAACTTGAATTAAGACCTTCTGACTTAAGTACGAGTATATGAAGTATTACTGTCGTTTTTCACTCATTTTATATTTATACTTAATGGTTTCCTGTATGTTCCATTATAGAACCAATTTGGTTTCTTCAATGGTTATATATTTTTTTTTTTCATAAATACCTTTTGAATAAATGTGACTCATAAAATTAATGAATTATTTATTCAGACTGACAATACTAATAATGGAGTATTAGCAAAATTATCTCTGAATTATCATGAATGTCCGCAAAATGTTGTTGAATTATAAATGTATTAATATGAATGTGTTATCATTTATCTTTTTCCAGGAGTCAAAGAAGAGAATAAACCGGTGACAGGAAACAATGACATTATTGATTTTAATACAATGTTTAATTCTGACATACCATCAATCAAAATGGAAGCACGAGATATTAGTGACCTATCTTCAGTTTTGGACCCGAATGCAAAGAAAGAGATTAGGTGCATTTAATTTATTTTCTTAAATTTGTTGGTAAATTTCAAACTGCAGATTCCAATAACAAAGTTGGACTATGATATGCTGTTGAAAGTGATGATTCTTAAAACCTTGTCAGAATAGAAGAAAGATATTTGGCCTCACAACGTCGTTTAAGATTGTCAGCTCGTATTTCAATAATCCGGAACTAATTCATCTTGTCATGCCACACGTTCCTTGTATGAGAGACTGACACACGCTTTGCCCGTTTTAGTTGTATCGTATCTCTGCAGAACTTCTCTATCTGCTTCCTTCAGCCATTCCTTGATCTTTCAACTTGTTCAGCCGATATGATTTCTTTGATAAGCTTTCGTGTTGATGCCCGCCTGCTTAGTGTGAATACTAACTATTAGATCACACCCGCTGACTGCTAGTTTTCTAATAAAGAGTACCCTAATGTGATCATAAATATACATGAATATTTGCCATCACATTAGCTCGATCGCTTTTTTTTTACAGCAGTGCACAAGTATTTTGTTCCCTTTGCAGTCTTGGTTGACTTTAAAACTAAAATGAAATAATCGTTAACAATTGATCCAATAACTCTGGGATAGTATTGACTCTGAAATGATGAAGTGATTTCTTAAAATTTAAGATTTTATTTTATGTTAGATCCCTTACACCATTTTTAACTGAAAGATCTGCCATAATGACAAATTACTTTCACCTGGCTAAATAAATATAGTTTTCTATAACACTTCTATTGCATACAGTACAACTTGGTGATCTTATTGATGTTAAATGCCTGTTGTGAAAAAAACACATTATATCCTTTTTTTTTAGTGATCGGGGATTGAACCCAAAGCCTTGTGTTCTACCAACTATGCCATGGAGGTCGTTATATTGACCTTTGTTAAATAATAATACAATAAATAGAACTAACTTTCCAAGTGACTTGCTTTTGTTACACGAGCTGTATAGGGCCTCAGATGTTGACACCTTCAATATTTCAGAAAGTGTGTGCTTTCTGAGTAATGGGAGTTAGTTATTTTGGCTTATTTCTTGTTATTTTATATATTTCTCTTTAAGCTTTGTTTATAGTTGGGTTTAACTTGTATATATAAGCTTTATTAAATAAATTTTGTTGGTATGATTGTCTTGTGACTGTAGATTATATGGTTGGTATGCCTGTATAGACAGTGGGCCACGCCACTTCATGGGTAGGTCCTGTCAGGGACACAGTCACCCTGTTTACTTAATAATATATTCTCATAATTTATTCCTAAAATGTCTTCCATTATTTATTACACTTTTATGCGATTAACAATCGTATACATTTGGCGGATTTATTGCTTTTTTTTTTTTTTGTAATTTACAATTTATTGCAATTTCTCCCAGTCAACCGTTTTTGTTTCATAATTATTATCAGTATCCATGACTGTGTCTTAAATTTAGTGTATAAAAATAATATTTGGGAAAAGTATTAAAAAATAAAAGATAAATTGCAGAAAAATAGGGATTCCCATAGGAATTGTATAGGAGTTGAGAAGAGGATTGTTTTTAGATAAATAATGTTTTAATTTATGGATGAAGCACATCTGATTGAGCCAGGAAGATCGTTCCAAAGTCGAGACTAGTGAACCTATTTATTCCCGCTAGCCAAGTCGAGACTAGTGAACCTATTTATTCCCGCTAGCCAAGTCGAGACTAGTGAACCTATTTATTCCCGCTAGCCAAGTCGAGGCTAGTGAACCTATTTATTCCCGCTAGCCAAACCCAAGAGTCATCACACTTTATATAGTTGATTTCTTTAAAATACGACTTAATAAAATGCCTTTTTAATACAATTCTTAACAAACAATATGAAAAGTTTATCATTAGGTCATTGAATCATTAAGGTGATGAATATCAGGGTTGCCAGTTCATTGTGAATATAAAAAAAATAATAAATATTCATATGAAACCTTGATTGCAAATCTTAACTAAATGAGATGATCAAATCTTAAGCATGTATGATTTGAAATTTTTGCTCTTCATATTACAATTTCTTTGATCTTTTATATTACAATTTCTTTGATCTTTTATATTACAATTTATTTTGCTCTTTATGTTAAAATTTATTTTGCTCTTCAAATTACAATTTCTTTTATCTACTTTATAGTTTCTTTTACTTTTCATAATACAACTTATTCTGCTCTCTATATTACAACTTATTTTGCTATTTATATTAAAAATAATTTTACTCTCCATGTTAAAATTTCTTTTATATTTTGTATTACAGTTTCTTTTGCTTTTCATAATACAACTTGTTTGCTCTTCATATTACAATTTATTTTATCTTTTATATTATAGTTTCTTTTGCTTTTCATAATACATCTTTTGGTCTTCATATTAAAAAAAAATTATCTCGTCATATTATAATTTCTTTTTCTCTATTATTCTCCTAAGGCATCTATTCTCAAAACTTCAAGTCTTTCTTGAATCTTGGTTAAATTCCAAGATTTTGAATCGTATAGTCAAATACGCAGGATACAGCCATTAAACAGCTGTCACTTCATCTTTGGACTCAACGCTGAGGAGACCCAAATGGTCTATAATGATAATATTGTTAAAAGAACAGCTGGTAGCACCTATCCCAATGGGCAGCTCATTTTTGCGATCCCCGTCTATTACATTTGGTCATAGATTGAATTGAAGCTTGTCTGGGTATGAAATCACCCATGACAAGGGTTCTGTTCTTTTTCAGGAGTGGACTGACGGCAACAAAGAAGCAGTCATAAAAACTGTATTTCACCATGTCATCAGCCCTCTTGGTAGGAGACATAGCACTGGAACACTGAGACAACCCCACCAGTTAATTTAAAGGTTTCCCGCTGAGACTGCAAATCTGTATATCGTAACACCCGTGTATAATGTAAGATGGGTGTCCAAATTAGTGCTATATAATTAAAAAAAAATTATGAGTATAAGTTGATTCCTTCATGTTTAATGGCACTTATACAACTAAAAATTTATGAGTATAAGTTGATTCCTTCGTGTTTAACCTTTCCTTCCCTGTGTTGGGTATCTTCTACACGTTGCTTCTAATAACCATCAGTATCTCTATAAATATAATAAATACAAGGTTAAGATTTTAGGTATTCCTCCATAATATATTTACGCATTGATTTAAAAAATAATATTAATAATAATCAGAATTTATCGACTACATCGAGGTGTTTTGTAAAGATCGAAAACAAATTCGCATTTAAACGCTGCGAGTGCCTCGTCTTGACGATAGGTGAATAGTATGCGGGAAGCGCGACACTATATTCGCATCTCACTCTTGCATACTAGACTGAATTGCGAGGAGCTGAATTGTCTCAACGTCGCAAGCAAAGGCGTAAGCGCCGGGGTATGCGACTGACGTTCCGCGTCACTAGTAGCTTCTAGGCTTGCAAATAGGTTAGACGTACGCCCGTTCCGTGAGCGTTTTTTAATGTTTTCAGATGGTTTTTTAATGTTTTCAGCAAATAAATCTCAATTATTATAATTTTTAACTTCAATTATAATTAATTAAGGGGATTATCTATGAATGTTCTTATTTTTCCGATTTAAAATCGCTAATTTTTTATTGCGTACTCACTACCCAACACCGGAGCACGCGTATTATTTTTATCACCGTAAGGGAAGGGTTAATAGCACTTATACAACTAAAAATTTATGTGTATAAGTTGATTCCTTCGTGTTTAATAGCACTTATACAACTAAAAATTTATGAGTATAAGTTGATACCTACGTGTTGCAAAAAGTATTATTTTACAAATAAGCTCAATAAAAGATTTTTAATTTCAATCCTCATTTTTATAAATTATCTCACATGGCATATTAATGTTTTTTCTTTATATTCCAGTGATGCATACTCGAAAGATTTGATAAATGATGATGAAAATAACAAATGCTCTCAGACAAAATTTTCAGAAATAATGCAACTTCATAACTGTGCGCAGTGTCAAAAAAAATTTAGATCCATTACTGGGTAAGTTTTTCTTTTACAATTAATTTATAATTTATAGTCATTTACTAGAAGCACACACGACTGCGGGAAATAGAGACAAGAAATGAAAGCCATGGGAAAGATCCAGAAGGTGGGAAAATGGGTTCCACATGAACTGAATGATAGACAGCAGGAAAACCGAAAAACCACTTGCGAAATGCTGCTCGCCAGGTACAAAAGAAAATAGTTTCTCCATCGAATTGTGACTGGCGATAAAAAATGTATATATTTCGAGAATTCTAAGCGTAAAAGATCACGGATAACTCCAAGCAAACCGGCAACATCGACTGCAAGGCCAAATCGCCATGGACGGAAGACAATGCTCTGTGTTTGGTGGAATCAGAAGGGTGTTATCTATTATGAGCTGCTAAAACCTGGCGATACCGTTAATACTGAACGCTACCGACAACAAATGATGGATTTGAACCGAGCATTGCGTGAAAAACGACCAGAATATCAAAAGAGGCAACACAAAGTGATTTTGCCTCATGATAATACACCATCGCACACAACAAAACCGGTCAAGGAAACAATTGAGGCGTTTAGTTGGCAATACTTTCGCATGCGGCTTACTCACCAGACTTGGCTCCATCCGATTACTACTTATTTACATCGATGGGACACGCACTTGCTTCACTTCTTACGAAAATGGCTAGAGATTGGTTTGCCTCAAAAGAGCAACAGTTTTTTTGACGTGGCATCCACAAATTGCCAGAGAGATGGGAAAAATGTGTAACTAACGATGGGCAATACTTTGAATAAAATATTTTTTACCATTTTCATACAATAAATGTGTATTTTCTATAAAAAAATTCCGGTTTCATATTTACAGACCTGATATATGACGTCACGCTCATAAAAAAATTACGAGAATATGCGAGAGTGATAGAGACTTATTTTGTCCCCCATAACGACGAAGGAGGGATCGAACTGGACTCTGTAGAGTGAGTGTTATCTCTACTGAGTGTTATTTTCAGCGTGGTAAATTTTTGCTTTATTTAAAGCACGAGATGTTTTATAAGATAATTGTTTTATATTTCAGTCTAACAGTGCATCTGAAAAAACACTTACAAATTGACGCAGTACCATGTACAGAGTGTAGGAAGATATTTATTAGTGAGGAACATACCAAGAATCACATGAATCAAGTCCATGGAATCATTAAAAAACCTCAATCGGTAAGTATTTTTTTATAATATAGAAATACTCACAGCATTTCCTACCCAACAAATTTATTCCTAGTTTCAAATGTGCTGAATATATATGAATAAGTATGAAAGGTAATAGTTTAGCTTATTTTTTTAGCCATTGTTTACCCAAATCGCTTGATTGTTTTTTGGCTTCATTTTGAAGATGGAACAAAATAAGTTTTTCGGTTCTTGATGCCTTTTTTACTATCACAAAGGAAAAATATATGTACAGTATATGGAAACAATTCAGTAAGTGATGGTGGGTGTTAAATGTGGTTTAAATAAATTCATAATGGTAATACGACATTCGATGATAGTGTGCTCTAAAAGGCCGATTAGAACTGATGACAACTAAATTAAGCCTCGCACCACCATGATATGCCTCCTTCATTCTTGCTATACCTTCTCCTTCTCCTCTTTGGGAGCTCCAGGGCGGGGCGAGGGGAAGGACGCCGGAACCTGATGACACCATCAGGGCTGCTGACATGATAGATAGAATCCCACTGGAGGTATTCGCCACGCACAACTGTGGTCGAAACATAATACAAAACAGGGAGCCATTAACAAATAAAAGTCAAGATAATTTATACAAAATACTTCATATAAGTATACACTGATAAACAACACAACACACACATGACACATTGTGACTTGTGAGCTGTCCAGCATTACTACAAAGATTAGCGTTAAATGTTCCTAACAATTACACTAGACTGCGCCGGCAAGAACTGTTCTCAATAACATACGCAAGAACGGGTCTTCCAGCTGCTATGCCTGTTGGAAGAGTCTTAACTCTTCTGAACGGGACTGCTTCGGATATTGACATATTTCATATCACATTACCAAAAGCAAAAGTAAATTTTCTTCTTAGATTAAGCGCGTTAGAAAGCACTCATCAACATACTTAAGTGACTGAATATATATGTATCATATGTTTGTGTGTATATACTCGTTTGTATATATATACATATGCATTATTTTTTATTTTATATATTAGGTGTACAAATAAGTTTCCGCCGTTTTTTATCAAAAATTGGGCATTTATTGTGAAAGAACGGAACCTCATGTTTTATTCGAAGTATTGCCCATCGCTTGCCACTACCTTTTCCCATCTTTCTGGCAGCATACGGATACAGCGTCGGAAGAATGCTTCATCTTTTGAGGCTATCCACGAATCGACCCAATTTTTGGTATCTTCATATGATGTGAAGTGCTGCTCAGACAGGTCATGCGTCATCGATCGAAACAAGTGAAAATCAGAAGGAGCAATGTCTGGTGAATACAGCGGGTGGGGTAAAACTTCCCAATTGATTGTTTCCAAAAAGGTTTTGACCGGCGCCGCAACATGTGGACGAGCATTATCATGCAGGAGAATAATTTTGTCGTGTCTGGAGTAGCAGTGGGCGCGCTTTTCCTCGAGTGCTCGACTCAATCTCATCAATTGTGCTCGGTAGACAGCCCCAGCAATGGTTTCGTTCGGTTTGAGCAACTCATAATACACGACACCAAGCTGATCCCACCAAATACACAACAAGAGTTTTTTTCCATGAATATTTGGCTTAGCTGTAGATGTTGAAGCATGGCCAGGGGTTCCCCATGATTTCTTCCTTTTTGGATTATCATAGTGGATCCATTTTTCATCACCAGTGACTATACGGTGCAGAAAACCCTTTCGTTTATGCCTGGCAAGCAGCATTTCACATGTGGAAAATCGGCGTTCAACGTTTCTCGGTGTCAGTTCATATGGAACCCAATTTCCTTGTTTTTGAATCATTCCCAATGATTTCAACCCATGTGAAATTGCTTGTTGAGTCACTCCTAATGTAAGTGCAAGTTCTTCTTGCGTTTGGCACGAATCTTGATCCAATAATACTTCCAATTCCGCGTCTTCGTACACTTTCGGCCTTCCGCTACGTTCTTTGTCTTCGATGTCAAATTCACCGTTCTTAAACTTTTGAAACCACTCACGACAACTTCTCTCACTTAAGGCAGCCTCACCATATGCTTCTACAAGCAATCGATGCGCCTCAGCTGCAGATTTCTTCAAATTGAAGAAGTAAATCAAAAGTTCCCGCAAATGACGCTTATTCGGCTCAAAACTTGACATTTTCGAACACAAAAAAATATGTTATACTGATAAAAATTCACTAATATTTCAAGGTCATGTTGTTGACAGATGTCCAACCTTACGATAATGACATTTTACATCTGACAATTTTAACCATAACTTACTGGTGGCGCCAACTTTTGTCAAACGGCGGTGACTTATTTGTACACCCAATAATTAAAATTTTTTTTTTCTATGTAATTTTTCTTCTTTTTTAATGTCTTGTATTTTTCAAAGTAATTGGGCTAAGTCTGTTTTGAAAAAATAAATAAATAAATAAAAATGACACAACAGTGGAAAAGGTACTCCTCAAATCACTGCCACAAAAAGACAAATTGCGTATTTAACACGCATCTTAAAATTGAAAATTACTACTAGAAATCGCGTCTATCTATCTATGACAACTAAATTAAGGTGGTTGATTGATAATAAACAATGTTCTATGCAACTGTAAAGGCATTGAGTCTTCCGAGCAGCTAATGGGGCCCAGTGGATAAGTCATGTGGTGCAACATTGATTGAATGTCAGCTCACATGCATAGTGGTCGCTCGGCTCTACTACTACTCAGCTACTCGGCCAATCGTTCATCTGAGGATATTTTCTTTTGATCTACCCATATGGGTGCGTAGGCGATTAAGGGATCTTCACACTCCAACAGCTGCATCTTTCAGTTCTTGCTCTCAAAAACTATCCAGAAAGCCTTCGAGCGGGCTGTAGGTGGTCATATTGGGATCACAGAGTTGTTTGATTATCTTGGATGTCTGGAAAACAAGGAATTAACCTCCAAGTAAGGTGTTCTTAAGTTAATAGAAATTTGTAAACACCTAACGTCCCAGAAAACAATTACGTCATGTATACTGGCCAATCCTTAGCTATGACAGACACCAAATAAATTTATTATACATGTAGAGTTTATTAATTTAATGTCGATACATCAATTATTTTTTAATCCTTATTTATAATGATTCATTAATTTTTTAATATTTCCAGCCTCAGTCCCATAGTTGTCCAGAATGTACGAAGCAGTTTGACAAACCAGAACATTTGAAGAAACACATGCTTACCCATAATAAAAATTATTTTTTAATCCTTATTTATAATGATTCATTAATTTTTTAATATTTCCAGCCTCAGTCCCATAGTTGTCCAGAATGTACTAAACAGTTTGACAAACCAGAACATTTGAAGAAACACGTGCTTACCCATAATAAAAATAAGAATAATGTTTGTGAAAAACGTGGGATTGCATTCAACAAGTAAGAAACTGATCATTTAACTATTAAAAAATATATTTTGGTTGTATTTTATGGAACCATCCGTAATAGAGTGGATGGGGTAAAACTTCTTGGTTTAGTATATACCTGAATGTGGTCCTCGCATTGTCATGCTGCAGAATGACACCTTTTCTATTGAACAGCACTAAATGTTCAATGGTAAGAGCCTGGTTACATTCCAATTGTTTGATAATAGAGGTCTGCAGTTATGGTCCAACCTGGTTCTAATAATTCAAAGTGAACTAACATATGCCTGCAATATTTCACCAAACACAAAGCAAGACTTTTTAGGATATTGGTTTGATTTTGGCGTCGAAACTGACGTCTAACCTGAAGAAAGACATTGCTTTTTGCGCTTGATGTTAACGTAAAGAACCCATTTCTTATATCCAGTGACAATTTGATGGAGAAATGGTTTCTTTTACTTAGCAAAAAGTTGCCGATTAGGAAACGCTTGTTTTCAGCTAAAAGTTGGTGTGGGACCCAAACTCCTTGTCTATTGAACACTTTCTGTTGAAAGTGTTCCTGAACTGTAGAATATGATGAATTAAGTTGTTCTGATAATTTGTCGATGATCTGACGAGGATTGGCTTGAACAGCTGAGCTGAGGAAAATTTAGAATTATGTATCAAAATGTTAGAGGTCTCAATACCAAACTTCGAAAATTCCAAAACAATATGCTATTACAAAATGCAGACATAATAACGCTCCTAGAATCCTGGTTGTGTCCATCTGTGAAGGACGGAGAACTATTCCAGACAAGTGCATACCATGTATTTCGGAGTGACGCGGGCGGGCGCGGAGTGTTGCTGGCTGTAAACCAGCGGATCTCTTGTGAGCGCATACCTGAGCTGCAGATTACAAAGTTGCAAAATTCCTCAGATATGTATGGTACAGAACAAAGAGCGATTACTCAAAATATGCTCACCATCTTGAACTTCTCACGGTGTGTAACTATATAAGTCTCGAAACAAGAAGGCAACAATCCATTGCGATATTCCTACTAAAGGTTTTTCAAGGTTGCTTTCACTGTCTCGCAATTATAGGAGCACTAAGTTTATATGTACATAATAAATATAGCCACGCAAGGAATCACCCTCTGTTCTACATACCAACTTATAGAATGAATATCATGGCTAAACACTTAGTCACGCGTGGTATAGAGATATTAAAACAACTGAATGACACTGTGGATATTTTCTCAGTACTGCCTAGCAGTATGAGAAGAATCCTGGCTGATATTCTTCTTAATGGATAACCTAACTCTAGAAGCAGACCCCTTTGTGTAACAGGAGAAATCCGTGCAAAGTGGATAAAAAAAAAGCTCAACAGGTTGTTGCCCAGCTCCTCTGACCTTTCCGAACATTGAGAAAATGCCGAAGAAGAATTCTTCTGAACTCGACAACATTACATTAAAAAGTATAAAAAGTATGTACGAGTATGTAGGTAAAGCAAAAGTCATGTGTATGGATTTAAAATAATGTAAAAATGATCTATTTGCCTACTTCACGTGGAACACAGCGTGTTAAGTAAATTATCTGTAACAGTTGTATTTGATTTTTTCAGACAAACACCTTATGAAAACCATAAAGCATCCTGCCAAGAAAAAGATCTTCACTGCAGTACCGTCTGTGATGAAAGTTTTCAAACTTCTGATGAAGTCTCGGAACATAGTAAAGTTGTTCATTGTCAAAAACAAGGTATATTGACTTTGTTAAATTTTATGCTTTTTTGTTTCTTGCTCTATATCTCTTTCTTGTCACAATAATAGGAATATTTCCATTCCACTTTAGGATTATATGATACATTATTTTTACAGAACAGCAAAATTCTTTGTGAACTAATTCAACTCAATTACACAACTGGTAATTTCATTATAACTTACCATCTTTATTTACTTTCTGCGCAACTTCATTCCAAAGTGATTTTATTACAGGTACATTTTTGTATAATTTGCTCGATGTGTTCCACAAAGGCTCCCTTTTATACATACCTGTCATTAAAACTTCCGCCAAATCGTAAATTAACCATCACATCTGTTCGCTAGAAGATTCACTCGATGACTAATTGTAATGCAACGTGGTGCGATGCGTGCAGTATGCGGTACGTTAGTTCGCTAGGATATGTCGCCTAGCCCGCAACATAGCTCTAAGCATCAAGCGAGGCTCCTTCCTGTGTGGCCGAGGCCTCAAGGGGGTATTCTATTCTAGAGGTGTGAATTTCGGGCGTTTTTTCAGACTAAATAAAAAAAAACTAAAAATATTTTTCTTGTACATTTTTTTACAGTTTGTTTATTGATGATTTGAGAATGTATAAAAAAAAATTTCAAAAAAAAAAATTGAAAATTCAAGATGTTATCAGCTGTTATATCTTGTCGTAAAAAAAAAAAGGTGGTGAGCTGGCCGACATGATTGGAGCCCTTTCGTAAATCCGAAACAAAAATCATACACAGTTTCTTGATAAGAAATAATGTCATTATAGTTGGTTCAATTTTTTACTTTTTTTTTTCAAATTTTTTAAAAATAGTAAAATAACTAGTTTTCGAGGTAGGGACGATATAAAAACATTTATCGAAGTTTCATACCAAATTTGAAGGCAATCGGTTGGATAGAACTTGAGATTTTATGTCGACGAAGTTGAAAAAAGAAGTTTCGAGAAAAACGCGTTTAAAGTTTTGAGATTATTGTCCGAGTCAAACCGGCGCGACGTAATTGCTGCCTCATTTATAGCTATAACTTCGTAAATATTGAGAATTTAAAATTTTTCTTTTGAGAACATATTCTTAAAGGTCTAAACTTTAAGAACATGCAAAAAATAAATATTTTTTTCAAATTTCTGTAGTTAAATACCCCCTTAAAACAAACTCCACATAATTAGCTCTACAATTCTCGCACTGGAATATATTAAATATATTTGCAGATGTATGTGACAAGCGTGTGAGAAGGAAATATGGTTGAATCAAATAAGTGATATTCTAAAAGAAAGAAAATATGGTTGAATCAAATAAGTGATATTCTAAAAGAAGAAAACGTAAGTTAAATTAATCGTAAAAGTTGTATGGGTATGGAAGAGGTGAAGGATGTGTGTCGCGATAGGAATGTTGAAAGTCAGGCGTTTGTATGTATTTATTATTCAAACATTGGTAGATCAGATAGGTTGCCGATTCCTGTTGTAAAAAATAATTTAGAATCCTCTTGTCGTACCACATCTCTCATTCTGTCAAAGTTGATTTTAATATAATAGTATTGAAGGTTTAATATTTTTTTACAGAACTACCTATTGAGTTGGCGGAAAAAGTTGAAACGACCAAAATAAATGGTGTTGTTGCTGAACAGCAGATTTTTAGTGAAATCCGCATTCTTGAGTTTGGTGTTAATATTAAGGATGAACCACTCGATGAACTGCTGGAAGAGGCTGATAAGTAAGGTTTTATTTGGTTAATTTTATGTGAATAACTTATAGTGACTAATTTCTTATACAACTACCAGGTCTACAAATATGAAACTGGAATTTGCTCATAGATGGCTCTAGTTGTCAGTGTAGTGACTGTCAAACCGCGTCATTGGTGCCTTTTTTTGTGTTTACATTTGTCAAATAACTCACAACAATACAAGTTAAATACAACTAACACATCGATCTATAAGTCCCGGGACTAACCAACAGATGGCGCCTCTAATAACAAATCCATACCATTCTCATTTAGTACCAATCTTTAGAAGTTACGTGTCAAACTTTCATGACATTCCGACATTGTGTCATTGAGTTACAGTGGTTTTAGTGACGCTACTTTTGCTATTTTCAAAACAATGGAAAAAACCTAATTTCGTGTGTTGATAAAACATTGCTTTTTAATGGGAAAAAATACTGTTCAAACTCAGCGATGGCTTGAAAAGTGTTATCCGAGCTCTGTTCCGTCGAAAACAACCATTTGTCGGTGGTATGCTGATTTCAAACGCGGTCGTACAGACAAATGATGCTGAACGGTCTGGTCGTCCAAATGAAGCTGTTACACCAGAAAACATAAAAAAAAACCTCAAAATCGTGATGGAAAATCGCAAAGTAAAGTTGCGTGAGATAGCTGACACCCTGAAGATATCATTTGGTAGTGTTGACACTATTTCGCATGAACATTTGGTCATGAAAAAGCTTTTTTCGAAATGGGCGCCGCGTTTGCTCACAATGGAATAGAAACAACAACGCATCGATGATTCAGAACGTTGTTTGGCACTGTTTATGCGAAATAAACGGGAGTTTTTGCATCGGTATGTGACAATGGATGAAACTTGGATCCACCACTATACTCCAGAATCAAATCGGCAGTCAGCTGAGTGGAGAGCAGCCGGTGAAAGTCGTCCGAAGCGACCAAAAACTCAACAGTCCGCCGGGAAGGTTATGACCTCCATATTTTGGGATGCGCATGGTATAATATTCATCCATCACCTTGAAAAGGGAAAAACCATCAATAACGAATATTACATCGCGTTATTGGAGCGTTTGAAGGCAGAAATTGCAAACAAACGGCCCCATATGAAGAAGAAAAAAGTTCTCTTTCATCAGGACAATGCACCGTGTCACAAGTCGATGGTAACGATGGCTAAATTACATGAGTTGAACCTCGAATTGTTTCCGTACCCACCGTATTCACCAGATTTTCCCCCCAACGACTATTGGCTGTTGTCAGACCTCAAAAAGATGCTCCAGCGAAAGAGAGATTTGACTCCAATGAAGAAGTGATTGCCGAAACAAACGCCTATTTTGAAACCAAAGATAAATCGTTCTACACGGTTCTACGTTGATGAATAAAGAAGAATCTTGGCAAACAAATGTTGTTTTAGTAGTTAGTACTGGGGCTTATTGATCGATGTGTTACATATGTTTTCATAGCGTTGAACATCTCTGTTTTGTGCCTGAAAACTACGATTTGCGGACAGCATTGATTTTCTGTTACCATTTGAAGAAAACTGCTACAGAATCGCATCGAGTGCTTGTCGCATCACAAATTGCCGGAAGATAGGAAAAATGTGTAGCTAGCGATGGGCAATACTTGAATAAAATATTTTTTACCATTTTCATACAATAGATAAATGTGTATTTTCTATAAAAAAAATGCAGTTTCATATTTACAGACCTGATATAGCATACTTTTTCTAGGGGCAAAAATACAACTTTTGTGTTAGATGAGAAAAGTGTAAATTATGGAAAAATCAATATATTGTTATTATCATAGGTAGGCAGCATATATCCGCTGGTCTGGAAGAAAAACGATAAAGTCAAAAAAACGTGTTTTGTCAGGAGCGGCTGTTGAAGTCAATCTTCTTGAAAACTGCAAATGCAATTAGCTTCAACGGAAAAACGACACTAATGCCCTCAGGTGGCAAAGACATGAACTAGACCTGCGACACTTTTAAAGGACAAAAAGCACCCAATTTTACAATTTATGGTGCCATAACCGTAAACGTTTTTTTTTTACTTGTATCGTTTTTCTTCCAGACCAGCGATATGTTGTTAGTATCTATATCATTAAAACTTATATTCATGAAGAAAAGAGCAAGTTAATAGCAAAAGAAGCAAAACATCACTATATAGCTTTCCTTGGGGTGTGTGTGTGTAGAAACTTATCCAGATGGTTTTTGAACTTGATTGCATTTTGACTTTTTTAATAATATGTGTAATATTGGAATATTTGATTATAATTTTAATACTGACTTAAATTTTGTAAAGATTATTATCAACGTAGATTTATCTCAGAAATCTTTTGTTTTTTTTTTCAAAATTTGACGCACTCCTTAACGCGTTCGCTGCTAAAGACGCCCCTAGGGCGTCAACACGTTTTTTGTAGAGACGCTGATGACGCCCGTTGCACGTCATTTGATTATCTTTGTTTGTATGGTACCGAATATTTTAAGATTTTAAGGTTTCCGTAAGATTTTAAGGTTTCGAAAATACCGTAAGATTTTAAGGTTTCGAAAATATGATTTTTTCAGTACCTCTACACTATTCTATAAATACATATCGCAGTGAATGTGTTAATCAATGTAAAATGTTATATATAAAAACATCAAAATTATTGTAAAGCTGAAAATGTAATAGTATTGAAGGTTTAATGGTAAAAATTGAAATTCTTAGTGTTCTTTTCACTGTGCAATGTGCCACAAATTACAGACCTTTTTTATATAACTTCTGTCCAAACACCATGAGGCACTGCGGCTGTGGGCTATAATTATAACATTTTAAGTATATGTATTTTTAAGTAAGTCAAAAAAAAACCTTTACCAGAAATAGTTTTATATTAAATAATTATCAAGTGTACTCAAAATGAGTGCTATTTTTTAAAATGTAAAGTGTTATACGAGGGTGGATGAAATATAAACGAGACTTTTTTGTTTTAAATTTTTTATTTGCAGAATGACCTGTTTTAAAAATGCATTTATCCCAGCGGATCAGTAGTTTTTTTATCCCGTCATTGTAAAAAAAAGTGGGTTGTGTCAACAGCCAATTGTGCATAAACCCCTCTACTCCATCGTCGTCATTGAATCGTTGGCCTCCCAGAGCTTCTTTCAGTGGCCCAATGAGATGTAAGTCGCAGGGCTATAGGGAGGGTGTTCCAGTCGTGTCCAACTCATTTCCTCCAATTGTTCGCATGTTACAGCTGCAGTATGGGGTCTCACATTGTCATGGAGATTAATCACTTCTCGTATCGGTTGGTCACATCTTTTGCATCGATAAGCAAGTTTGACTTTACTCAAAAGCTCGCAGTAGTACGCCACATTGATGGTGTGATGATCATGCAAAAAATCGATGTGCAAAATGCCGCGGTGGTCCCAAATAGAGGTCGCAAGCACCTTATTAGCTGACAGCCGAGTCTTGGCTTTCACAGGGGCTGCCTCTCATCCTTTTTTCTCTACTCCATGCTTTGTTTCGACTTAGGCGTTTAGTGGTGTACCCAAGTTTCATCGCAGGTAACGGTGCAACTCAAAAATGCGTTCCCTTCTTGTGCAAACCACGCCAAGAGACGGAATAACAGAATCTGCCGAGGCCGGCAGACTGCTCTCCCCACTCCTGATATCCCCACCCAACACTCCTTGAACGCCTGCCGTGCGCTCCGTTAAAAATTACGCACTCTAAAACAAAAATCTCGTTTATATTTTATCCACCCTTGTAACCAATTTGTTTATTAAATATTAATTTAAAATATAATTTTCTTTGTTAGATATGATCTTTCTGTCAATTACTCAATACGTCTTTCATAAAAATCAGGAGAAGAGCATTATAATACTGCGAAAAACCTTACAAAAGAGGGCTGTTTTCTTTATTTAGTTTTCTCATTCAGGCGGTCCGGTCCAGTGACAAGATAAAAGAAATGCATTTTTTATTCCAATTCTACAAGATGCTCGCATGCATTTACTCAGTTGGTTACTGCATCATCTGAGCAAACACAGAACCTGCTCAGTTGATACTGCACCAATTGTCTTATTTACTCAGTTGGTTACTGCATCATCTGAGCAAACACAGAACCTGCTCAGTTGATACTGTACCAATTGTCTTATTTACTCAGTTGGTTACTGCATCATCTGAGCAAACACAGAACCTGCTCAGTTGATACTGTACCAATTGTCTTATTTACTCAGTTGGTTACTGCATCATCTGAGCAAACACAGAACCTGCTCAGTTGATACTGCACCAATTGTCTTATTTACTCAGTTGGTTACTGCATCATCTGAGCAAACACGGAACCTGCTCAGTTGATACTGTACCAATTGTCTTATTTACTCAGTTGGTTACTGCATCATCTGAGCAAACACAGAACCTGCTCAGTTGATACTGTACCAATTGTCTTATTTCCACACCTTATCAATTTTTTTTAATGTGATTTTGCTCACTTAACTATGGATATTCTAAATAATCAGTTATTTTTTTATTAATCTAAATTTGCTTCAATTTCAGTGATTAGAATGTCCCTATCCACTTTTATTGATCTTCCAATTTTAGTTCTATCCTTCGGATCAAAATTTTCCGATTGAAATTTTTCGAATTTCCATCTTTGGAATTTCCAAACATCCAAAACATTACTTAGTGGATTTCAAATGTTTTGTTACTTACAATTCCGGTCTTTTCTTTTAAAAACTGAAAAGGCATTCGAATTTTGAATACAATCTTCCCTCGGAACAATCTCTTCCATTGCAAATGAGTTGTGAAAATTGCTTTTGAATTTTGAAACAGACTTTTGAGATGTTTTTAAGCTAACTATTCAACACAAAATACGTTTAAACTATCGCCACGTAAATACAACAGATTTTTTTCCACTTTCAGTAAAACTAAGATTTCAGACATTGAAGACGAGACAGGATTCGATGATGGGCTTGATAATCCAAATATGAGTGATCATAGTGAGGTATGTAAGACTACAATTTTATATATTGAGGTTGTGGTGATGTACAATAAGACCTCGTATATTTTTCAATTTCTCGTTAATAGCATCCCTGTGTTCCTATTGGAATATATTATATATGGGGATAAAAAAAGATTATGTACCATTTTGAGTGATATACGAGGGTAGTCACAAAAGTACCCGACCTTACAAAGAAAACACAAAAAATTTGGGAAAAAATATTTTTATTTCTCAACATAGTCTCCTTTCAGCTCGACACACTTTTCCCAGCGATGTTCAATAGCTTCGATACCCTGTTTATAGTGAGAACCGTTGAGCGCCTCAAAATAGCCATCAACCGCAGATTCCACCTCTTCATTGTTGGCAAATCTTTTACCACCGAGCCATTCTTTCAAGTTTGGAAAAAGAACATAATCCGAGGGGGCTAAATCTAGCGAATAGAGTGCGTGAGGAAGCAATTCGAACTTTAATTCATTGATTTTGGCCACCGCGATAACGGATGTGTGAACTGGTGCATTGTCTCGATGAAACGACACTTTCTTTTTCGCCAAATGCGGCCGTTTTTTCTTGATTTCATCACTCAAACGCTGCAATAAGTTCGCATAATACTCGCCGTTGATTGTTTTTCCTTTTTGAAGATAATCAATGAAAATTATCCCACGCGCATCCCAAAAAACTGATGGCATGACCTTGCCTGCAGATGGAACTGTCTTCGCCTTTTTTGGAGCCGATTCTCCTCTTTCAGTCCATTGTTTTGACTGTTCCTTCGTCTCAGGTGTGAAGTGATGGACCCATGTTTCATCCATGGTTATGAATCAACGCAAAAACTCGGCTTTATTGCTGTGAAACATCGCCAAACACTCAATTGGAACATCCTCACGACGCTGTTTTTGTTCCATTGTGAGCAAACGCGGCACCCATCTTGCGCACAGCTTTCTCATGTCCAAATTTTCAGTCAATATGCGATGTACAGCACTTTTTGAAATGCCTACCGTGTCTGCTAGCTCGCGCACTTTCAATCGACGGTCATCCAATACCATTTTGTGGATTTTCTTTACCATTTCTGGCGTGGTCACCTCATTCGGTCGACCACTGCGATGTTCGTCTTAGCAGCTCGTACGCCCTCGTTTAAACTCTGCCACCCAATATTTTATTGTTGTAAACGAAGGAGCAGACTCCCCCAGAGTAGAATCTAGCTCGGCTTTGATATTGGTTGGACTTAGACCTTTGAAATGAAACTATTGTATCACATAACGATGACCAATTTTTTCCATGTTTACAAATTCACTGAGAGCGTTCACTATTGATGGCTGCCAAACAAATACTAAACAACGTAGCATCTTGAAACTTGAAACTTAAGCTTTATAAGTTTAGTACTTTCTACCATAGTAATTTTTTAAAGCAACAACCGCCATCTATACGTCAGGTTGGGTACTTCTGGAACCACCCTCGTAACATTTTGAAATATATTTTTGTTGTTAGTAAAAAACTGTATTAACTAATCCTTTTTTATGTTTCAGGAATTTCAAAGTGACCATTCTGATTTTAAACCTCACGAGTACAAAAAACCCAAACAAATCAATCTGAAGAGACTTAGCAAAAGAAAACACAAACTAAAAAGAATCAAGAAAAATTTGGGTGCCTTCCCGTGTACCATGTGTCCAAAAGTAAGGTTTTTAATTTTTCACTTTTAAGCTCAGAGGCATTATTTTCATTGTCAAGGGCAGTTTAATGTTCTTAAGTTTTCATGTAAAAGTATAAAATATATTTTTTACCAGAATATTCAGTTAGTATTTTTTTATTATCTTGAGACTATAAAATTATGTTTTTAAACTTTTATTTTCACTATGTAATAGTTAAGAGGGATATCAAACAGCGTGTAGCGATAGAAACAAAGTCAATAAGGTACTAAAATATATATAAATTTGAACTAGATAGTAACAGTCTTCTAAAATGTTAGTCCACAACAGTATTTTGGTGTCAACTTTGATGTATGGGAGTGAAACATAGATGTGGAAAAAGACTGATAGGAGCTGAATAAATTATGTATAATAGAAATGCGTGCACTCAGGAAAATACATGGGATTACAATGTATGACAATACGGAATAAAGTGATAAGGGATGAAGATGAAAATTAAGGCTGAGTAAGATGAAGAACACTGAGATGGTTTGGGCATGTGGAACAAATGACATCTACCATCACGAAATCTTGCATACAACTTAAAAACATTCTTACGAATCATTGCTTCGCTACCATAAACAGTTTGAATCATTTCAAAAGTTTCTGGAGCACTTCACTTTCTGGAGCACCCAATTTAAAACAAAATTTAATATTGGCACGTTACTCCATTGTTCCTTTTCCGACCGAGACTTGGAAGGTACTGTCAATTTTACATCATTGCGAATGAACCAGCGAGATGTCACATGTTCATGTAATGTGAAGTATTGGATGTTAATTATCAACCTGTAACAACCGACCATTTGTTTTCTCGGTATATAATTTGATAATTATTAACGTGTAATAAGAATAATTTGCTTTCTCAGTACATATTCATATAAAGGGTCTTTCAAATTGAGCGGTTTTATAAATTAAAATTTTTTAAATTCTTGAATAAAACACACAATTTGCTTTGATTTCGAAAAACTTTTTATCGGTCATTAAAGTATAATGTATGACATTTAAAAGAAATATCTCAATACGTAACAATCCGTAACAAGTCTTCTGTGGAATTTATCGCAAGATCTGGTATACCACAAGGATCCAATTTAGGTCCCCTACTATTCCTCATATTAATAGACGACATTCAAAATTCCATAAGTCACTCGAAATGTTTATTGTTCGCTGACGACTTGAAAATTTTCAAAAAGATCAATTCACGTCACAACTGCACAGTTACAACAGGACCTAGACTCCCTAGTCTCCTGGAGTGTGCAAAATCATCTTCTGTTTAACATTAATAAACGTGTCTGTGTATCTTATAGTCGATCGTTTCAGTTCAGTATACTATACAGGGAGTGGCACTAAACAGAGTTTCTGAATTCAAAGATTTGGGCGTAACCTTTGATCACGTTCGTTAACCATGTCTCACGTTTGATATCGGACTGTTACATACTACTCTGTTTTATAATGAGAATATCAAGAAGACTTAACAGCACCGATATCCTCCGAAACTTATGTGATTATCTAATTAGAACCTGTCGCTCTTCCCGCTTACTATTTATGTCAGTGACCCCCAGGCTACCATGAATGTGTGAGCTCTTAATTTTATCTTTCAGTGATACTTCTGCCGACCACCTGAGCATTCGTATTTCTGCTGTTTCAAGTTGCCTAGAGTAGGAGCTGTACATGGTTCAGCATTCTGAGCCATACATAATTGCGGGTCTAATGATAGTCTGGTATACCTTTCCTTTCAGTTTTATAGGCATTTTTGTGTCACACAAGACTCCTGTTACCGATCTGAATTTCATCCATCCCACACTTATTCTATGGTCAACATCCGCGGCGCACCCTCCGTCTTTGTGAATGAGTGAGCCCAGATACTTAAAAAGGGTATTAAATTATCATTAATGATATAATCAGAGTATGGTTTGGAGCATCATGTATTATGCATTTGCCAATAGTTTTCCTTGATTTGTTGCTAACCGAAATTATAAATTGGGCAGTTGCATTCTGGGAGATAAGTTTGAGTGATTACTAACAGAGGGATTAGATAAAAACAGTCATGGTTGGACTAACTTGAGATTGTGCATAAATTTATCCAGATGATCATACCGATAGATTTTTATTAAAAAATATACTTAATTGAATAATTTTTCTATTACAGATATTGTCTTCAAATTTGAACCTTAAGCTGCATTTGGCCAAACATTCAGGCGAGTCCATAATTTTCACATGTGTGGTCTGCGGAAAGACATTTGACCGGTCATACCTTTTAAGAAAACACGAACTGACCCATGAATCATTAAAGATTTATCCTTGTGAATCGTGCGATAAAACTTTCTACAGGTAAGTTCAAATATTGGTTAGTCTGAAAATAATCATATTGGTTGGTCTAAAAATAATCATGTAAGAAAAAATAGAATTTAATTAACTCTGATAGTGTAGACAAAATAATAAAATTTTAATTATACATACATACTATTACACCATTTCCCTGTCAGAGCAGAGGCAGTGAGGATATAGTGCCAAACTTTTCTGTCTCGACACAGATCTTTCACCTCTTCTACATCCATACACCTTCTCATCCACTCTACGTTTCCTCCTTTCAAAATATCATTAATTTGACTCAATCTTACTTTCCTTGGTCTTCCTCTACTACACCCTCTACTCATATTTGTATTATATATTTGTTTTGTTTGTATTTTTAAATTCATTCTTTTTCTTCTTCCTGGCACTGTCCCAACTAATTTCCTAGGTAGGCTGTTGGGGTCGGCTCTTCTCATTCTCAGGCTGTATATTCTTCGGTTCTGGGTGTCACTTTCGTCTAGGCCGTTTCTCTGCAGAATTTTGGACCATTGAGTCATCCAGGAGTTCTTTGGTCTGCCTCTGGACGGCTGTCTTTTTTAATTAATTCTTTCTGTATACCTAAAACCTTCTAGGATTTAGCAAAAAAATATGTATATCTTAAAGCAGTTGAAATGAAACTTAGAATGGAAACTAAATGGGTGGCTCTAGAACTAAGTTGGTGATCTAGCGTGATGCCAATTATTTTCGCCTCAAAATTTTGAACTGAAGTAGTACTTAAAAATATTTATTTGGTTTTCTAAAAAGTTATTTCATGGTGGTTTGCCATTTTCAGTATATCAGCAATCTTATATGAAATCACAGCGTCTAAACATTCTCAATACAAGGAAACGGTGGTAGTCCATAGTGCCGATCATTATGGACAACCTCTTATTACTTTCTTCATCTCTTCTCTGTTTCCACTCACACTCATCCCTTAAAACTAGTTTGTCTCCAGACGCATTCTCAGAATAAAAAAAAAACAGATGCGTGAGACTCTCGCGCTGTAGAAGTGAAACTTCTTAGCTCCTAGGAAAAGTTGATTTTATGCATTGCTTTTTTTTCCATTTGTTAACGATTTTTATTTTTTTTAGGATTAGGGAATTGTTATGTGGAATTTAATTCAAGAAAATCTCTCTTAATTAAATAAAAAAATATTGTTTTTTTATTTTTAATAATAATTTTAATAATAAATAATAATTTTAATAATAAATAATAATTTTAATAATAATATAATACACCAAATAATATTAAATTTATATTTTTTAATATTATTAGGTGTACAAATAAGTTTCCGCCGTTTTTTATAAAAAAATGGGCATTTATTGTGAAAGAACGGAACCTCATGTTTTATTCGAAGTAGTACCCATCGCTTGCCACTACTTTTCCCCATCTTTCTGTCAGCATACGAATACCGCGTCAGTCATCATCATCATCTTTTGAGGCTATCCACGAATCGACTCAATTTTTGGTATCTTCATATGATGTGAAGTGCTGCTCAGACAGGCCATGCGTCATCGATCAAAACAAGTGGTAATCAGAAGGAGCAATGTCTGGTGAATACAGCGGGTGGGGTAAAACTTCTCAATTGAGTGTTTCCAAATAGGTTTTGACCGGTGCCGCAACATGTGGACTAGCATTATCATGCAGGAGAATAATTTTGTCGTGTCTGGCGTAGTAGTGGGCGCGCTTTTCCTCGAGTGCTCGACTCAATCTCATCAATTATGTTCGGTAGACAGCCCCAGCAATGGTTTCATTCGGTTTGAGCAACTCATAATACACGACACCGAGCTGATCCCACCAAATACACAACAAGAGTTTTTTTCCATGAATATTTGGCTTAGCCGTAGATGTTGAAGCATGACCAGGGGATCCCCATGATTTCTTCCTTTTTGGATTATCATAATGGATGCATTTTTCATCACCAGTGACTATATGGTGCAGAAAACCCTTTCGTTTATGCCTGGCAAGCAGCATTTCACATGTGGAAAATTGGCATTCAAAGTTTCTCCGTGTCAGTTCATATGAATCCCAATTTCTTTGTTTTTGAATCATTCCCAATGATTTCAACCCATGTGAAATTGCTTGTTGAGTCACTCCTAATGTAAGTGCAAGTTCTTCTTGCGTTTGGCACGAATCTTGATCCAATAATACTTCCAATTCCGCGTCTTCGTACACTTTCGGCCTTCCGCTACGTTCTTTGTCTTCGATGTCAAATTCACCGTTCTTAAACTTTTGAAACCACTCACGACAACTTCTCTCACTTAAGGCAGCCTCACCATATGCTTCTACAAGCAATCGATGCGCCTCAGCTGCAGATTTCTTCAAATTGAAGAAGTAAATCAAAAGTTCCCGCAAATGACGCTTATTCGGCTCAAAACTTGACATTTTCGAACACAAAAAAATATGTTATACTGATAAAAATTCACTAATATTTCAAGGTCATGTTGTTGACAGATGTCCAACCTTACGATAATGACATTTTACATCTGACAATTTTAACCATAACTTACTGGTGGCGCCAACTTTTGTCAAACGGCGGTGACTTATTTGTACACCCAATAAATAAATTAATATTTTTATGTTATTATTAATTATTAAATTAATTTATTTATTATTATATTATTTTTATTATATGATTAATAATATATTATTAATTGTTATATTATAAATAATTATAATATTATAATAATATAATGATTAATATTATAATAACAAATATATATATAATATTATAATTGTATATTAAATATAAATTATATTGGTAGTACAAATTAGTTCGGTCCGTTTCCAAAAGATGGCTCTGGCTGTTATGAATGGTTCATAGTGACAGCCGATTTTGGCGGTTTCAGAGAGGTTAGACATCTGCCAATAATATTCAGTTTATATCGCTTTGAGTTTCATGCAAAAACCTTGTTTTGTTTAGTGTTGAAAATGTCGAATTTTGTGTTAACCAAACAGCATTTGCGGGAGGTTTTAATTTTCTGCTTTAATTGGAAGAAAAGTGCAGCTGAAGCCCATCGAATGCTTGTCGAAGTTTATGGTGACGCTGCTCCAACTGATAAATCATGTGGGGAATGGTTTCGACGTTTCAAGGATGGAGATTTCAGCGTTGAAGACAAGCCTCGCTCTGGAGAGCCAAAAAAAATTGAGGACAAAGAATTAGAGGCATTACTCGAAGAAGATCAGAGTCAAACGCAAGAGGAGCTTGCAGAATCATCGGGAGTGACTCAACAAGCCGTTTCCGTATGATTGAGAGCCATGGGAATGATTCAAAAACAAGGAAATTGGGTGCCTTATAAACTGAAACCGAGAGACGTTGAAAGGCGATTTTTCACTTGCGAGCAGCTGATTCAAAGGCAACAAAAAAAGGTTTTTTGCATCGGATTGTAACCGGAAATGAGAAGTGAATATTCTACGACAACCCCGAGAAGAAAAAATACTAAGCTAAGCCCGGTCAATCGTTGCGATCGATCTCTACATCAACACCAAAACCGAACATACACGGTTCGAAGATCATGCTCTGTATCTGGTGGGACCAAAGGGGTGTTGTTTACTATGAGGTGCTGAAACCTGGCGATTCCATTACGGGCGATCGGTATCGGCTACAATTAATTCGTTTGAGCCATGCATTGCGAGAAAAACGGCCGAAATACGAGCAAAGACATGATAAAGTTATTCTTCATGACAACGCTCGGCCTCATGTCGCAAAATTCGTAAAAAAATATTTGAAAACGCTGAAATAGGATGTTTTACCGCACTCGCCGTATTCCCCGGACATTGCTGCTTCTGATTACTGGTTGTTCCGAAGGATGCAGCACGATTTGGCAGGTCACCGGTTCACTTCTTTCGTAGAAACCGAAAATTGGCTCCAAACTTGGATCGCCTCAAAAGACGAGTCATCCAATCATGGAATTCGAAAATTGCCTGAGAGTTGGGAAAAAGTAGTAGCCAGCGATGGACAATACTTTAATTGATCTGTTCATTCATTTTGTTTAGAAATAAATGCATTTACACAAAAAAACGGACCGAACTAATTTGAACACCCAAATATTAAACAAAAATTGAAATAAATATTAAATAAAATAATTCAATATAAAATAAAATCAATGAATGTTAAATATATTAATATAAATATAAAATAAAATATTCATTAATTTTCAAAGTGAACGAAATAACCAACATTCACCTTTTCTCACATGGTTGTCCTTGACCACATATACTCGTACTACATTATTTATATCTGATTATCGCTCAAAGCGAACAAAATAACCAACATTCACCTTTTCTCATATGGTTGTCCTTGACCACATATACTCGTACTACATTATTTATATCTGATTATCGCTCAAAGCGAACAAAATAACCAACATTCACCTTTTCTCATATGGTTGTCCTTGACCACATATACTACATTATTTATATCTGATTATCGCTCAAAGCGAACAAAATAACCAACATTCACCTTTTCTCATATGGTTGTCCTTGACCACATATACTCGTACTACATTATTTATATCTGATTATCGCTCAAAGCGAACAAAATAACCAACATTCACCTTTTCTCATATGGTTGTCCTTGACCACATATACTACATTATTTATATCTGATTATCGCTCAAAGCGAACAAAATAACCAACATTCACCTTTTCTCATATGGTTGTCCTTGACCACATATACTACATTATTTATATCTGATTATCGCTCAAAGCTGAACGAAATTACCATACCAAAATTTTGCACTTAAATATCCTACTATCAATTGTCCGTTCTAATGTCACCTCGTTACCAGTGTCTACTCCCAAGTTTCATTTAGTTATATTAAGGCTATAATTTTTAATTTATAAAATTGTCATTCTATTCTGTTGTTTTGGCTGATTATTTTCAAGTGATTGATATGAAGATATACTTTCAGACAAGACCATTTAAACAAACATATGTGGCAGCACGTGGACATGAAGCCCTTCCAGTGTGACATATGCCCCAAGGGATTCCTGAAGGAGCAGCATCTCGAGAGACACAAGCTGGCTTTGCACTCTGGAAAGCAGAAGAATCCAAAGACGGCTTTCTGTTCTATTTGCAATCGAGGTATGTGTAAATTTCACTATCAGATATATTTTTGAAACCCTGTGTCCATTAATAATAATAATAAAATGATCATTTATAAAGCACTCTTTAGAGAGCAGACTCTATTCAAAGGCGCTCTAACTCGTGATTCGAACCCAGTATTGTTGATAGATTAAAAATAAAACAATTTGAGTGTAAGGATAGAAGGTGGTGGCTGCGGCCATTAGATGAGGAACTTGCCCACATCTGCATGTTTAAAAAACATATTTGTTAAGAAACTTACCAAGATGACGAACTAGAAAGAAATCTTTGTAGATCTTCCGATATGTAACGCATTCGGCTTTAAGCAGAGTGTAGTGTATGTGAATAATATGGTTTAAGCGGTCCTTATCGAAGTCCACTGATCGTCCGGAAAACTCCATGTCTTTCAGGTCGAAATTACCGTCTTATCGACGAGCTGTCCTTTAATTCATAGCATCTTCACAGTACATTTTGCAAATATCGCGAGCAGCTTTATTCCTTCGATTGAATGCGAACAGAAGGAGGTGTCGAAAATGCTCACTTTCGTCTACTTGACATTCCATTTTGAAGGCTTGTAATCAAATAAAATAATATATGTAACGTAAAAGCGAACACAATATCTTATAGAGCAGAAAATTTTCTTTCGAATGACGTATAACCTTTACCATTTTGTTTTACTTTTGGTGCTCATTTTTAAATTGAAAAAAAAAACGGACACAGCTTATGTTAACACCCAATATATGACATTTTATAATATAGTCACAATATGAGTTTACAATGTCATTGTTTAGTCACATTATTAGTTTACAATGTCATTGTCTAGCCACAATATGAGTTTACTATTACAACAGTCATATTATTGTTGGATAATATTTAATGAATTTATGATCTTTATTTTTGGTTGTTTGTTATCTCGAGTAATATTTCAGTTGGATCGATCTTTGTCGACCTCAAAGTGTTCAGAGTGGGTGATGTATACAGCATTAGGAAGCACTTGGAGACAACCCTTCTTGGGGGAAGTCTTCTAATATTTTTGATTATATATATATATATATATATATATATATATATATATATATATATATATATATATATATATATATATATATATATATATATATATATATATATATATATATATATATATTTTTTTTTTTTTTTTTATTTATTTATTTTACACATGACAAGAGAGAAAAAACAACAGGTAATTTAATTTGGACATAATTTTAATGGATCGGGGTTTGTTGCCTTTCATTTGTCGTATCCCCAGTAAACTAGGCTTTTGCCTGTATCTCACTGAGGACTACACACATGCATTACACTCCACCTGAGACCGAATATGTTACTGTCACATATAGAAAGATCTACAAAGTTTTCTTGCCAAATATGTTTTTCGAAACATATGCAGATGTGAGGAAGTTCTTAATCTAATGGCCGCGGTCATCCAATTCTTATACTCAACTTTTTTTTTGTTATATTTTTAATCTTTCAATAATAATGGGTTCAAATCCCGAAAGCGTCCTTGACAAGAATCTGCTCTCTTAACGGCACTGTATATATTGTCCTTTCATTATTATTATTACTACAATATTATTGAGTTAAGTAAATAATTAACGTTTTGTGTATATTTGTTGGCAGGTTTCACAACAGAGAAGTATTTGGAGACGCACATGAGGATGCATACGGGAGACAAGACATTCACCTGCAAGGTGTGCGACAAATCCTTCAACTCCAAGTGGCACCTCAAAGAACACACCAAGTGGCACTCGGCCGAGAAGCCCTTCTTATGCTCCGAGTGCGGGCAAAGGTAATTAATATCTCCAAACACAGCACACTGAAGAAACTGAAAACCCTACGACACATGGGATCACTTGTTTTGGCGCCTCGCCTCATCTGTGGCACCTGAATGTTATTTGATATTGAAATATTGATTATATTTTTTTTAATTATACATACCATCACGCCATTTCCCTGTCAAGGTAGGCAGAGAGGACAGAACACCAGATTTTTCCATCTCGACACATGTATATACTTTCTCATAGTCTCTTCCACATTCATACACTTTCTCATAAAATTCCTACGATTTGTTTGACTTACATTTCCTTCTTTCAAAATATCATTCACTTAATTCAACCTTACTTTCCTTGATCTTCCTCTCTTACGCCTTCTACTCACATTTGCACTACATATTTGTTATGTTAGTCTTTCTCCATTCATTCATTCTACATCTCCAAATAATCTCAGTTCTCTTATTCATCTTACTCAACACATCAGCTTTAATTTCATATTCATTCTCAATCACTTCTTTTTCTCCAAATAATCTCAGTTCTCTTCTTCATCTTACTCAACACATCAGCTTTAATTTCATATTCATTCTCAATCACTTATTTTTCTCCAAATAATCTCAGTTCTCTTCTTCATCTTACTCAACACATCAGCTTTAATTTCATATTCATTCTCAATCACTTCTTTTTCTCCAAATAATCTCAGTTCTCTTCTTCATCTTACTCAACACATCAGCCTTAATTTCATTTTCATTCTCAATCACTTCTTTTTCTCCAAATAATCTCAGTTCTCTTCTTCATCTTACTCAACACATCAGCCTTAATTTCATATTCATTCTTAATCACTTCTTTTCTTATTGTGTCATACATTGTTCTTCACAGAGAACATGATTTATAGTGGTATTTTGGTATACCATCGGACAAACCAAAATAATTTGTTTTTAGATTTATCCGCAACGACTATCTGGTGATCCACATGAGGCGGCATAAGGGAGAAAAGCCGTACAAGTGCAAGTTCTGTGGGAAGGGTTTCCCGCGCGCCACTGACCTTACTGTGCACGAACGCTACCACACGGGGGAAAAGACCCACCTCTGCACAATTTGCGGAAAAGGTACAGTTGACTGTTCCTTATTTGTTTGACTGAGTTTTTGTCAAATAAAGGTATCGGAAATTCCTTATTTTATTTTGTTCTTTATTTGGATGAAATCTCTATTTCATATACTGAATTGCATAGCACTAAATCATCTTTCGTTGAGTTTGAAGCTTTGTATGTGAAATTTAAGAAGAAATTGTATATCACATGATTATATAAAAGACTGCAAGGACCCAAATAAATGGTGTGGAAATGCACTTCTTTATCGTATCGGAATCGATAAACTTCACTAAAAATTTTTTTTTTACATAACACACCGATCAATAAGTCCCTGGACTAACTACTAAAACAATATATTCATTCCACCGCTTTCCTAATTTTTCTATACCAGCCGTGTAGAAGGATTTATCTTTGGTTTCAAAATAGGCGTTAGTTCCGGTAATTTATTCTTCATTGGAGCCAAATCTCTTTCCCATGAGCATCTTTTTGAGGTCTGCGAACAGCCAATAGTCGCTGGGGGCCCAATCTGGAGA
The DNA here is from genome assembly GCA_949825065.1 of Odontocerum albicorne. Taxonomy (NCBI): domain Eukaryota; kingdom Metazoa; phylum Arthropoda; class Insecta; order Trichoptera; family Odontoceridae; genus Odontocerum; species Odontocerum albicorne. Next base: position 43,783,076 of record OX463843.1, on the reverse strand, counting down.
ATACGGTGGGTGCGGAAGCAATTCGAAGTTCAACTCGTGCAATTTGGCCATTACCGTTACCATCGACTTGTGACACTGTGAATTGTCCTGATGAAAGAGAACTTTTTTCATCATATGGGGCCGTTTTTTTGCAATTTCTGCCTATAAACGCTCCAATAACGCTATGTACAATGCACCGAGCAGAGTCCGGATAACACTTTTCAAGCCATCGCTGAGTTTGAATGGTATTTTTTCCCATTAAAAAGCAATGTTCTATCAAAATACGAAATTCGGTTTTTTCCATTGTTTTGAAAATAGCAAAAGTAGCATCACTAAAATCACTGTAACTCAATGTCGGAATGTCATGAAAGTTTGACACGTAACTTCTAAAGGTTGATACTAACTGAGAATGGTATGGATTTGTTATTAGAGGCGCTATCTGTTGGTTAGTCCCGGGACTTATTGATCGATGTGTTATACCCATATAAAACATATTATACATATTTAAAAAGTGGCACCAATAGTAGATAAAGCCCGGGAAACTTGACTTCACTGGTATGGACACGTGCAACAGTGGGATGAAAGGTCTACGCGGTCTAAAGAGAACCACGAATTGGGAACTTCCAAATAGATGAAAAGAGAGACCCAAAAAGAGCCTATATAAGAAAGTAGAGGACATGATGAGATTCGGACTATACCCGAGTGATGGCGAGATTGAGAGAGATGGAGGAAAGAAGTCCAAGCAACTAACCCTAAATTAATGGGATAAGGCAAGGGAAAAAAGAAGATCTAGTCGTCTAAAATGCTATACGCCTACTTAAATTATAAAAGTAATCACATTAATTTTTATTATGTTAATATGAAAACTTTAAAATAATTTAAAATAATTGTAAACAAAAAAATCAAATGTACAAACAACCTGAGTATGTAACAAATATCACCAGTTTAAACTGTTTCACGAAACGTCCAAAATTGGCGAAACAGTCCTCCACCAGCATTAGTGTCATGAGATGGCGATGTGTGACAGAATACGGAATAAAGTGATGAGGGATGAAATTGGCGAAACAGTCCTCCACCAGCATTAGTGTCATGAGATGGCGATGTGTGACAGAATACGGAATAAAGTGATGAGGGATGAAATTGGCGAAACAGTCCTCCACCAGCATTAGTGTCATGAGATGGCGATGTGTGACAGAATACGGAATAAAGCGATGAGGGATGAAATTGGCGAAACAGTCCTCCACCAGCATTAGTGTCATGAGATGGCGATGTGTGACAGAATACGGAATAAAGTGATGAGGGATGAATGTGAGCTTAAAGCTGTTGTATTACCTCATAACGAGTATGGGCGTACGGCGAGCGAATTTTTACCTAAAGAGAGTTTAGCGGGATGCTTGATTGATACGTCGTGATGATTATGATTGTTTTGTATTTAAAATAAAATACGTCGATTCAGGAATGTGGAAAGTGAGAGTGAACAATCAATGAATAGTAAACAGCAATGAATGGTCAAGTGAATAATAATCTTTATTTGTCGATAAGTAGGTATTTATAGATGTGCGTGAATGCGCCCGCAATATATACTTTATCTCACTCCTGCGCGTGCAGAGGCGTTTGCAGACGTTGCGAACAATATAGTGGGTAGAATATTTATCGGCGAAACGGTGAGACAACGCGATGCGTTCTCTTTCTACCCTGGAATGCAACGTAAATATTATTTGCGTGTAAACAATATTAGTGTTCTGGTATGCGAACTTTGGACATATCCAAAGTTCGTTTTGTCGGTCGTTGACCGTGTGTGTTGACATATTTAGGGACGACGGTATTCCCTACAAGAGTATGGACGTATACGGTACATCCAATGTTTTTATTCCCGAATACATGAATTTATCCATAAAACGGACATGGCTCAAATGTTTTTATCTATTCAATTATTTTGCGGACGCAATTACATTTTTTATATTACTTACAAAATCAATTTTTTATTTTACTTACAAAATCTCACTCGCTTAGAGGTTAACCCTTCCCTTACGGTGATAAAATTGAAACCCGTGCTCCGGTGTTGGGTAGTGAGTACGCGATCAAAAATTAGCGATTTTAAATCGGAAAAATAAGAAAATTCATAGATAATCCCCTTAATTAATTATAATTGAAGTTAAAAATTATAATAATTGAGATTTATTTGCTGAAAACATTAAAAAACCATCTGTCAACGCTCACGGAACGGGCGTAGATCTAGTCTCGTTGCCAGCTCAACAGCTACTGCGGCGCGGCAGGGTTGGTGGGTAACTCGGGCGTGGCTTACACTTGCGAGGTTGAGACAATTGAGCTCCTCGCTATTCAGTGACGTATGCAAAAGTGAGATGCGAATATAGTGTCGCGCTTCCCGCATAATCTTCACCTATCGTCAAGACCCAAGATCGAGGCACTCACAGCATTTAAATGCGAATTTGTTTCCGATATTCACGAAATACTTACGATGTAGTCGATAAATTCTGATTATTATTAATATTATTTTTTAAATCAATGCGTAAATATATTATGGAGGAATACCTAAAATCTTAACCTTGTATTTATAATATTTATAGAGATATTGATGGTTATTAGAAGCAACGTGTAGAAAATACCCAACAAAGGGAAGGAAAGGTTAAGTAAGATGAAGAGTACTTTGAAATGGTTTGGGTTTGTATAATGAATGAATTAAGAAAGACTAACAAACAAATATACAGTACAAATGTGAGTGGAAAGTGTTGTTGGATCAATTTAAGAATTTTTGAAGGAACGAAATGTAAAAAGTCAGAAATTTTATGTGGTGTTAGAATGTAGAGGAGATTAAATATGTGTTTTGCAATATAAAAGTCCGGTACTTTGTCCTCTGCCTACCCTGACAGGGAAACGGCATGATGGTATGTACCTGTATTTGTGTGTAAATTTTATATTAAAAAAAAATTCTGCATAACTTGAAAATATTATATTTAAATTTATTTTTTCTTTGTAAATTTACGTAAGTGGGGTTTCTCTCCTTTTTTATCATACTATATATTCACTAGCCTCAATTTTCTGAACCCTTGTTTCCTTAACGGGATGATTTTGACGGTAAAAAATCTCCTCAAAATACCATTATTACATGATCTTAAGACTGTTTAAATATATTACCGTAGAATGAACACATGTAGAGTGGGATTTAAATCACAGATATTGTGGGATTTAAATCGCAGATATTGTGGGATTTAAATCGCAGATATTGTGGGATTTAAATCACAGATATTGTGGGATTTAAATCACAGATATTTTACATATGATAAATAAAACCATGGACTTATGTATACTCATTTCCCAACACATGTCACCCCATCAGAATTTATTTAAGGCCAAGAATTTATTCTAGGCAGCTCTCCATGGCAACTTCCTAAGAATGTATGCTAGCCTATCTAACACTCCTTGTTCCGTTAGGAACACAGGGATGCCACAAAACTCCTCCAGTCAGGTTATTTTGCAGCACATCACCGCAAATTTCTTATCATAATTCTAGGGATGGTATAAGATGGAAGTCCCGATTTTTCGAGTGATTTTATGATTTCTTGTTAAAATCTTGATTTTCTTAATACTAAATGTATGCCTCATAAATTGGATAACAAAGGCCTTAGAAAAATCAAACTCATACTCTTTCGACATGTTGTATTGGAGACAATTGCTGGGTATTTCATGAATAGAATGATGAACAAATGCCTCTATACTAGAGAAATTAATATCTCTGAAAGGCTCTATAGTAGAGAAATTAATATCTCAGAGGCTCCATAGAGAAATTAATATCTCTGAGAGGCTCTATAGTACAGAAATTAATATCTCTGAGAGGCTCCATACTAGAGAAATTAATATCTCTGAGAGGCTCTATATAGTAGTAGAGAAATTAATATCTCTGAGAGGCTCCATACTAGAGAAATTAATATCTCTGAGAACATTATGTACTCGATACATTTTTCACAAAGAGGGCATGGAAAAGTCTTGGTCACTGGCAATGTGGAGGGTCGTACAATAGAAGCAAGAGGGATTACGTATGTGTCAGAAGACCAGGTGAATACAAGTCACTTTTCTCAGAAAAGGAAATGATAAGAGTACAATAATAAATTCTTATAAAAAAAAAACAATTTAAAGTAAAACCAGTTCAAATTTGAATCATCCGAGAATCGACCCTGCAGTTGTCTGTATATTAAGCAAGTATATTTTTCCACAAACGTTTCAGAGTGCTGATAAATTTTAGTGTTAGCGAACAATTAAATCAATTGAAGTTATGATTGCAGGATTTCAACGGCAGTACAATCTGACAGTACATCTGAGAGTGCACACTGGAGAGAGGCCCTATGTGTGCTCATACTGTGGAAAGAGGTTTGCCCAGGGAAACGATCTCAAATCACATGTACGTCGCCACACAGGAGAAAGGTATGTACACAATCATCATCAGTCGGCGATTATTCAATTCTGAAACCATTCGAAATGTGATTATTCAATTCTGGAAGCATTCGAAATGTGATTATTCAATTCTGGAAGCATTCGAAATGTGATTATTCAATTCTGGAAGCATTCGAAATGTGATTATTCAATTCTGGAAGCATTCGAAATGTGATTATTCAATTCTGAATTCTGGAGAGGCTCTACGTGTGCTCATTCTACGGTAAGAGGTTTGCCAAGGGAAATGATCTCAAGTTACACATATGTTGTCACACAGGAGAAACTATCCAATTTTGGGCAAAGACTACTTCTATTCTATTCTAGTCTATTCTATTTTGGGTCTATCCTGTCCTATTTCCAATTTCAAATTTTATTTTATTTTAATTATTTTGCTTACATGGTCAAACATGGTACATCTGGCAGGCTGATTGTCTTACTAAAATATCTTCCAACCAAACAGCATATCTAGGATATATTAAACTGTTTTATCTATAACTAACTTTACAAAAAAACTTTAAATATATATTCGTTTAAATTTAAGTAGAAGAAAAACAATCTCTATGAATAATTGTAGAAAGGAATATGTTCAAGGAAAAGGAAGGAAAGCAAAAGAAAATTAGGAGGGAAGGATATTCTGAGAGATCTAATATTTTTTCAATTCTCTCTTAAATGTAAATAAGGATTGTACACATCTGATTCGTGAATGAATTTATAATCATTATTTTTGGTTAAACTTCCTTTTCACAAGTAATATTTCATTTAGATCTATCATCATATAGTTATAGATACAGGTGGCATATGCAGCTTTAGGAAGCACTCCAAGACAACCCTTTTTGGGAAGTCTTATCAAAATTTATGATTATATATAAACACTCCACCTAAAGCTGAATGTGTTACAATCACATATAGGATGTTCCGCAAAGGCTTCTTAGTAGTTCGTCGTCCCTTGGTAAGTTTTCTTGCCAAATATATTTTTGTAAACATATGCAAATGCGGGGAAGTCCTTGATGTAATGGCCATAGCCATAGCCACCACCTTTCTATCCTTAGAATCAACTTGCTTTTATTTTGTAATATTTTAATCTGTCAATAAAAATGGTTCGAATCCTGAGTTAGAGCGAGACTGGCAACAATAGTTTAGACAATAATAAGAAAAGTGACAGTAACGAGATGAGTGAAGATGAACTGAATGGTGCTGGTACAAGTTGTGGTAATAATAATTAAAAATGAAGAGTTTTTAAATATTTTGTATTTTGTAATATCGTCGAGAGTCTAAAAGTTGTTTCATAATTTAATATTTTATAATATCGTCGAGAGTTTAAAAGTTGTCTCATAATTTTGTATTTTATAATATCGTCGAGAGTCTAAAAGTTGTCTCGTAATTTTGTATTTTATAATATCGTCGAGAGTCTAAAAGTTGTCTCATAATTTTGTATTTTATAATATCGTCGAGAGTCTAAAAGTTGTTTCATAATTTAATATTTTATAATATCGTCGAGAGTTTAAAAGTTGT
>OX463843.1:43556228-43776936 GCA_949825065.1 Odontocerum albicorne | reverse complement strand
ATGTTTTGCGGTTTGAAAAAAACATTTTCAAAAGTGTATTCTACCCTTTGGAGATTACTTTGAAGGGGCAATATTAATATTAATGATTAAATAAATACGTTTTGATAAAACTTTAAATTTGAATTCTCTTAAGTTATTTTTGGATCAAACCTCGTATATTTTGTTAAATTCAACCAAATATAATTTTAAGTAACTTATGTAATTAAAATAACTATTGACAAACTTATCGCTACACGGGTTCTGTATTGAAACAAGTCATGTTACTGAATGTCGAATAACCCCAATTGTCTCACACTTTCAGAAATATAGACCGACATATTATTACACAAACAATAGTATAGGTAAAATGATTTTTAATGACAAATACAAGAGAGGTAAAATACATAAGAACAACGGATATGTAATAGAATGTGTTTGTGAATGAACATATATTGGAATGACACAGAAAAACACAGGCACTAGAATACAAGAATGCAAGCGGTGTCTATCTGATAACAGTTTTTCAGAATTAGCGTACCATATTATAGAGATAAATCATAATTTCAAAGAAAGTAAAGTTTAAATTTTACAAATGTCACAAAAGTTATATAAAACAATGAATTTAGAAATATTTGATATTTATAAAGACATAAGCAAAACTAAAAAAGTGATAAATAACCAAAGAATTCAAACGATTTCACCCCTCTAATTTTTTTCCTTCAATAGTCCACACATACAGTCAGACCTAAGCATTACTCTTGTAACAAATTGGGATCATTCCGTCTGAAGAGAGCCTCGAGATACGAGGTAGAAACACGTGTCGCGGGGATTAATATAATTAGTCGAATAATAAAGGAATTTATTATTAAATATTCTATTATAATATGAAGTTCATAATGTCAAAGTTGAAACCTTTGATAAACCCTAAATTTTGTTTGAGATAGTGGCATTTTGGTTAAAAACACTTGTTGAATCTTTCAATTGTTAAGTCTAGATTCTTGTTAAATATTTTACCAATTCATTTCAAATTCATTCACAGTCATTTTAAAGTTTTAAAGAGAATATTCGGCATATTTCTGAGGAATTAAAAAAACATTAAAAATACATCTGGCGGATTTATTGCTTGAAAGAAATTTCTCATACTGAGCAACTAACCTTTATCAAATTTCTTATTCAATTAGAAGAATTTCTATGCATCATTAACCCATAATCAGTGATATCCGTTATCTAGTTGGTCTTCCAAGCCTGAGGTTGCAGATTCAATTTTTTTAAAAGGGTTCTTGTCTTGTTTTCACGTAACACATTCAATGCGATCAAATTATTAAGGTAATTCATGTGTGGCTGACTAATTATTAAAATTTAAAAAAAAATCACTACGTACACGCGTTCCGCTCGAAGTATATTTGAACACTGGTGAATATTTGTGTGTGCTAATACTAATAAACTAAACATCCATGCGTTGCTACGCTAGGAATTGAGTATGTGTATACAATTTCAACGCAGTAGAAGCGGTAATAGTAACTTTGGTTTGCATACAAAAACGCATCAGGCGCGTTGTTAGCACCCGACAATTGCGAAGAAGAACGCACTAGGCGCATTGAACATGTTAAGGTCTTTAATGTCTCTCTGTTTAGTTGAAAGAGATTACCACATTGCGATATTTTCGCCAGGTTGTACTTTATATAGCGATAGTTTACAATATAATCACGTAATATGACTTGTTTCCGTATAGAACTTGTGTATCGATACTATGCATATGGTTCAAACATAAATTATATTAGTTTTAATATTATGTCAACAATAATTTACTTTAGTCCATTTCATTTATAAACAAATTTCAAGTTGCATATGGAACTAAACGGATTACAGAGTAATTTAACTTAGTATTATTTTCATGCCTGGTTTTATAAAAATGTTCCTAGAAAATATTTTTGTAAAATACCACAGCAGTCCTCAAATATTTTCCTAAACAAATCATAATTTTTAAGAACTTTTCAAACCTCAAAAATGTGTGCCTTCTTTATTTCAATAACTAACAGAAAAAAATAGCTATAATAACATATTTGTTATCGTTCTTGAATATTGAGGATTAGCTTATTGTGGTTTGTCTCTTCATAACTGCGCTAATTATGCTGATATGTGGTCGGTGGCCATACTCTTTCAGTTAGCATTAGTGTCTCAGGTTCCATTCCTGGCAGATTCACTTCCAGACTGGTTTTACATCTGTATTAGTTTTTCTAAAGCTTATACGCTGCTTATCATAAATTCTTATAGGGCTTCTAAACACTGTATAAAAACAATCAACCTAACAAAATACTACAACAAATTAAACCTGTTGATCGTTTCAGCACTTGGATTGTTTTACTATCGGAACTTTAACTTTGATTTGTAAAGACAGCGTGATTGCGAAAATTCAATAGCTTTCACACAATAAACTAGTACATACAGGCGTCTTCCATCTTCGAAATGACAGATAATTATACTCAACCTCGAAGTATTGCCTATTGCATTGTTGAAAAGTGGTTTTGGACACAACTTTGGATCCATGAAGTGAGCATTCAGTTTTAAAACAACTGGAATAAGCATTTCACTTTAGTTTACCATTATAACTAGCTGCAACTGTAATAATAATTCTGAATACATAAACATCTAACTAACAAATTCTTTTTTCATCAAACAAGCATTTTCGCAAGCTGTTTCTTTTGTTTCAATATCCTTTTGTATTTAAAAAAAACCTTTTTTTCCTTGACAAATTTATAAATGAAATGGGCAAAGCATATTTGCATGTCGAACATTATTTTTTATAAACGCATTTTTTTCAAAAATCTCTCTTGGAAATGTTAAGAGAGTGAGCGTATATTATAAATAATTAGTTGGTAAAGACAAAATCTTATTAATTTTATGAAAAATAAAATATCTATCACCACAAGATGAAATGTTCTGTGCTGCAAATTATATGTTTTTCTTTTATGTATGTGTCTATTGACTAGTATTCTTTGCTCATGAAAATTAACCTCTTTTCTACTCTTGACATCACATTTGTAATTTTATAATTTTTCTTGTGGTATACATGTTTTTATAACATGTTCCTCTTAAGATACTAGTTTTAATACCATTCACCACAAAATGAAATGTTCAGTTCTACAAAGAATTTTTTTTTTTTTCTGTATATATCTGAGTTTATTGACCAGTATTCTTTGCAGATGAAAATTAACATCTTCACTACTCTTGACATCGCATTTGTAAATTTACAATTTTCCTGTGTTATACATATTTTTATAACATGTTACTCTTTAGATACTAGTTTTGATTCCAATTCACCTCAAAATAAAATGTTAAGTGCTGCAAAGAATATATTTGTATTTTCTGTGTATATCTGAGTTTATTGACCACTATTCTTTGCACATTAAAATTAACCTCTTTTCTAATCTTGACATCACATTTGTAATTTTATATTTTTTCCTGTGGTATACATGTTTTTATAACATGTTCCTCTTAAGATACTAGTTTTAATATCCATTCACCACAAAATGAAATGTTCAGTGCCGCACATAATATATTTTTATTTTCTGTATATATGAGTTTATTGACCAGTATTCTTTGCATTTGAAAATTAACCTCTTCTATACTCTAGACATCACATGTTTTAATTTATAATTTTTCCTGTGGTATACATGTTTTTATAACATTTTACTCTTAAATACTAGTTTTAATACCAATTCATCACAAAATGAAATGTTCAGTGCTGCAAATAATGTATTTTTACTTTCTGTATATATCTGAGTTTATTGACCAGTATTCTTTACACATGAAAATTTATTTCTTCTCTGCTCCTGAAATCACATTTGTAAATTTATAAAAAAAATTGTGGTATAAATATTTTTATAACATGGTACTCTTAAGATACTAGGCTTAATTCCAATTCACCACAAAATGAAATGTTCAGTGCCGCAAAGAATACATTTTTATTTTCTGTATATATCTGAGTTTATTGACCAGTTTTCTTTGCACATGAAAATTAACCTCTTCTGTACTCTTGACATCACATTTGTAAATTTATATTTTATTCCTGGGGATATACATGGTTTTATAACATGTTACTCTTTAGATGTTAGTTTTGATTCCAATTCACCACAAAATGAAATGTTCAGTGCCGCAAAGAATATATTTTTATTTTCTGTATATATCTGAGTTTTTTGACCAATTTTCTTTGCACATGAAAATTAACCTCTTCTCTACTCTTGACATCACCTTTGTAAATTTATATTTTTTTCCTGGGGATATGCATGGTTTTATAACATGTTACTCTTTAGATGCTAGTTTTGATTCCAATTCACCACAAAATGAAATGTTCAGTGCTACAAAGAATATATTTTTAATTTGTGTATGTCTGAGTTTATTGACCAATATTCTTTGCACATGAAAATTAACCTCTTCTCTGCTCTTGAAATCACATTTTATAATTTATAATTTTTCCTGTTCCTCTAAAGATAATATTTAATTCCAATTCACCACAAAATAAAAGGTTTAGTGCTGTTTAAAATATTTTTTGTTTTTGTATATTTTTATTGGTTTATTGACTAGTTTTCTTTGCACATGAAAATTAACCTCTTACATTTTTTAATTTATAATTTTCCTATGCTATACATGTTTTTATAACATTTTCCTCTTTAGATACTAATTTTAATTCTAATTCACTACAAAATGAAATGTTCAGTGCTGCAAATAATATATTTGTATTTTCTGTATAAATCTGAGTTTATAGACCAGTATTCTTTACACATGAAAATTAACCTCTTCTCTACTCTTGACATCACATTTTTTAAATTATAATTTTTCCTGTGGTATGAATTATTTTTATAACATGTTACTCTTTACATAGATACTTGTTTTAATCCCAATTCACCACAAAATGAAATGTTCAGTGCCGCAAAGAATATAATTTTATTTTCTGTATATATCTGAGTTTATTGACCAGTATTCTTTGCACGTGAAAATTAACCTCTTCTCTACTCTTGACATCACATTTTTTGATTTATAATTTTTCCTGTGGTATGAATTATTTTTATAACATGTTACTCTTTACATAGATACTGGTTTTAATCCCAATTCACCACAAAATGAAATGTTCAGTGCTGCAAAGAATATAATTTTATTTTCTGTATATATCTGAGTTTATTGACCAGTATTATTTGCTCATGAAAATTAACCTCTTTACTCTTGACATCACATTTATTTATTTATAATTTTTCCTGTGGTATTAACTATTTTTATAACATGTTACTCTTTACATATATACTAGTTTTAATCCCAATCAATTCACCACAAAATGAAATGTTAAGTGCTGCAAAGAATATATTTTTATTTTCTGTGTATATCTGAGTTTATTGACCAGTATTATTTGCTCATGAAAATTAACCTCTTCTCTACTCCTGCCATCAAATTTTTTAATTTATAATTTTTTCCTGTTCTTTAGATGTTTTTATAACACTTTACCCTTAAGATACTAGTTTTAATTCAGTGCTGCAAGGAATATTTTTTATCTCATTTTTTGTATATATCTATGAGTTTATTGACCAGTAAGTATTCTTTGCACATGAAAATTAACCTCTTTACTCTATAACATCAGATTTGAAATTTATAATTTTCCCTGCGATTAACATGTTTTTTAAACATGTGTATCTTAAGATACAAGTATTTAAATTTAATTCATTAATAAATTAAATGTTTAGTGCTGCAGTGAATATGTTTTTTTTTTGTATATAGCTAGCTATGAGTTTATTGACCAGTATTCTTTGCATGTGATTAACCGCTTCTGTACTCTTGACATCACAAGAATGACTGAAGACATGATGTGGAACAAGAATGAGAGGTGCCAAATAAATGCTGTAGAGATATTCATACAATAAGAAGAATATGCAGAGTGACAATATATAACAAAATACGGAACAAAGTGATAAGGTATGGATGTTAACTTAAGACTGATGTGTTAAGATGAAGAAGAGTGGACATGTGGAACAAATCAATGAATAAAGACCAAGGAAAGTATGGTTGGATTAAGGGAATGTTAAAAAGTAAATTTAGAAAATCAAAGAAATCGTTGAGGTTATATGAGAAGGTGTATCCATATACCTTGTGGTGTAGATAGGAAAGTACAGGGCTCTGTCTGAAACAGAAACGTAGAAAGTCAGGGAAATTGTAGAGGCTGTAAGAGGAGTATAGACGTGGAACAGGCTAAAGATGTATGTCGAGTTAGGAAAGTATGGCAATCTGTCTGAAGTTACGTGATGGTATGTATACAGTCTGTCCAATGCGAAGGGTGGCTGACGGGAAATGAAATACAAGACATTGTTTGTTTTTAGTTTACATTGCCTTTTATTCAAAATACACTCCTTGTGAGTCAATACAATACTGGAACCGATTGTAAAATTTTCTAAAGTATTCCCGAAACTCATTCTTTGGAATTGCTTCCAAAATCACGGTCGAAGCCTTCTGGATATCGGAAATCGTGTCGAAACGCTTTCCTTTCATCGCCAATTTTAATTTCGGGAATAGCCTGAAGTCACATGGAAGCAAATACGGGGGTGATTGAGCACTATGATACATTTTTTTTGCCAAGAAATCACGTACAATCTTGATTTTGTGCGCTGGTGAATTGTCATGCAACAATGACCATGCTCCTTGTTCCCGGTATTCGGGTCAAAACTCGAAGAATCCTGGCCCATAAATTATTCAAAACACCCAAGTACACATCAGCATTCACCATTTGACCTTCTGACTTGAATTTCTTATGGACAATTCCTTTGGAATCAAAGAAAACGGTAAGCAGTCTTGATTCGGCTCTTTTGCATGTGTACTTTTTTCGTTTTCGAAGATTGTGGACCCTTCCATTCCGAACTCTGGCGCTTTATAAGTGACTCATACTGAAAGCACCATGTTTCATCACCTGTTATAATGCTTGACATGAAGTGTGGATCCATATCAGCCGCTCTTTTCATGTCTCTGCGTGCTCCACTCTGCAATTGATCGTCAGTCAGTGTGTGACCTTTAGTTTGCCCAAATTTTCCATGAAAATGAGACAGACAGTGTATTTAGGAATTCTAGTGAGCTCCTCGATGAGCCTAGTAGACGCTCAATAATCATTTCGAAGAATTTCAGCCACTTTTTGAACATTTTCTTCAATTCGAACTGTCAATGATGTCCAAGCCGTTGATCATCTGCAATGCTCTCTCTCTACCATTACGACTTTTTGCATACCACTTAAAAACGTTCTTACGACTCATTGCTTCGCTACCATACAGTTTGAATCATTTCAAAAGTTTCTGTGGCACTTTTACCCAATTTAAAACAAAATTTAATGTCTGTTTGCTACATGTTCCTTTTCCGACCGAGACTCGGAAGATACTGTCAATTGTTACGTCTTTACGAGTGAACCAGCGCTTTGAAACTTTTACGGAAGATAGTTGAAATGTGTCACTAGTTAAATCGTTTATTCATCCTGGTGGTTATGGAAAAATAAAATCAGTCACCTTTTCCATTAACGAGACTGTGTATGTTTGATTATTGACCAGTATTCTTTGCACTTGAAAATTAACATCACATTTTTCTGTGATTTATATTTTTTTTAAAACATATACCTCTTAATATACAAGTTTTTTTTCAATTCCTAATGCAAATAAATATATATTATGGAGTGAATGTTTCTATTTAGTAAAATATTTAAATGTAATCAACTTTAAATTTGTGATTTGACCTTGTATGCATAATAACAGATTATTGAATAATGAACAATTGTCTAAGATAATTTTGCCAGAATCCAGTCTAGGTAAAAGCCAAGAAACATGTTTCAGTATCAACTAGAGAAGGAACTTGTACAATTTGAATCATGAGTCTTGGTTCCAACTGAGAATGGAAGTTACTTGAAGCAACTAACTACATCAATGTGCATCCAGTTGTGTTTTTACTCTTTTATCAAGGATAAAAGAGTAAAAAGCTCAAAACAGAATAGAATTTTACATGTTAATTTTTATTGATTTTCTTATAAAAGGATAACTTTCTAAAGGAATGTTCGTGCTCTTCCATTGAGTTGCTTCTAGATTCCATTCACAAATGTGTCTGATGTTTTATAGCTCAATTATTAATCTAAAAATATCTCTTGAATTGCTCAATTTTTATGTTTTATGTGAATTTTTATGAAGCGGTTAGGCTATTCTCAGATTGAAAATTTTATGATTTTTTTCTGAATATTTTATTTAAAAACAATTAAAAATAGTACAAAATATAGTTTTATATTTGAAAATTAATGAAATATTTCATTTAAAAAAAAAAAATAATAATGTAGATATTCAAATTATTTTTCTGTCAATTCAAATATATATATTTTTTAATTACTCGAAAAACATAAAATATTTAATTAACACTTACTATAAATATTACGTGTCAATTAGGTGTTTCATTACACTGGAGAACAACGTTTTTGCTTCCTGGAGTCCGATACATATTTTTAATGCAGTTTCGGATGCTGATTTTATTGGTATCATTAAAAAGTCTGTATCACGTATAGTTTTTAATTTAACATATATTTGAAAATACTACTTATGCTCTACATAGTACAAAGGAAATATATCTACTAGTCACCAATTTTACATTTTTTGGAAGCTTTCTTTTATATTGTGCTCTTGGATTGTCTTTAATTGTAGTTAAGCAATAATTCGCTAGCATGGTTGGATAATATTTTCCCTGGTATCGTTTTTCCATCACTGATATATCGTGATGAAAGCGCTCTGCATGCTCGTCGCTTATAGCACCAAGTTATTAAGTGTGGTTCATTGTAAGTTGATGATAGGTGGTATTCTGTATCCGTATAATGTTCGTTTACCGCATGGTTGTCATCATCTTCTTCATCTAGTGTTCAAAATGAAGGCGGTATTGGAATTGGTAGCGTATCACTGTGAACGATAGGTCGAATTGCGGAATGAAGATTCGGGTATTCAATACTCTTTTTATTTTTGGAAGAGAACCCAATCACATTACAATAGTAACAATCAGTTGCGTGATCTTTTTGCTGTCTCCATACCATGGGAACAGCAAATGGCATTGATTTTCTGGCACCTTTAAGCCAAGCTCGCAAATTTAACTCACAAGTAGCGCAGAAAATGTGAGGCGCCCATGATTTATCCTGGTCTCCGATCTTGCAGGCAAAATATAACTCATATGCCTTTCGTATTAAATTTACTATATTTATATGCTGTTCCTTGAATGCAAACCCCCCAGAAACGTAACAAAAAGAGTTTGGGTTATTAATGCACTTGGCATATTTATCCTTCCAAAATAAGTTTTTCACTCAAAATTTCTCACTTAAATCACACCACACTTAATAACATCACTTTAACATAACTTGAATTAATGCTAAATGACAGTTATGCAATGCGGTTACGGTGTTGCCAGTATTAGATTTAATTTTAAAATAAATTTTCCCTAAAACAGTTTTTTAGGTATTTCTCGGAATTCTGACGTTCGAGGATAATAAAAAATACATATTATTGTAACGTAGTGTATACTCGATTATAATCACGTCAATTTGTTTGAGAAGCAAAAAAAAATCCAAAATTGTTCCCCAGTGTTATCTGAATCAGAAAATTTAAATTTCTTTTTAATAGTGATTTAGAATGATTTTTTAAGAATCGTGTATTTTCTTGAATGAGTCAAAAGTATACTTAATATATTTACCTGTTTGTTGTTAAAGCTCTTGCAAGCTATTTTCTGACTTATTTTGATTGTTCAACCCATAATATATAGGTATCAATTATTTCTCTTGAGTTTATTTAAAAATAATATATTAAATAATTTTCACTCCAATATATATGTTTATTTAATTTTAAAATGGAACTTGATATGTTTCACATTTGTTACCATGTTATTTTTTTTGTTATTTGGTCTTTAAATGTGATTTTATTTTATATCAAGTAGTAGTCAAATGCTTGTTTTTTGTGATAAATGTCTAAAATTTATGTCTAAAACCTATATAATGAAGGATATTGTTTATATAAGGGCATACATAATATTTTGGCAAAATTGACTGTTCGGGTGAATAAAATTTATTGAATTTTTCAATAGAAATAGTTAATAATAAAAAGTGCATTAGTGATTTGACCAAAATAACATTATTATTAATACAATTTTAAGTAGTTTTCAAGGGCAAAAATTTTCCTCAAATAACTATAGTATATTGAGTAGAATTAAATCCTCTTTAGATATTATATGACCACTTTTCTTCAGAAATCTTAAGGGGGTATTTAGAGGTGTGAATTTCAGGCGTTTTTTTCAGACTTAATTAAAGAAGAAACTAAAAACATTTTTCGTATGGATTTTTTTTACAGTTTGTTTATTGATGATTTGAGAATGTACAAAAAAAAATTTTGAAAAAAACAATTTAAAATTCAAAATGTTATCAGCTGCTATATCCTGTCATAAAAAAAAGGGGGGGGTGAGCAGGTCGACATGATTGAAACCCTTTTGTAAATTTTAAACAAAAATCGTACACAGTTTCTTGATAAGAAATAATGTCGTTATAGTTTGTACCAAAGAGATAAAAAATAATAATAATTCGTAAAATGGCGAATGTCTGAAAGAAAAATACATTTTTTAACTCTTTTTTTCAAATACTTTAATTTAAAAAAAAAATAGTTTAGAATTTTCCAAGGTAGGGACGATATAAATACATTTATCGAAGTTTCATACCAAATTTAAAGGGGATCGGTTGGATAAAACTTGAGATTTTATGTCGACCAGGTCGAAAAAAGTAGTTTAGAGAAAAACGAGTTTAAAGTTTTGAAATTATTGTCCGAGTCATACCGGTGCGGTGTAATTGCTGCCTCATTTATAGCTATAACTTCGTAAATATTAAGAATTTAAAAATTTCTTTTTGAGAACATATTTTTAAAGGTCTATTCTTTAAAAATATGTATAAAAAAAAATCAAATTTCTAGAGTAGAATACCCCCCCTTAAGAGAAGTATTAGTGACATTTGATCCAATATAAAAAAAAATATGAAAAAAAATACTGAGGTGAGAAAATATATAAACAGGAACATCTTAAGTGGGTTTCAAAATCACTATCACACTAAGAGAGTAAAACCATAGTGCAATATAATTCAAAATCATGTTTTTCGTGTAAATTAATCATTTTGTTTGTTATTTATAGACTTAGGTCATTGCAAGTGAAAATTCATCACTCACATATTTTACTTATATTTTTATCTATGGATAATTCTTTAATTATAAATCTTGGAACATATTAATATTTGTACTTATTAAGAGTTTTACACTCACGATGGGAAATATTGCATACATATACTTAATATTTAACACGTCCAGCGCTAAAAACGCTTATTGGCGTTAATATAAAGTTTTGCTGGAAGTTCAAAAAGCCCATTTAAATGGATTAAAAAAATAGTGAGTCCGGAGTGGCAGAGTGAGAACAGGACTGATATGGTTTGTTAGGGTATATAACAATATGTACTCTGTATACGCTTTCACCTTTTTTAGTGTTATTTTTTTATGACTTAATATGTGCAATTTTTAATAAGTGAAATTAGCTGTCAATGCCCTTGATATATTCATTGTTTTTCTTCTTTATTTAAAATGTATCAAATTACCTTCAATATATTTACATCATTATCATTATTAAAATTAACTTCACTATTCATATCAATTATAACACATACACACATATATACAGGTGTGTTTTATGTTCCTGGCCGCCATTTTGATTTGGCTGTCATTTGTCAGTTCATATTTGATAGTCGTGAAGAGTGGTCGATAACAATTTATTATGGAGCATCTAACTACGCAACAACGTGTTGAAGTTATTAAAACATTTTATTACACCCTCGTAGAGTGTAGACCATTACACCTTCGTAGAGTGACTGTATGGTGCGCTATTTGGGCCGGCAGCATCATTGGGCCATATTTCTTTGAGGATGGTAGAGGCAATGTTGTAACAGTTACTGGTGATCGCTATCGTGACATGTTAGTAAACTTTCTTGTGTCCGAATTGGATCAATTGGGCCTACAGCACATGTGGTTCCAACAAGACGGTGCCACATCACACATAGCTCATGCTTCGATGCAAATTTTGCGAGAAACTTTTCCCGGCCGAATAATGTCAAAAAGTGGTGATATCGACTGGCCTCCTTGATCCCCTGATTTGACCGCCCCCGATTATTTCCTATGGGGGTACTTGAAGGTAAAGCTGTACACCAACAAACCAACCACAATCCTGATGCTTATGACAACATTTGAAAAGAAATTGCTAAAATAACACCAGAAGTCTGCGAGAATATTATGAAAAATATGCTTGAAAGAGCTTGCGTTTGCACCACGGCCAGAGCCGGCCACTTGACTGACATTATATTCCATACATAATGGTAAAGACCATATAATCAATCAATTAAATATAAATTATAAAATTGTGTTTTATTTCAAAGTTATTAAAAAAAAACATCGGCCCGAAACATAAAACGCACCCTGCATATATATACACATTAATCAAATGAATTATTAATCAAATACCTTTTTAGTTTATAATTTTGATATGTGTATTGAAATGAATTTTATAGTAATAAAACAAAGATGTATGAAATTGAACTAGATTTAAGTTTTTTTTTATCATTTGAATTCAATAATATTTTTCATTATTTTCCTTAACTAATTACTATTGCATAATAAATTTAAATTGATGATCTCCATAAACTACATTTGCATGTATATAAAGATTTGATTGTAATTAGAGTAAGTGTATTTTTCATATAAAATAAATAAAACATCAATTTTAATAATACCCGTTTCATTTTCCTCTATCACACTTAAACACAAACACTAAAAGTCCGTTAATTAGAACTTACAAAACCTCACTCGCTTAGAGGTTAAGGCAATTTTTTTTCCTAGCATATACGTGTATATAATATTTCTTATGTGGTTTTGAATTAAATGGTTTTTTAACCTTTTTAGCCTTGTGACCTCCCAAAAGATAAAAATAAACTGAGGACTTCACGACCCCCCTGCAAAAAATAAATATCGCACATGTGCATATGGCCGCACAAATGTTGTACATGCACAAAGACAATAAGCCTTATTAGGTAAGGATATGTATCAGGTCTGTAAATATGAAACCGGATTTTTTTTACCGAAAATACACATTTATCTATTGTATGAAAATGGTAAAAAATATTTTATTCAAAGTATTGCCCATCGCTAACTACACATTTTCCTATCTTCCGGCAATTTGTTGATGCCATGTCAAAAAAATTGTTGCTCTTTTGAGGCAAACCAATCATCGAGCCATTTTTGTAAGAAATGAAGCGCTGCTCAGCAAGTGCGTGTCCCATCGATGCAAATAAGTAGTAATTGGATGGAGCCAAGTCTGGTGAGTCAGCCGCATGCGAAAGTATTTGCCAACTAAACGCCTCAATTGTTTCCTTGACCGGTTTTGTTGTGTACGATGGTGCATTATCATGAAGCAAAATCACTTTGTGTTGCCTCTATTGACATTCAGGTCATTTTTCACGCAATGCTTGGTTCAAATCCATCTTTTTTTGTCGGTAGTGTTCAGTATTCATGGTTTCCCCAGGTTTTAGCAGCTCATAATAGATAACATCCTTCTGATCCCACCAAATACAGAGCATTGTCTTCCGTCCATAGTGATCCTCGCAGTCGATGTTGCCGGTTTGCTTGGAGTTATCCATGATCTTTTACGCTTAGGATTCTCGAAATATATCCATTTTTCCATCCAATCCGAAATATATCCATCCAATTCGATGGAGAAATGATTTTATTTTGTACATACCTGGCGAGCAGCATTTAGCAAGTAGTTTTTCGGTTTTCCTGCTGTCTTTCATTCAGTTCATGTGGAACCCATTTTCCCACCTTGTGGATCTTTCCCATGGCTTTTAAACGTATGGATCTTCTCGTGTCACATTTAATTGATCCACGAGTTGTTGTCGCGTTTGAACGTCATCCTCATTCAACAATGCTTGCAATTCGGCATCTTCAAACTTTCTCGGTGGTCTTCTGTGTTCTTCGTTTCTCACGTCAAAATCGCCACTTTTGATTTTTTTAAACCACTCATAGCACTGTGATTTACCAAGAGCATGCTCACCGAAAGCTTCGACAAGCATTCGATGCGATTCTGCAGCAGTTTTCTTCAAATGGTAACAGAAAATCAATGCTGTCCGCAAATCGTAGTTTGCAGGCACAAAAACAGACATGTTCAACGCTATGAAAACATATGTAGTTGTATTAAACTTGTATTGTTGCGAGTTAAAAGTCTTCGACAAATGTAAACGCAAGAAAAAGGCGCCAATGACGCGGTTTGACAGTCCCTACATGGACAACTAGAGCCATCTTTGAGCAAATTCCGGTTTCATATTTACATACCTGGTACTGTTTTACATAGTTAAATAGTTTGAACTTGTAAATACACAGTGATAACCATTGGAGACTAGATGTGCAGAGGTAACAATTGGAGTGAACAATGTAGGAGGACTATCTGGAAAGTAACTTATGTTTATGTATTAAAAAAGTTATAGTCTTGTTTACGCTCCCCTGAAGATGAGGTGAAAGCCTTGAAACCGGTAGGGTTATACCGTCACAAAAAAGTGGAATAAACAGTGTTTGTTAAAAATAAATTACATGTCTTTAAACCTCCACAACGTTAATGCCTTAACTATAAACAACATAAAAAAGTTGTAACATTTTTGTATTAAAAAAGTTATAACATTTGACTATCTGGAAAGTAACTTATGTTTATGTATTAAAAAAAGTTATAACATACGCACGGTGCCTAACAGTCCGGTATCGTAGTAACGATGCAGTTAGCGCATCGTGCAACAGAGACGACGCTCTACAAACAATGTGTATTACTTACCACCGGGTACTGTACTAATGGTGATCAAACACTTCCCATTTAAATTGTCACAGTATGTGTATGTGGTACACTCTAGTGTGTGGGTGGGCATTATGCTTGAAAATGACACCAGAGCTCAATATGCCTCGATGTTTGTTTTGAATGGGTCTTTTTAACATTTTCGATGTCTTAAAATACTTTCCAATTAATTTTGGTGCCACGTTTCTTGTAATTCACCAACAAGACTCCTCTTCTGCTTAAAAACACAAACTTTCCTGGTAGAAAAAGTTTGTTGAAATTTTTTTGTTTTCTTGGTGTGAGTATTGGCACCTCTCCATTAATTGATTTTTGTCTCTACATTTATGTAGGAAACTTAAATCTTAAAATTACGTTTTCTTTAGTAATGATTTTATCTAAAAAAAACGTAATTTTCAATGTTACAACCAGGGCTGTGGAGTCGGAGTCGCGGAGTCGCGGTGTTTGGGCCGGAGTCGGAGTAGGAGTCGTAAAAAACGAGCGACTCCGGCTAATTTTTCGTTAAAATTTAAAATACATTTTTTTTTAAATTATTATAATGAATGTGTATTGTGCACGAATATTAAACTTGCAGGCGCAAGTCGCGCCGATATGGTGAATCACCGAGATCCATTTAATGCATAAAGTCTACGAAAATGTGTTTGTCTCCTTCTTTCTCACGTCGAAAGAAAATTCTGTTGGCTGGGATCTATGTTAACTCCATGGTTCGATCCATATTGATGGAAGAACAAATAAATAGAGCTAAAAACGCTCTGTTTGAATTAACCGTTCGTATGAAAGGCCTTCGACTAGAAAAAGAGACGACAGCAGGCAGCGTACACGAAGTATCATCATCTTCATCCGACACCGCTGAATCTGAAGACGATTTTGAAAAATATCTCAATGAACAAGATAAACTAAAACGTCCTCGTTTGAATCACAGTCCCGATATAGATGAAGGAGACTCTATTTCAAAATTTAAAATTGAATTTTATGATGCATTGAAAATAATGGAAAAAATTGACCGAACTTTTAAGTTAAATGTTGAAATGGCAATACAGCGGTATCTAGAAATCGTAAAAGATTCAGCATTGATCGTTACAGCATTACCCCCAACCCAAGTATCCGTAGAGCGGTTATTTTCCGCTCTTAAAATTCTCAATTCTGATTTGAGAGCCTCTACGAATACAGATTTAATAGAAGCAATGTTGTTTTTAAGAATAAATTCTAATAAATAATTATTAAAGTTTGATCTTGTTTTATTTTTATCCCTATAACATGAAAAAAATGGCTATATGCAAAGGTAGGAAACAACCTGCTAAAATTGAGCTTTTTTGAGTCGGAGTTGTGGAGTTGGAGTCGTGGAGTCGGAGTCGTATTGTTGGTAAATATAGGAATCGGAGTCAGAGTCGTGTTTTTTTTTTAAGCGACTCCACAGTCCTGGTTACAACGCTTAAGAAAGGTTAATTGTGACCCCATCCATTATGTATTGTGATGTTCTGAAAGAAGTTTAGGGACCCACCAGGCACAAAACTTCTGATCTCTTATATAATTCTTCATAAACTATGATCACTTTATGAACTAGACAAGAGATCTGAGGGAACTAATCAGAAAGCTCTGAAATGGTAAATCGCCAGTTGTCTTAAAGATTACCTTCAACCTTCTGAACCAGTTCATCATTCACAACATCCGGCCGGCCACTTTCCTCTTCATTGGGCCACCCATTTTTAAACATACTGCACCAATATCTCACACCCCCTCACTCATTACATTCTTTCCATAAACTTCACAAAGTTGATGATAGAATTCAACTATTTCTGGCTAACAGAAGTCTTATTATTCAGTCTACTTCATAGCCGGTGGGATTCTCGATTATAGCACATATTTTAAATGCTTGTTATTAAATGAATAACACTGACATAAACCACTCTCTACCACTGCTAGATGCGTGCTGACACCACTGCTGCATTAATCCCACTCCTTCAAACACCATGTTAAAACAAGTCATTTTCCGAATAGCCCTTGTATAACAATGAATAACTTTGGACTATATATTATTTTAATAAATGTGTTTTCTCAGAAAAGTGTTATTTTCCTTTTGTACGTGTGTTATTTTTATTTTAGCGATCAATCTGATATTCCACCGCAGCCCCCTTGAGAGTCGAGACCCACAAATTGAAACATGTGGCCTGACACAATTAGTGCTACACGCAAAACGTGTCCATACAAACATATGCTCAGTGCGTATATACATGCGAGACTTGTCCTTAGTCCGTGTTCTGTTAAAAATACGTTTGTCTTTGCTAAATTTCTCAGTGTGGCATGTATGGATATAAAATTTTATTAACAGTGTAAATAAACACATTTTATGCGGGTGTCGCTCACGGGTTACTGGTATGTGTAGTGGGCGAAAATCATTGGAATATGATAAAAAAATGGAATTTAGAAAAATCACTGTACGTACTAAACTAATAGGGATTTTTTAATCAAATTTCGAGCCATTACCATGGTAAGCTCCCTGATTCTTAAAGTTAAATTTTTCATTATTGTTCGGAAATTCTAGGATGAGTTCTGTGACAGCTCACAAATTTGCCTCAATACAACCTTATGTAATGTATTTACATAAATAACATCGTTACAAGGTTGTATTGGGGCAAATTTGTGAGCTGTCACAGGACTCATCCTAGAATTTCCTAACTGTACATATAATCAATTACACATTTAGAATCATTTCATTGAAAATATATTTGTCTTTACAATAAATTTACACATACAAATTGTTGGCCTAATATGTGGATACAGTACATTTGTAAAAACATTGTCGCAAAATGTGCACACACTCGTACAACTTGTCCAATCATTTTTCTTATGCACTGAACACATACGACACTGTCTATAGGGATGTTTCTTGTTGCTGGTAACAATTTTTAGAGCTGGACGTTTTTTCATATCCATTGGTTATCTACCTGGGCGATATTATTATAAATTTCTCTCACTAATTGTGATGTTAATGATCCTGATTCCTTGAAATTTGTGCCAGTGTCAGAAGACTGGTCAATTATCATTAAAATTGTTTGCGAGTCTTTTAGTCGACCTTTAGTAGACCAATATTACATTAAAATTGTTTGCGAGTCTTTTAGTCAAATTTAATATCTTGTAAATTTTATAAGTATTGAATAAAGCACAATTCATCAAATAAAAAAAACTCTATTGGTCCATTTTTTGTCCTTTGTTACAGAATAATAGGATGGATTGATCCGCATAATCAAATCCCTTCATATGTTTACTATACTCTATAGCAGTGATTCTTAACGGGGGCGCCAGCGCCCCCTTGTGGGCGTTTTAGAGGTCTGGGGGGGCGTTTATAATTTTTTTGAATTTAGGGGGCGCTGCAGGAGTTCCAGTGGGCGTTATGTCGAAATACAAAAATAAGGTATGCTCAATTGGTGCGTGCACTGCACACATCATCACTGTAAATCATCGCGTACACAATCATATCTTCTTTTGATTCTTTACAACAATTAAAAGAAGATATGCTCGAGGATTCTGATTTTGGAACATACTGTACATTGACGCCCTTATCGAAGATATGATAATACGATTCAAAGACTTGCGGGAACTTGTAATACCAGCTTGGTTAATTCATCAATTTTATATCAGACATAGAAAGTGTCAGTCAAAATTTAAAAGAGCAGTTTATTGAGCTACAAAATGACTGTGAGGCTAAAATAATATTCAATCAATGTGATTATGACGCTTTTTGGGTTCGTTTTCGCCATCAATACCCTCTTCTGTGGAAAGAAGTAAAATTATCCATCATAGCATTACCTTCGTCGTATTTAGTGGAAAAGGGTTTTAGTGCAGTAATGCATATATTACAAATAAGCCAAAGAGGAGATTTGAGATTGTATTTAAGTAAATTTGAACTTAATATTACGAAATTGGCGCAATCACATGAGACGAGGTGAAGAGGATCTCATTAAATTTATTTTTTATTAAAAATTTCATATTTCGTATTGAATCATGTACTTTTTTTATTGAAATAATATTATAATGTGTGTAATGTTAATATGACAAAAAAGGCAATAAATATAGTACATAATGTTTATAAAAATAATCACGTGTTTTATTTTTATTTCTCCTATTTTTTTATTTATAGTAGGAAATTGATTGCATAAAATACATACGTGGAGAAAAGTGTAAATTTTGAATTTCGCATTTTGTGTGGGGGGGGGGGGGGGGGGGGGGGGCGCTGGATAATTTTACCGTGATAAAGGGGGCGATTCTTTCAATACGGTTAAGAAACACTGCTCTATAGCATAGTGTGGTTTCCAAATGCGTGTTTTGCATTCCGATCGATATTGTGTCTTTCTAGCATGGTCGATGTATGTACTATATAGTTGAAATCATTCAGATATCTTTTTATATAAAGTGGTCAATTGATTGTTGAATAGTTTACCCGTGCTGTCTTTATTTAATTTCCATACTGAGATAATTAAAGTGACTTAATCCTTTGGGTGATGAATATGCACAGTGTAGGCCACCATCTCTGGACTGTAAAGATAACGACATTATAAGGATACCTTTATAAGCGGCAATATATTGGATGAAGTTTCTCTTTATCTGCTCTAAGTATTATTGTGGAATTTCTTTTTGACTAAGATATTCATTATTTTTTGTTTACTATGATTGCCATCTTTGAGGCTATACATTAGTTTATTATCCTTTCCACCATCCCTTCCTTTTGTTTTGATTGATGATATTTCACTTATATGAAAAATAATGTTCGGGTGATTGTCTTTGTGGGGTTTGTGGGCATATACTCACGTATGTGTTTATGGATTTCGTGGGGATGGCTAGTTATTTGAATGATTTATGCGACCATGTAACTTGCTTCATTTACTTTTGTCTGGTTGGTTGGAAGAGATTGCCGCCTGGCAATAAGCCCGCCAGATTGTATTTGCAATAAAAGTGTTAAAATAAATGAAAATAAGGGACCAAATTTCACAAAAAAAATGTAATTACCAGTTTACTTCCCAACGGCTGTATCGTGGAATAACGTGGCCATTTTTCGTTGACTTTTACTATATAAACATTAAAAATCTTCAACATAATTATTGAATGTGTAGGAATAAGAAATAAAAGAAAACATTGACATCAATGAATGTATTTAGTCAACATTGTTACAGATGTAACAAATCTAAAAAAACATTTTTATCACAAATCAATAACTAATTATAATTCTGTCAATCAAGTCTACTTTTGCCTCTCCCGATGTTTAAATATACTATAATTGGCGTACACGAAATTCACTTAATCTAGTTAGTTCACAACGCTGAATTCAATACTGAAATATACAATTATTTCAGTATTGACAGTGCCAATTTTCTCCTTAAATTTTAGTCATAAGTAACTCCAAAATTGTTAATTTTTGCATTGGCCAAACTAACAATGTACAGTGAAACCCTTTTAAGATGTTTTTCAAGGGACCATAATGATTACATTGTTTAATCAGAACAAAATATTAAGAGGACATTATTTAAATTATTGTATTAGGTGTACAAATAAGTTTCCGCCGTTTTTTATAAAAAAATGGGCATTTATTGTGAAAGAACGGAACCTCATGTTTTATTCGAAGTAGTACCCATCGCTTGCCACTACTTTTCCCCATCTTTCTGTCAGCATACGAATACCGCGTCAGTCATCATCATCATCTTTTGAGGCTATCCACGAATCGACTCAATTTTTGGTATCTTCATATGATGTGAAGTGCTGCTCAGACAGGCCATGCGTCATCGATCAAAACAAGTGGTAATCAGAAGGAGCAATGTCTGGTGAATACAGCGGGTGGGGTAAAACTTCTCAATTGAGTGTTTCCAAATAGGTTTTGACCGGTGCCGCAACATGTGGACTAGCATTATCATGCAGGAGAATAATTTTGTCGTGTCTGGCGTAGTAGTGGGCGCGCTTTTCCTCGAGTGCTCGACTCAATCTCATCAATTATGTTCGGTAGACAGCCCCAGCAATGGTTTCATTCGGTTTGAGCAACTCATAATACACGACACCAAGCTGATCCCACCAAATACACAAGAGTTTTTTCCATGAATATTTGGCTTAGCCGTAGATGTTGAAGCATGACCAGGGGATCCCCATGATTTCTTCCTTTTTGGATTATCATAATGGATGCATTTTTCATCACCAGTGACTATATGGTGCAGAAAACCCTTTCGTTTATGCCTGGCAAGCAGCATTTCACATGTGGAAAATTGGCATTCAAAGTTTCTCCGTGTCAGTTCATATGAATCCCAATTTCTTTGTTTTTGAATCATTCCCAATGATTTCAACCCATGTGAAATTGCTTGTTGAGTCACTCCTAATGTAAGTGCAAGTTCTTCTTGCGTTTGGCACGAATCTTGATCCAATAATACTTCCAATTCCGCGTCTTCGTACACTTTCGGCCTTCCGCTACGTTCTTTGTCTTCGATGTCAAATTCACCGTTCTTAAACTTTTGAAACCACTCACGACAACTTCTCTCACTTAAGGCAGCCTCACCATATGCTTCTACAAGCAATCGATGCGCCTCAGCTGCAGATTTCTTCAAATTGAAGAAGTAAATCAAAAGTTCCCGCAAATGACGCTTATTCGGCTCAAAACTTGACATTTTCGAACACAAAAAAATATGTTATACTGATAAAAATTTACTAATATTTCAAGGTCATGTTGTTGACAGTATCCAACCTTACGATAATGACATTTTACATCTGACAATTTTAACCATAACTTACTGGTGGCGCCAACTTTTGTCAAACGGCGGTGACTTATTTGTACACCCAATATAATCTTTTAACCAAACTTTTCATATTATAATGTGATATACAATTAATTATCCATAAAATAATTTATGTTTTACAATTTAGAGTGGATTTCAAGAGATTACTTTTCATACTTGGAATAAAAAAGTAATCGGATGGATCCTTGGGTTGCCCAGCTAGTTTTTGAACATCATTGTAGAGCATTTATTCAGAATGTTATCATAAAAAATTAAATGAGTCAAATTTAAAGTTGAAAATTTTAATTATATGTTTAATGGAAAATAACTAAGGCGTCGCCCACATAGGTAGGAGCCTCGCTTGGTGCTTAGATTTACGCTGCGAGCTAGGTGACATATCCTAGCGAACCAACGCACCCCATACTATCGCAATGGCCACACTGCATTCTTCGCGCCACACTACGTGACTATAATAGTGACCTAGTAGCGTAGCTCTAAGCACCAAGCGAGGCTCCTGTGTGGCCGAGGCTTAAGTATTTTGGTACGGTGAGCCGAAGGGTCTTCTTCAGTTCTTATTACCTATAAGTGTGATTCTATCACTTCATATCAGAAAGACTTCAATTGGTTGAATGTGAGAAATAGACACAAACTACATTCAGTGTATCAAGCAGATATTGTTTATTGGCGCTTTCTCAGTTCAACGTTCTTCTTTTTTACGTCCTCCTTTAATCTCCGTGCAGTGAGTCTTTGGAGAAAGTTATACACTAATGTTAGACTTGCTCTGTCATTGGCACATTTCAAAAAGCTATTGGAAAAAACTTTCGATTTCAAGTCAGTAAGATCACATGTTTCATTCCTAATTTTCCTTTTATCACCACCATATCCCTTCCTTCTTCCATCGATTGATGATAACTCACCTTTGTCGTTATAAGTATAAATATTGTTCATGAATTTCATGTGGCAGTGATCTTCCAAGATCGTTATACATTGAAATGTTAATAAACAAAATTATCCATTAACTTTTCTCAGTAAAAAAATAATATTTAGGCAGCAAAACATCTTAATTAGGTTTCTCTGTACATTTCATTTCATTAAAAATTCTGTTTTGCCAAAGACAATTTTCACTCTCAGTTCACTAGCCATATTCTATGTTGACAAAACTTAAAATTTGAAAAAAAAAAACTGAAAAATCACTTTAGTAAAGGAGTATATTTATATAAAGTAAAATGAACAGGCTCATCAAAACTAGTGTCGAGCTTGATAGAAAGAAGTTATTCATTTTGGCCTTTATTTTGGATCTTTTCTATATTAGTACAAATTAGAAAACATTAATATGAAACTAAAATATATTTTTTAACATACTCGACGGATTTGAATTGACTTTTTTTTTTTGGAAAAACTGAAAATACAGTTTATATCTTTACAATATACTCGATAATTTTTTTTGAAGTAAAAAATTAATTGACACAATTATATATTGTAGTATAATTTAAAAACTCAACACACAGTTGCGGGAAATTATTTCTTTGCATCAAATATACCCCTCTATAAAGGAACAACCCTTAGAACCTTATTTTGAGAAAATGACCTATTGACATTTTTACATATCAGGCCGATAAGACATCTGCTCGCCCTTCTATTAATGAATACAGCTCACGCCTTACCCACTTTCATACATCTCATCACACATGTTCTTCTGTTTCTCACACTTACCTTACTTTCCCTCAGTCATAATATCTCCTCCCACTCTTTATCTAACAAAATGTTATCCATTATATTTGCTCATTTCTTAATCTTTCAAATATTGTAAAATCAGATATTCTACCTATTTCTACTGCATTTATTCTACTTTTCTTATCGCTCCCATTCACTTCCATACATCAAGGTTGTGCACAATCATTTCTGAAGATTTTGCTACATATATTAGCAAAATAAGCACTAAATCCACCATTGCTCTTGTTTCCTGCAGCAACACGCCTTTCCAATAGTTTTCTCTATCATACCATCTCTCGAAAACATAATTACCAAATAACAAAATTCCTCAACTTCACTAATCAATCTTTCATTGTTCACCCATACATTGGCAATTACTCGTAGAATCACCTTTCCTTTTCCCTGTTCAACAGCCGTGACTTTCATTGTTCACCCATACATTGGCAATTACCCGTAGAATCACCTTTCCTTTTCCCTGTTCAACAGCCGTGACTTTCATTGTTCACCCATACATTGGCAATTACCCGTAGAATCACCTTTTCTTTTCCCTGTTCAACAGCCGTGACTTTCCACTTGTTGAGATTCATTCACAATTTTTTTGTACTTAATTTGTTCTTTCAACCAACATTGCTAAATCATTTACATAAAAATAAGAATTCTTCGAGTTCGAGTTTTTTTTAAATACCGGCGTTGATAGATGATATTAGAGGTACACTTAAACAATAAGAGGGTCTTATGGAGAGCTTAGTCCTTAAGCCTGAAGAAGAGGTGTTAGCTATTTGGCGACCAGAGTAAAGGTCCAAGAGGAAAGTCTCATATGTTAAAACTAACAAGTCTTCTCATTTGGACCATAGTAACTTGCCAAAAGATAGAGCTGATGAAAACATTGGCGAATGACACACTACTCTAAGTTAAAATAATATTTGTTAAGAAAAACATACATGCAACAAAACTGGTAATTTTCTAATATAGAAGTAACCTGTTTGTTTACCTTATTTTAAAACTCAGTTGTCTGACCTTAAAAATTGTAAAAGCTAAATTAGATATATTTTACTTTTACAGTTCATATTTTTCTGTATAATTAAGGTTAAAAAAACACAGCAGCATTTATACGTTATGTCAGACAACTAAGAGGTAACTTAGGCCTTTAAATAAATGAAGGTTTTCATTAAGATTTAACCTAACATCTTGAGTTACAATTAAAATTAAGAATATTTCCAATAATAACAATAGAAAATAAAATTAAATGCCTTAATTATAATACCATAGAACCCGAAATACACCCGTCCCGTTCATTTATGAGGTTGATAAATTTCAAGAAAATTGGTTTCAATTGCCGGGCAGAACTCAAGAAATAATCAGAATGAAGGTACTAAAACATGCGTTGAAATGAATCTGCCAACCTCATAAAAATCAGACAGGTATAATAAAACATTTTTACAAATTGGTAAAAACATTATTTATCGATAAAATGACACTATTTAATCTGAGAAAAATGTACTGACTGACAATTATTTACCGAGTTGCCAGTATGACTAGGTCGACCTGGCTCTAAGTATCAAGCACACTGATCGAGGAGAGTACAGTCATCCAGATTTACTAGGAAAAATTCTAATAATGTAAAAAATAATTGTCTTTAAAAAGCATTTTTCTTAACCGTGTAAATCAAGGTATAATAAGTGTAGTGTTTTTTACAATGCCCAAAAAAATATTATTCAATATTAGTTTTATCATAGTCACAAGTGGATGTTAAAGAAAATACATTCAATTACTGATTACATGTAGAAAAATAGAAGCTCTCTATATGCTAGTTTGAGGAATGGGTCTCTAGATTTGTATAGTTAATGGAAAAGACAAGATGGTCGTCTGTTTTATTTTAATTCTACCAGTTTTATAATCGTCTTTATGGTTAACGATTTTGAACAAAGCCTTACAATTTGGGTTTGATTAACCCTTTTAATCCCACGGGGCTGATCATCGGCCCCAACTAGTTTATTGGAAAATTCCCACGGGGGGCCTATTTTCAGACTCAAAGTTTTCATACAAGTTTTTATGTTGAATATGTATTTTTTGAAACTTTAAAATTTAAAACTAAATATTAGCTGAGATAAAAAATAAAATATAAACTACTGTTTTTTTGCCAAAATATGCAGGGATTAAAAGGGTTAAGGGTGGTCAAAAATGCATCCATGAGTTTCTCCATTGGTTCTTTTTCAAAAGAATATTCAACCACATTTACTTGATCTGCCTGTGGGTACCTGTACCTGCCTTTTTACTAGAGCCCTCAACCATATAATGCAGCATAACGCTTTATGTTGTCAATAAAAATTTGTAAACATAGTGAAATATTATTATAACTTCCTTTATATCATATTGTATATAAAAAGTATTTATTACGATAAAAGCTAAAAGCACAATCACTTATTAAAATATTACAATAGAATTATAAAATATTTGTACCATCAAAGGCTTAAAATATATTGAAACTTAAAAAAATATCTTTATAAACCTTAAAATTAGAAAAATAAAAGTTTACTTAAAACATTTAGGCTAGACTATAAAATTTAGTTTTCTTCGACTGCAAGGAAGGGAAAAAATTACTTCTTCGCAACGCAAAAAGGGGAATAAAAATAACCAGAAGAAATTCTAGTTCTATTTTATTATAGCAAGAGACTGGTTCTTTTAAATGAATGCAAAACATAAAATAAACCTTTATCAGTGGCCAGTGGCAATAAAAAATTTCTAAAAAGCTTTTCAGATGTAGTGCTAATAAAAAATATTGAAGATATCTTGGATTAAAGTACTGGGAACAATGCACAAAAAATTTTAAGTAAACTTCTTAACATTAAGCTTAGCAAAATAATATCTCGATCACTTTTTCTGTGACCTGAAAAATCATTACAAATTATATTGGATGGCAAAGTGGAGGGTATGGTTTTGGCTTTTTAAGATTAAAAACTGGACAGGATTGAGAGCAGAGGATTTTTCAGGATGACGGGAGACCTTTACCAGTTTGCACCACGAGATAAGTAAACTTATAAGTTTTAGATGCATCTCTCTGTGCTATATTATATAGAAGTTACATATCACAGGGAAGGCTCAGTATGTATACACACATGGTTTTTAAAACAATTTGAAGGGAGAGTATAAAAATAATGAAATAATCAGTTGTTTAATAAACTTACAAATAATTAAATATAACTGTATGGTTAAAGTAAACTATTATTTAAAATTATTTTTATACTCTCCCATCAAAACAATTTTTGAAACAGTATACATACTGATATTTAAGAAAAAAAGTTAAACAAAATACATTGGCATGAAAATTATATCAAATACATATGTATAAAAAACCAAAGACAAATTATAAAAAAATGTTAAGAATTCAATAAAAATAACTTAAAATAGACAAACCCCCCTTAACATAACCCTTGAGCAATTAATTACATTAAAAATGTATTCCCTTCAACATATCTGAATAGGTGATTCGGACACATCGAAGAGCATAGCCAGGAGACAACATCGTCATCGGGTACAGTAATCGAGCCTTCAGGTCTAAAACCACTGGAGTAGGCACCAAACCCATGTTCAGTTAATTTACGTGATGGTAATAGACAATACTCGCACATGAACTCACGAGCATGTGCGCATTGTTACCCTTGTTTTGGGTATCATCGGGAATCGAACGCGAAATCCTTTGGCAGAAGTTAAGCAACTTACCAACAAGGCCACAGAGGCCATTAATAAATTGATGATCATGATATCATTGAAGAAATTGAGAATTCATTGCATTCCTATACAGTTATCAAGGCACGCACTTCACAAGTTAGGTAAATTAGAGCCTTTTAAATTTGAACCCATATAAAACAGTTTTGAATTTAACTTTGTGAATGTACCATAAACGTTTGTTCACTGACTGATTTTTTTTTACATATCCATAAAAGGTTTCACGACCATGTAACAAATTAAGATGAATATCATAAGATTTAAGCAGAAATATGGTAAGGTGAAATGTTATTGTAATACTTAATAGTCATCAAACTAAGACTGACGTTACATTATTAATGCTCATACATCTTATAATTTCAATATTTAAACTTTGAAGAGACAGAGATTATGATAAAACTTATTATAGAGCTAATTTATGAAGAGAAGTAAATGTCCAAATGAACATTATGAATTGAAAATGTTTAAATGACTATTTTGAACAATAATTTAAATTAAGTTGTTATTTTGCAATTAAACCAAGAGGAAACATTTGTTTTTATTAACTCATGTGGTATGAAAAAGGGCAGTTAAATTTACGTAAATATAATTACTTAATCACTTAAGACTCTAGAACGAGCTTAATTCGACAGCCTTGTATGAGTATGTGGGTATCGACCAACATAAATGACACTCGCAGAAGTCATTCAGCGACAATATACCTGTTTGGTAAACACATTATACCTGTTAACAAGTTAACAAAGCCCTCATAATCTAACACATTGGTTAAATAAAACAAAAAATGTTAAGGTAAGAAAATCTTATGTAACATATTATAGTCATATTATAAATTCCAAAAAGAAAAAATAATATATTCATGTTAGACAAATGCATTTAGAGTAAATGATCTGCAGGTAGGCCAGCTGAGTGACGTTGCCACATTCGCCTGTAGAGATTCTCTAAATTTCGAGTATAAAGGCGTGTGTCAAAGAGAGGGCTTTGATTCCGAAGTATCCATATTTTACTTCTGATTGCTTTTAATCTGAAAATAAAAGAAATTCATATTTAACAAGTTTTAGGGGCATAAAAGATACAAAGATAATGTTTTCTAATAACCAAACAATAAAGTTGATCATAGAGCAGTCGGCATGTATGATCATAGTGGACCTATGTAATTTATTGTACCTTTTTTAACCCTTATCATGGCTTTGTAACACAGGTGTTACACTAATTTAGGGATTTTTTTTAAAATCCAGAAATTGTAACGTAATTTCAAATATGGCAACACATTCAAATACTATACATGCACTACTGTATGCAGTAGTATCATCTGGTGATAAATATTGACAACGCTAAAACCTTTCAAACGACATCGGGTTAACATGTCTGGACAACGTGGGTGCGTTTTGAAAATTGGGGTAAATAATCTTTAAATATCTTATTAATCACTACATGTAGAGAAAATTTTATTCATACCATTTTATTTTTCCCTCAATTTTCCTTCATAACTTACCATATAACAAGGAATCACCAAAAAAAAAACGTTAATATTTGGATGAACTGAACTTTGCCAAGATAAGGGTTAAAATCAAGTATTTATTGTACATATTTTTTTACAAAACTATAAACCTTTTGAATTTTAAGCATATTCCGTTTTAATTTGTACTGAACTTGAAGTCTACAGCAATAAATATATAATTATTTTTAAATGAAAACCAAGATTACATAAAAGCCAACGTTTTATTAAATTTTTACATTGATGCACATGGTAAAATTTCATTGTAAGGCAAAGTTTTACTGTTTCCCTTCTAAATGTGACCAAAATTTCACATTTTTAAATGTTTACATTTTAACAATTATCTGTCAAATACATGGTAGTATTGGAAGATTTAGGCGATCATTAATATGGTCAATGGTCAAATGATTCACTTTACATTAACTTGGCAAGAAAATTAGTGATATTTTAAATGCTTGGAAACACTTAGATCAAACATTAACTTGACAAGAAAATTAGTGATATTTTAAATGCTTCGTAAGACATTTGTCTTCCACTCTGCAGGTTTCAAGTTGAATTACACAAAACTAGATTGGCTTACAAATTTATTTTTTACTTGTGCAGTTAGTTGTTTTGCCAACACAAACAATAATGGACTCAAGTGGCCACTTCACTGAGGAGTAGGATTACGCATGAATGTTTATTTACTTTACCAGAATAAATGATGCAGTGAATTTTATCCAGTATGTAGTATTTTGTAAGCTACATATCTTAATGTTAACTCTAATAACTAATGTGCAGCAAGTTACGAGAAGAGAATATCCTTGTAGGTTCATCAAGTTTTACTTTTTGTTTATATAAGTATATATTTTAAATTCAATATTTAAACTTTTGCTTTCCTTTACTTAACCTGTTCACCGCGTTAAAAATCAAATTCCACGAATCCTGTGCGCGGCACAATTTCAGCGTTTTTTAATTTCTTAGTTTAAACACATATTTTGTTTAGAACCACTGATATTTGATGACAACACCAAGTAAACATGACACTTAAGTAATTTTCTGATAATAAATAATAGTCATTACTCTTAAGGAGACTCATTAAATAAAGGAGATAAACTTAACATTACGTAAAATAAACAAAGGAATGCTACGATCAAATCGATGCTTCTTGACACTCACCCAATCAAATGCATATAGCACTAGTAATGTTTATTTACGTAAGAGAGACTAAGTAATGTTTATTTACGTAAGAGAGACTCATCGCAGGACTCGATCCGCGCGACAGGTCGTTAATGCTGGAAATATTGAGAAACCAAAAAAATTCGGCGCTCTGTTTATTCAACAATATCTCATAAACTAATATATTATTTGACAAGGTTTTCAGAGATGTCGCTAGAATAAAGATTATTTTAAATTTAAGTTCAATTTTTATTCCGGTTTTGTGTCATTTTTTTTAAGTATTTGTGATTTGAAACTTGGATTGTCGTCAGATCACAGGCGTTTGTGCTCCCCGCGGGGAAAGAGTTAAAACACAGATAATTTGAGTTTATAATGAAAATAAAGATATAAAACACTCACAAATTCCGATTATTTCCAAGATTTATTGCCATATTTTGGAATTGTTCAGCATTTTGAGCTATAAGCTCTGGACAGCCCAATGCGTTCAGTAGAGAGGCTGTCACTCTGAAAATTCCAAAAATAATCTTTAATTCATTCATCATTAACTGAACAACACATGTGGTTGGGTTATTTCAAACAGCTGGTAGAATCGAAGTCTGTGTGAGATTCTTCCACTTTCATCAGTCTTGCTTCAGGCTCCTCCAGTTTAATAGTGTTTTGACCTACTTATAGATCTATGTCTAAATAGTTTGTTGTCTAACAGGATGTAGTGGCCCCTTTTGAGTCTGAAGGCACCAAGATTCAATGCACACTTATTAACAACTATAATTATAGGCCAGCCAAGCAAGAGGACACACCTTAACAACCGAGTGTTGTCTTTTATTGATGCAGCTTACTCATCGTTGTCATTTTTGTACAAATATTATCAAACTAGTTGCAACCCGTGAAATATTCACGGAAGTAAAACAAATTCTACATTTATGAAAATATATATTCATAAATGTAAAATTTGTTTATATATATCATTTATACATCGTCCCCTTTTACAGCGGTTCAAAAATTGTTAGCTAGGTGTTTAAAATTCGTTCAGTATCACGGACCCGCCGAGATTCAAATTTCGAATTACTTTCGGAGAGAATCCAAGTATTCCTCTGTCGCTCACTTGTATTCAAAATTCAATGCTCGTATTCTTTCTTTGGCGACAGCCGTCGTACGGGTTTTGGCCTATTTATATTATCAAATAGAATGAGAAATTTAAATAGAATTAAGGGGGTATTCTAGTCTAGAAATTTGAAATTTTTTATTTGCATATTTTTAAAGTTTAGACCTTTAAAAATATTTTCTCAACAGAAATTTTTTGAATTCTTAATATTTACGAAGTTATAGCTATAAATGAGGCAGGAATTACGCCACACCAGTATGACTCAGACAATAAGCTCAAAACTTTAAACGCATTTTTCTCTAAACTAATTTTTTCGACCTGGTCGACATAAAATCTCAAGTTCTATCCAACCGAATGCCTTCAAATTTGGTATGAACTTTGATAAATGTTTTTATATCGTCCCTACCTTGAAAAATTCAAAACTATTTTTTTACTATTTTATAAAATTAAAATACTTGAAAAAAAAGGGTAAAAAAAATGGAATTTTTTTTCAGAAAGCCGCCAATTTACGATTTTATTATCTTTTTGGTACCAACTATAACATTATTTCTTATTAAGAAACTGTGTATGATTTTTGTTTCAGATTTACGAAAGGGCTTCAATCATGTCGACCAG
This sequence comes from Odontocerum albicorne, assembly GCA_949825065.1. NCBI lineage: Eukaryota > Metazoa > Arthropoda > Insecta > Trichoptera > Odontoceridae > Odontocerum > Odontocerum albicorne. Next base: position 43,745,459 of record OX463843.1, on the reverse strand, counting down.
CTCACCCCCTTTTTTTTTTAATACAAGATATAACAGCTGATAATATCTTGAATTTAACATTTTTTATTTTTTCCATTCTCAAATCATCAATAAACAAACTGTAAAAAAAATGCATCGTTAAAATGTTTTTAGTTTTTTTTAATCGTCATAAAAAACGCCCGAAATTCACCTCTCTAGAGAAGAATACCCCCTTAAGAGTTTTAAAAAGCGGAAATTTTTAAAACTCTCTTAAGGGGGTATGTAAAGTATTTCTGTAAAAATAATGCTTTGAGAATTACTTATAATGTGGATTGTTTCTGGTGCTTTGAATAGCATTATAACCAAGTTCCACTGCGCGTTTAATGAGAAAAATTACATCCAAAGTGGAATGATTATATTTTTAGACAAACATCTTAAAAAATCCAAAGTGGAATGATTATATTGGGTGTACAAATAAGTCACCGCCGTTTGACAAAAGTTGGCGCCACCAGTAAGTTATGGTTAAAATTGTCAGATGTAAAATGTCATTATCGTAAGGTTGGACATCTGTCAACAACATGACCTTGAAATATTAGTGAATTTTTATCAGTATAACATATTTTTTTGTGTTCGAAAATGTCAAGTTTTGAGCCAAATAAGCGTCATTTGCGGGAACTTTTGATTTACTTCTTCAATTTGAAGAAATCTACAGCTGAGGCGCATCGATTGCTTGTAGAAGCATATGGTGAGGCTGCCTTAAGTGAGAGAAGTTGTCGTGAGTGGTTTCAAAAGTTTAAGAACGGTGAATTTGACATCGAAGACAAAGAACGTAGCGGAAGGCCGAAAGTGTACGAAGACGCGGAATTGGAAGTATTATTGGATCAAGATTCGTGCCAAACGCAAGAAGAACTTGCACTTACATTAGGAGTGACTCAACAAGCAATTTCACATGGGTTGAAATCATTGGGAATGATTCAAAAACAAAGAAATTGGGATTCATATGAACTGACACGGAGAAACTTTGAATGCCAATTTTCCACATGTGAAATGCTGCTTGCCAGGCATAAACGAAAGGGTTTTCTGCACCATATAGTCACTGGTGATGAAAAATGCATCCATTATGATAATCCAAAAAGGAAGAAATCATGGGGATCTCCTGGTCATGCTTCAACATCTACGGCTAAGCCAAATATTCATGGAAAAAAACTCTTGTTGTGTATTTGGTGGGATCAGCTTGGTGTCGTGTATTATGAGTTGCTCAAACCGAATGAAACCATTGCTGGGGCTGTCTACCGAACATAATTGATGAGATTGAGTCGAGCACTCGAGGAAAAGCGCGCCCACTACTACGCCAGACACGACAAAATTATTCTCCTGCATGATAATGCTAGTCCACATGTTGCGGCACCGGTCAAAACCTATTTGGAAACACTCAATTGAGAAGTTTTACCCCACCCGCTGTATTCACCAGACATTGCTCCTTCTGATTACCACTTGTTTTGATCGATGACGCATGGCCTGTCTGAGCAGCACTTCACATCATATGAAGATACCAAAAATTGAGTCGATTCGTGGATAGCCTCAAAAGATGATGATGATGACTGACGCGGTATTCGTATGCTGACAGAAAGATGGGGAAAAGTAGTGGCAAGCGATGGGTACTACTTCGAATAAAACATGAGGTTCCGTTCTTTCACAATAAATGCCCATTTTTTTTATAAAAAACGGCGGAAACTTATTTGTACACCTAATATTTTTAGACAAACATCTTAAATGGATCTCATATTTATGTGACAATTAATCGAGTCTGAAAAAGAGTTTAAGTTAAGCTCAATTTAATATACGAGTAATAGTTGTCCAGGAAGTAGTTTTGTATATCTCAGATATATTGTAATTTTTAAAACTTGTAATATGTTGTCAGGAAAATACTTTCATATTTCTCCAATATATGTTTGTTAGGACAAAAGTTTCATTGTTAACTTCATTCCCAATATGCTGAATGTATATTATTAGGTGTTAAGATATATTGTGTCCGTTTTTTTTTCCAAATTAAAAATAAACATCAAAAGTAAAACAAAATGGTAAAGATTATACGTCATTCGAAAGAAAATTTTCTGCTCTACAAGATATTGTGTTTGCTTTAACGTTACATATATTATTTTATTTGATTACAAGCCTTCAAAATGGAATGTCGAGTCGACGAAAGTGAGTATTTTCGACACCTCCTTCAGTTCGTGTTCAATCGAAGGAATAAAGCTGCTTGCAATATTTGCGAAGTGTACGGTGAAGATGCTATGAATGAAAGGACAGCTCGTCGATGGTTTTTGCATTTCAAAGACGGTAATTTTGACCTGAAAGATATGGAGCGTTCCGGACGACCAGTGGACTTCGATGAGGACCGCATAAAACATATTATTCATGAAGATCCCCTTCAAACCACTGTACAATTGGATGAGCAGATGAATTGTAGTCACATGACTGTATACCACCATCTTAAATCAATGGAAAAAGTCCAGAAGTTCGGCGCTTGGATTCCACATGTTTTGAGTAAAAACAACAAAAATCAATTGTCGAAAATGCTCACTTTCGTCTACTTGAAATTCCATTTTGAAGGCTTGTAATCAAATAAAATAATATATGTAACGTAAAAGCAAACACAATATCTTGTAGAGCAGAAAATTTTCTTTCGAATGACGTATAACCTTTACCATTTTGTTTTACTTTTGGTGCTCATTTTTAAATTGGAAAAAAATGGACACAACTTATGTTAACACCCAATATTAAGAAAGGTGATAGTTTGGCATATATTTTCGGGCACTGTTTGTCCAAATTGCATGAACATTTTACACCCAAGACCCCTACCCCTTTGAATAATTCCATTTCCTCGCCATCATCTTCCTTACCCGAGATGATGTTAATCTGAATATCTTTTTTTTATGATTGAAATAAAAAAAATTTGTTACATCAATTTACAATTTTTGCTAAATTGTATTTTTGTGTTCTGCGCTTTACCCGAGATGATGTTAATCTGAATATCTTTTTTTTATGATTGAAATAAAAAAAATTTGTTACATCAATTTACAATTTTTGCTAAATTGTATTTTTGTGTTCTGCGCTTTACCCGAGATGATGTTAATCTGAATATCTTTTTTTTATGATTGAAATAAAAAAAATTTGTTACATCAATTTACAATTTTTGCTAAATTGTATTTTTGTGTTCGGCGCTATGTAAGAGATGTAAATTAAAACCAAGTTATCAAGTTGAAGTATCTTTTAGACCTTTGTTTTATTCAGAATAAATAAAAACGATTAAGCACTTCGATTAACGACGTAGTCGTAGGAATGGAACTCAATTGTTAAATGAGGAGCGTATGTACTCCATTTTTGTCTTCTCCATTAAATAAATGTTTCCAGAGATTGAAGTTTGTGTAAAAAGCTAACTTAATGTGACTTAGAAAAGATTTTGTTAGTATTGTATATTTTTCATGAATAAAATCTTGAAACCAGTAAGGTCATACATTATTTACAAGATATCACATAGATACACACCTCGATGCAAAAGTTTCTCCTGGCAATGTAACAATTGGTGTTCCGGCCCAAAGCAGGTCCATACTAGTCGTATGACCAGTACAAACAAAAGTATCAAGACACACATCGGCTAACTGCGCTCGTCTCAAGTGTTCTTCCTTACAGCTAACATCGGAGAAAATTATACGTTCTGGAGCTAACCCTGTTATAAAAAATGTTTGACATTATTTAAAGTATTCACACATTGAAACAAAAAATTATTTGAAAAATTGCTGAAGATAGGCGTCTCTACAAAGTGAGTAAAATAAATGTATGTGGACATCTGTAAAGTGATAATATGGTTAGCTTGATGAAAATGTATGTGGACTTCTGTATAGTGATGATATGGTTAGCTTGATGAAAATGAAGACGATTTAAGAGACGTAAGTGAACTGTATAAGAGTAGTCTAGGAAAAATTGTGAAAATGAATGTAGTGAAATCAAAGGTTATCATTATAGAAAGTGTGCGATGTTTGGCTTAACTTAAACTGGATCAGGTTGATGAGTTCTGTTATTTGGTCAGTTCATTTAAGAGACGTAAGTGAACTGTATAAGAGTAGTCTAGGAAAAATTGTGAAAATGAATGTAGTGAAATCAAAGGTTATCATTATAGAAAGTGTGCGATGTTTGGCTTAACTTAAACTGGATCAGGTTGATGAGTTCTGTTATTTGGTCAGTTCATTTAAGAGACGTAAGTGAACTGTATAAGAGTAGTCTAGGAAAAATTGTGAAAATGAATGTAGTGAAATCAAAGGTTATCATTATAGAAAGTGTGCGATGTTTGGCTTAACTTAAACTGGATCAGGTTGATGAGTTCTGTTATTTGGTCAGTATGTATACATGTGATGGGTGAGTTGAAATAGATATTGAAAGAAAGGTATCGAAAGGTAGTGGGCAAGGTAAACGGACCACTTGATGCGATACACAACCGCACTTTATCAAAAATGACTATATAATATGGGTATATAAGGTGGGCACATTGAGATATGGAAGTGAAACTTGGACTTGGTAGAAGAATGATAAAAGTATATGCTATGGAGATACATGCACTAAAAAAAAAATGTGGAATGTCAATGTATAAAATAAGGCCAAATGAATGCATGGATGTTTAACCCTTCCCTTACGGTGTTAAAATTGAAACGCATGCTCCGGTGTTGGGTAGTGAGTACGCGATCAAAAATTAGCGATTTTAAATCGGAAAAATAAGAACATTCATAGACAATCCCCTTAATTAATTATAATTGAAGTTAAAAATTATAATAATTGAGATTTATTTGCTGAAAACATTAAAAAACCATCTGGCAACGCTCACGGAACGGGCGTACGTCTAACCTATTTGCAAGCCTAGAAGCTACTGTGGCGCGGAACGTCAGTCGCATACCCCGGCGCTTACGCTTATGCTTGCGACGTTGAGACAATTCAGCTCCTCGCAATTCAGTGGAGTATGCAAGAGTGAGATGCGAATATAGTGTCGCGCTTCCCGCATACTATTCACCTATCGTCAAGACACAAGGTCGAGGCACTCGCAGCGTTTAAATGCGAATTTGTTTCCGATATCTTCACAAAATACCCACGATGTAGTCGATAAATTCTGATTATTATTAATATTATTTTTTTAATCAATGCGTAAATATATTATGGAGGAATACCTAAAATCTTAACCTTGTATTTATTATATTTATAGAGATATTGATGGTTATTAGAAGCAACGTGTAGAAGATACCCAACACAGGGAAGGAAAGGTTAAGTAAGATGAAGGAGAGAATGAATGATGAAAGAATGACTGAACAAGTATACAAACAGAACAAGGGAAATGTGACTGTATCAAGTGGACCAGTTTTTGCAAGGTTAAGTAAGAAGTATAAATAATAGAAGAGTGTGTGGGACAAGTTGTATGAACGTGGAGGAGGCGAAAGTTGGGCTCTTGAAGTTTAGAGATCTGTTCTCTATGCCTACTTTGCAAGGGACTTTATCTATCCATTGTCACCTGCTCCTACCTTGTTTTCCAATCTACATATTTCATCCACCCTATGTGCCTTTGATCACTGTCCACCAGATCCTACCATTTGTCTTATGGGGGCATGTCGATAAGTTTCATAAATTAAAGGCAACCATTGAGGCAGATTGTACCCAAATACCACTTGAAATGATAAGTGATATTTGAAATTCAATCAATTTAAGTTATCAATAGCAATTGGACTAGAATGACCATCAGAATAAACACAATATAAAAAAAAAATCTTTAATTTGGATTATATTAATTTAATAATCATCATTTAATAATTTAATCATTAATTTAATAATCATCAAATTTATAACTCTTCAAAGGGTGTAAACATTTTTTGGGACAATGCAAATTTCTTGTCTAACTAGACTCAAATTATTTTATGGTCTGAATCAGAGGCCAACAATTATTTTATTAAGGCCAAAAATAGTTTATATTTTAGGCTCCGTGGGCGAAGAGGCAAACTCGAGGATATTTATGTAGACAGAGGCCTACTTAAATAACAAAAAAAAAGTTTTCACAAATTTACCGAACAAAATATAACATAATAATAAGTAGACTAAATGTAGAAGAGGTGAAAGATGTGTCACAATAGGAAAATCTGGCACTCTCTCCTTTCTGCCTACCCCAACAAGGAAACAGTGATATGTATGTATGTATAATATGAAATTATAACAAAAGATAATGATTCGCAAAAGACACTTAAAATAATATTAATATTTAAGATCAAGAAAAGATAAATTGAGGAAAAATTAGGAGATAGTTGGAGAAATTTTAAAAGTGAAAGGTAGAGTATGTTTGGATGTAAAAAAAAAAAGCAAAGGTTGTGTGCGGATAGAAAGACATGAAGATCTGTCCTCTCTGCCTACCCCAAGAGGGATATAACACATTAGTATGTATGTACGACATATTTGGCCTACTATAAAAAGTAGAAAAACGTTCCAAGAAAATAAGGAGTTTTATACATGAATAAGCCACTTCAGTTCAGTTCCATTCCATCACCACCCACCCACTACCCACTCACGCTGTTATGGGTGACTTAATCACGATCCCCCCTCAAGCACGATCTACACTAGATCGAAACCTTTATTTCTTTATGAGCACGATGTCACAGTGATGAAGAAAAAAACTGCCCAAAGGGACCTCCTTCTCCGGTGGCGACACACGCCCGAGTGTGAAAAGACTAGTAGTGATGATGGTAGTAAGGAAAAGGAAAAGGAAAATAACTCGCAGCGCAGTAAATATATTAATGAAGTGGTTTAAAGCCTAGAGTTCAAACACCTAGCCAGTTGCCAGTACTTTCACAGAAAATCTCCAGATCCAACGGTGCGAGTCCCGTTAAGAACGAGAGTTTCCGCCTAGCATGTCCTATAAGCCTGGCGACAGCCAACAGCGTCCACCGTTAACCGCCCATCAGCATCCTCTTTGTAACTGAAAGTAAATTTATGTGGGCCCAGCACCTAGCTGCATAGCACAATTCCCAAAAATACTGCACTATAGTATAGGTAGTCTGCTTATAAGGAACAGTACGCCACATTTGGGCCAAGTGAACAACAGTTAGAAATGCCTTTCTTGCACTCAGCAGATGATCTAATATGAGATATCATTCTTAGGCCATGTTCGATTGTCACTTAATAGTAACATGTAAATATGGGTTTTAATATTCTGCTAAAACTTTAACGCTAGGAAGATGGAGCTGATGAGTAGTAACTGATGGACTAATAAGGGTATCCGCTAAACATAAATGGGGTGTCTGTTAACACATTCACTGCGATATGTATTTATAGAATAGTACTGAAAAAAAAATCATATTTTCGAAACCTTAAAATCTTACGGAAACCTTAAAATCTTAAAATATTCGGTACCATACAAACAAAGAGAATCGAATGACGCGCAACGGGCGTCATCAGCGTCTCTACAAAGAATGTGTTGACACCCCAGGGGCGTCTTTAGCAGCGAACGTGTTAATACAGTTAATAAATTGGAGTACTTGGGTGCTATAGATGCTGGGATGGGGGTCTTGGGAATGAACTTTCCACTACGGTAGGTGCTGCCAGGGTACCTTTAACGATATGATGGGACTATTTAACAAGTCCGAAGAGGAAATGTTGGCTCTTTGGCCACCTCAATCCTGCCAATTTTACTTTATAGCTCTGAATCTTGGCATGTCCTGTGGTGTGGAATGGCTGCCTCTTAATATTGGAGATGTGGATGGTGTGTGCAGCTTTAAGAAGTGCTTGAAGACAACCTTTTTTGAAGTCTTATCAAAATTTATGATGGTACATGAACACTATACACATACACTATACCTAAAGTTCAATGTGTTACTATCACATATCAAAACATCTGCAAAGGTTTCTTTGTAGTTTTGACTATTCATGAATTTTGCCTTTTTATCATTATTATGTTACTAAAGCCCAAGAAAGAAGACTTCTTAGTTTTGAAAGCCTTAGATGGATAATGGGTGTCAAATGGTAAAATCACATGAAGAATTAAATGTAGAAGCAAGACGAACCACTAGAAGAGGTTAGGCCACATTTTGAAGATACCGCCCAGAAACTTGCCAAGAACATCCCTGTTGAACCATTTATAACGGACTCAGACACCCATCCTACTCTAAACACTGGTATTAGGATAAGGAGGTACACAGATATGACAAGACATGGGAGGACGTGGAATGAAGCGATTTATAGCAATTTTTCTAATATACAAAGAAAAATGCTATTTACAAATATTTTATAAAATTAGTTAGTATAATTGCTTGGCTGTGTTTGTTTTAAAATTAATTATAATCAAAAGGTAATAAATTTGACAGAACTCAAATACATCTGCTACTTGTGAAATTAAATAAAAAAATATATTTACACTCATTATGTGAGAAACCAGACTGGAAACTATTCAAGGTTCCATCAGGAATTGAACTATATTATATGTTTTGGTCATAATGAGTCAATTTAAAGATAAATAATAGTTTGATTTGTTATTCATTATTTTTCTACCCTTTATATATATCTGTTGAAAACTGTAGGTTACATAACACATCGATCAGTAAGTCCCTGGACTTACCAACAGGTGGCGCCTCTAATAACAAATCCATACCATTCTCAGTTAGTACCAACCTTTAGAAGTTACGTGTCAAACTTTCATGACATTCCGACATTGTGTCATTGAGTTACAGTGGTTTTAGTGACGCTACTTTTACTATTTTCAAAACAATGGAAAAAACCGAATTTCGTGTGTTGATAGAACATTGTTTTTTAATGGGAAAAAATACCGTTCAAACTCAGCGATGGTTTGAAGTGTTATCCAGGCTCTGCTCTGTTGAAAACAACCATTTGTCGGTGGTATGCTGATTTGAAACGCGGTCGTACAGACACAAATGATGCTGAACGGCTTTGTCGTCCAAATGAGGCTGTTACACCAGAAAACGTAAAAAAAAACCTCAAAATCGAGATGGAAAATCGCAAAGTAAAGTTGCATGAGATAGCTGACATCCTGAAGATATCATTTGGTATTGTTTACACTAATTTGCATGAACATTTGGTCATGAAAAAGCTTTTTTCGAAACGGGTTTGCTCACAATCGAACAGAAACAACAACGCATTGATGATTAAGAGCGCTGTTTGGCACTGTTTACGCGAAATAAACATGAGTTTTTTGCGTCGGTGTGTTACAATGGATGAAACTTGGATCCACCACTATACTCCGGAATCAATACGGCAGTCAGCTGAGTGGAGAGCAGCCGGTGAAAGTCGTCCGATGCGACCAAAAACTCAACAGTCAGCCGGAAGGTTATGTCCTCCGTATTTTGGGATGCGCATGGTATAATATTCATCGATCATCTCAAGAGGGGAAAAACCATCAATAGTGAATATTACATAGCGTTATTGGAGCGTTTGAAGGCAGAAATTGCAAAAAAAACGGCCCCATATGAAGAAAGAAATTCTCTTTCATCAGGACAATGCACCGTGTCACAAGTCAATGGTAACGATGGCCAAATTGCACGAGTTGAACTTCGAATTGCTTCTGCACCCACCGTATTCTCCAGATTTGGCCCCCAGTGACTATTGGCTGTTCGCAGACCTCAAAAAGATGCTCCGGGGAAAGAGATTTGGCTACAATGAAGAAATGATTGCCGAAATTAACGCCTATTTCGAAACCAAAGATAAATCGTTCTACACGGCTGGCATAGAAAAGTTAGGAAAGCGTTGGAATGAATGTATCGCTCTTGAAGGAGACAATGTTGATGATTAAAGAAGAATTTTGGCAAACAAATGTTGTTTTAGTAGTTAGTCCCAGGGCTTATTGATCGATGTGTTATCTTCGGATTTGTGACATAAATAAGTAACTAACATTTTACTGTTTCTGAGATATTTGTGTGAAAATAATTTCTAGGTAAAATATTAAATCCAAATTATAACTAGACATGTTGCATTTCAACAATTATAAAAAAAAACTTATTTTTCACTAACCAATTACTTTTGAAAACCCATGATATTATTCATAATTTCTTTGACAAGTTTGACTAGGTTTTTGATATATTACATACTGTGACCCATAATAGATACTTTTATTCTACGTATTATAACTCATCCCCGAAGGTATTCTAAATAATTTAACAGATATTTTTTTCTTCCTGGCAAGTACAAGTAGGTTTGGCCAAGAAGATAAAATGTTTTTGAAAACTGTCCGAATATTTTGTTCAATTATTCCAGAATTCAAAATAATACATTTTAAAATTAATAAAATTGTTTTCTTAAAAACTCAAAAGAAAATTGAAAAAACTTTTTACGTGACCATAATCAACCATAGTTCAATATATCGCATTATATATGTGGCGTTATGGCATAAGTTGATATGTCAGTTTTACGTTAGTTTACAGAAGAAATATTAACTTTGATAAGCTGTTCAAAATCAGTATTAATAAGTTTTTCCAAACTCTATATCTTTTGTTTGGATAATGACTGACACACCAAGTTTTGCCACAAAATGCTGAGAAATATTTTCTATCAATTGGGAGAATAAACATAAAATGACAAAAAACGGACATATCAACTTCTGCCATAACGTCACAGATATATGAATGTAAAAACAGTGAAAAGTAACGCATGCTGATAAGTAAAGATAAAACTGCTCTCAGTAAATATATATATTTTTTTAAATAAATTGAATCATCTTCAAAGATATGCTTAAGCCTTCAAAATTAAAGTTACAAAATTTTTTTCTACGGATAAAATTTTTAAGTTTAATATCCGCTTAGAACCCTGACATTTATTTACAGCGCTTTCATGCAATTGAAATAAAAAAAATACTGTAAAATTGAAATAATCATAAAATTGAAATTTTAAAAAATACTGTAAAATTGAAATAATCATAAAATTGAAATTAAAAAAATACTGTAAAATTGAAATAATCATAAAATTGAAATTAAAAAATAACTGTAAAATTGAAATAATCATAAAATTGAAATTAAAAAAAATAATGTGATTTAAAGATTTCATGTCTTGCAAATGAATCTTAGTATTTATATACCTAGCGTCTCTGCATTATGCAGAATATTAATTTCACCGGCAATCGGAAACCTCAACAGCCACAAAACCGAATTCGGAACACTAAGTATGATGTTTATCCACAGTTTGAATATCAGTGGATCAATTTTATAAAACTGGTTAAAGTTGCAGAAGACAACTGCATCTTTTGGCAAGTTGTACTGCTCGCGGCTTGTAACAATCACATTTTGGGGAACTTCTTCTCCAGTTGCCACTTTGGTATTTTGAGATTTCTTGACACCATTTTCAAATACCAGATCCTTTATGGTAACCTGAAAAAAAAACATATCTTAATCACGCAAAATACATTTCATACATGCAGTAATTAAAATAAGGTCAGTTTTTTCTTTATTTGTATTATGTATGGTCGATTTGGTTCGTAAATTTTACAAATAAATAAAGCATCTTAATCTTATTCCAACTGAATATACTTATTCTGTTTATAATATTATTACAAAATATCATCTCAACAGCAATGTGATTTTGAATTTATAAAAGACAGTTCATAAGTGCCGTTAAATTATTTAATTAATTACTTTCAATTCAATTTCATCCAAAATACATTTCATACATGGAGTAATTAAAATAAGGTCAGTTTTTTCTTTATTTGTATTATGTATGGTCGATTTGGTTCGTACATTTTACAAATAAATAAAATATCTTAATCTTATTCCAACTGAATATACTTATTCTGTTTATAATATTATTACAAAATATCATCTCAACAGCAATGTTATTTTGAATTTATAAAAGACAGTTCATAAGTGCCGTTAAATTATTTAATTGATTACTTTCAATTCAATTTCATCCAAGAAAACTAAATTGAAAACTTTGAATTACCTGCGAGTTGATATTATCCAGTAAGTGAATCAAAACTGGTGAGTCAGCAAGTCTGGTGAAGAGTATTATACGCGACACATTCAAGTTAATTGAGCGACAAACTCTTATCGGTATGGCTTGGTTAACTTTATTTAAATCCATAGCATTCAAAATGCATACATTGTCTCGTGCTTTACGTATATTCTCAGTAATGATGACACGATTCGACAAATGGGGAAACATCTGCCTATGGTCACCAACAAAATATGTATCGGGCATGTACGCTAGATTCTCCGTATAATTGTCCGCATGATCTATAGGGCTAATGGTTTTATCTGTAATGAGATAATCAATGAAGCGAGTTCCACTAGTGCCCGGGTAACCGAGCCACAAAACTTGAATGGGAGCTGGACGAAGTGCAAATATTTCATTGCGAGCGCCTTCGGTATATCCGTTCATATTGACTAATATCTGAATATTATCTGCATGAATAATATCAGCAATTCTATCGCTCGGTTCATTAGATACATCTTTAAAATGTTCGGCCCCTTCTTTGATTTTCTGTCTAAAATTAGTACTATCATTAGGACTAATTGAATAACAGAATATTTCTACGTTGCTGCGATCATGGAATCCTGGTATGGATTGCATCAAATGAGATGTTGGGTGGTTACGAAAATCACTGCTGACATATCCAATACGTAGCCTGTCACCATTCAAATCTGTGGAAAATTGATAGTGTTTTTCAAATCTTTTCGCTTTAATTTCACACAATTGACCATTAGAAGCTGCGATTCTCTTTCTGTTTTCATGAGTCAAGGGGTACAACATTGCATGATGTGGAGGAACTGAAGGTAGTCGCCCTTGATGCAACTGTTGATTTACAATCTCAACCAGTTTCGTAACTTTATCAGTATAATTAGACCAGTCACAAATACTTATAGAGCACATCAGTAAATTGTAGAATGCATCTGAAAAATTTGGGTTTAGTAGCAAAGCAATCTTATATGATGCTATAGCCTCGTGTAGTCTTCCGCAGTCCTTGAGCATACTGGCTAAATTATTATGAGCATCAGCAAATTTTGGATTGATCTCGATGGCTCGTTCATAACATTTCAAAGCCATATTTATATCCCCTGTGTCCTTAAAGGTGTTCCCCATGTTGCTGTATGCGTCTGCGAAATCTGGATTAATACGAACAGCCTCCCGATAATGCCTGAGAGCACCATTAGTGTTTCCTAAAACAAAAACAATATGTATATGCAACTTTTATATTTTAAATTTTTTTTGTTATTAAAATGTCTTTCGGTGAGAATTTTTTTATTCCCAACAATTATTCAAAGATTCCACTATAAAAAGCTTTCAATTAGGCCGAGGCCACACCAAAGTACTTTGTTAGGTGCTAAGCTAGGTTTTACGTGACTCATTTACTAGGTGACTTCATCCTTGGCCACAACAAAGTGCTACGCACAAATTCATTTGACAGTTGGGAGCGGTTGAGCCAACACACGATTCCACTCTCAAAACTAACCAATTTCATTACAACTTACCATCTTTATTTAATTCCTGTGCAACTTCATTCTAAAGAGATTTTATTACAAGTACATTTTTGTATAATTTGCTCGATGGGTACCCCCACAAAGGCTCCCTTTTATACACAGCTGTTATTAAAACTTCCGCCATCTTGTAAAATCACGATGACACAATAAAATTAACCAACACCTCTGTTCGCTAGGAGATTCACTCGGTGACTAATCGTCACATAGTGTGGCGCGAAGAGTGCAGTGTGGCCATTGCGATAGTATGCGGTGCGTTGGTTCGCTAGGATATGTCACCTAACTCACAGCATAGCTCTAAGCATCAAGCGAGGCTCCTACCTGTGTGGCAGAGGCCTTAGGTTTCTGTATATTCACTGACAATTTTTGTGAGTATCAAATCTATTTACACTTGATATGATTCAATCCGAAAAATTCTAATTGAAAAGGCAAAGGATGTGTGTCAAGTTAGGAGTCCGAACACTGTCTATTCTGCCTGCCCCGATTTGGAAAACAGTATTTATGTGTGTTAAGCACTGTGCCCTGAGATAAGATCGTGATGGATGGAGATAGGTAGTACACTAAGTTCGAGACATAGCCGAAGATATTGACGGGAATTTTCAGGTTAAACTCGGTGTCTTACTACTATCGCGGAGGTTGTACACGTCTGAAGTGAGTTTGTATGTTTAATTAAGCATATTATATCCTTGCCTAGTGTTGAAATATTTCAACATCGTGACAGATTTGACAACTTACAATCTTTTGATTTTTAATCATTGCTAATTTGATTTTTCTTTTCATATTAAATTTTTTTTCTTTGTACATATTATACATACATACCATCACGCGATTTCTATATCATGGTAGGTAAAGTGCATATTATATTTTTGTTAATTTAATAACTTCAACACTTCTAACATTTATTTATATATTCTTTTGTGTAGATAATTTCTTCCAACCAACATAACAAAAAAGAATTTGGATGAAAGGAATTCTCTCTTGAACTAGATGGTGTAAATCTGATAACTCTTGTCAGTGGCCATGGTCTTAGTTATTTAATTGCCGAGGTTCTCCGTCACATATGCCACTGAGCAGCACTCTGTATTGGAGGCATCACAGAATACATGGAGTGTGTGTGACTTGACTCTTCTTGTTCTGAAGGCAGCATGGGCAGTGGTATCAGGATGTTCGCCCCCTTCTTCAGCCGTAGGCACTCGTGCCACTTTCCGCATAGTCACTGTCTAGTCCTATCCTGCGGTTAAGCTCCACACCATCTGAAGCAGTATCTTTATCCTGATGGTTAAAGCTTGAGATAAATTTCAATAGGCCAAAAATCTTCATCATCATCCTGAGCAGTTGCTGATTCATAAGTTGAGAGCCACCTTTGGTTTCCAGGTCCTCCATCTTAAAGGTAAACTGGTGAATCTGGGGTTCTCATGTTATCCCCAAAACTATTTCTATATGTGCATCTCCGCCGAAGAGTTCAATGTTTCCTACGGCGTGCTATTATTGCCGTGTAACAGCAATCACACGCTCGTTCCCCAGTAGCTATGCAGCTAGCTTGTTTACTATAGCTCTGTACAATTATACGATGCATGATCCAAACCACGTGAATCGGATGCTCAAGGGTAACTTCGTTAGCATTTCGGCGAGTAGTTGCGGCGATATCAGGTACTCACATTACAGGCCCTCCACTGTATCCACTACATTTCATATCTCTACAGCATATTCCACAATAGCTTTTGCAGTGGCAGCTTCAGTCAGAAGAGGCAGCTGTCTCTCTCCAATATTGTGGCTACAATCACCTCCGGTTGACCAAATCACATTTGATAGGTCGCACATCGCACCAAGCGGCAACAATACCGATCCTTGTGGTATACCATACTTTACAATATTCAGAAAAGTTTTTCTTGATTGGTAACATACAGTCTATGTTACCTACCATAATCAATAAATTGATGGCTCTGTAGTTGTTGTACTCCATTCTAGTTTTTCCCTTAGGGTAACACCAGTTGCCTTCCTCCAGTCAGAGGGAGTGTATACATAGTTCCAACACATATTAATAAAACACATGCATCCATTCAATTAATCCATCTGCTCCATATGCAATATACTCAGGGGCTATACTATCATACCCTGCAGCCTTCCCCTTTTTCGTATGCTTGACATCCCCTTTTACCATATCTATGGTAATTTCACACATATCCGATTCAATAGTCTATTATTATCACTAGTTGTACTTTCATACACTCCTTAGAAGTATTCCTTCCGCCTTTTCTTTGTACTTTCTATCTCTGTTATTTTCACAGCATTTTTGTCCTTCACTCCATTCATTCTTCTTGTATTCGAATTTTCATGAGCTTTCTTTATTTCTTAAGTTTGCACTGAGCTTTCTTCCGACGTTCACCAACCAAAAAAGTCCAAGTCACATAAAACCAGCTTTTTACACTAATTTAAGTGGTGTATAAACTTTTATGTGCTGACTGTGATAGTTTCTATATAGGAAAGATATGAAGATCATTTGAAAAGAGATTTCATGAACACCGATCCGCCTTAACAAATCCTCTAATTTATTCTGAAATGGCTAATCATTGTCACCTTAAAAACCATACATTTTCTATTGATGATGCCAAATTATCACATATCAGTAGTAACGGAAATAATTTGGACCAATTAGAGACCCTAGAAATTTCTAAGTCAGTGCATCGGGGTGAACATCTGGCAAACACATATATTACAAGAATCTCGCCGCTGTTCGCTGAGATTGTCTCCTCCCTCCTACAGTCCCCAACCTGAATATTTGTTAGAAGCGTGGATGTCGGTACCAGTTCGAATAGAATTCAGTCTTGTTTGTCCCCTGATGATGAGGTGAAAGCCTTGAAACCGGTAGGGTTGTACTGTTACAAAAAGTGGAATAAACAGTGTTTGATAAAAGAAATAATTATTCATATGAAAATTACAAATACGGAACAAAATAAATTCTTAAATAGGAAAATATTGCAAACAGATTTCTTTATAATTTTCTTTGTTGCTAAACTGTTGAAAATAGAGTATTTTGACGAAATGAGTATGATAAAACACGAGAAATACCTTGATTTTGTAGAATAGATCCAAGGTTGTTGTGAGCTACAGCAAAATTGGGAAACAATTCTAAAGCTCTGTAATATAAGCGGGTTGCCTCTTTAATAAATCCCAGTTCTCTTTGAACATTAGCCAGGTTGTTAACGGAGTCGGCATGCGTGGGGCAATGCTCCAAGGCAGTCAAGTAACACTCCACAGCATCTTCAACTAGTCCTTTTTCTTTCAAGGCATTTGCTAGATTACAGTAGGCATCTGGATAATTAGGTTGGAGGTTTATTGCGCGTCGGTATGCCTCAATACACTGGTCAATCAGTCCATTATCATAATACATGGAAGCTAAATTTCCAAATTGCACGGCACTGGAAGGCGATATATTCAGGAACTTCAGGTAAGCTGCTAGCCCTCTGAAAACAGAAAAAAATCTATTTGAATAAAATATGTTATTAATAAACTGCCTAGGTAACATAATTTATGTAAATAAATAGCTTCCATGATATTTGCATTGAGCACTTGGTGTAACATGGCAATCAATGACGAAGTACTGAATGTTACCAGCATGTCATCATCTGTAGGGCTCTTTAAAGAAAAGAGACTGCGCTGTCTTGGATATCAAACATACATCGTTAACCTTTATTTTCAATGATCCATGAATAGGAAAGTGATTACCTCTTGATGTTGGCTTTGAGCCACGCGAGGCAGCCACCGACCCTCCGCACAGGAGGTGGCGGCCCAGTGCAGGACGCCCCGCCTGGCGGAGGGATGCTGATGATGGTGTAAACAACCACGCACTGGTAATCCATCGTGCCCGCATGCTGGTCGCTATTGCTGTCGTCCGGCGCTTGCCGGCATCACGAAGCCAAAATTGTGCATTTGCTTCAGCCGCCGGACACTTGAGTCCATCAACATTTTCACACAGTGTCTATTTTAGCATTTGACACTTGCTTGAATTGAAATGTATTGCATATCTGTCCAGACCCCAACTGATTCACTAGACTTCAGATCACTAATGTCATTGTCGCACAATTCCAAAATTCCACATTTCTCAAGATTCATACACTATAGTAAATATTTACAATAAAAACCATACACGAAAAGAATTTGTCAATCAGTTATAAAAAAAATTTAAAAAATATAATACATTTATGTATGTATTTGATACATTATTAAACACCGGTGTAATGAGAAGAAAATTAACTGTAAAAATATAAGTTTTATTAAATGCTGTACCACTCAATCGCCAATAAAATGAGCATGAATATAACAAGATCAACTCAGTGGTATCATTTAGCCGGTTTGCACTGGTTCTCGTAAACCGGTTGTTCAATTCTGGCATGGTTCACATAACGGGTCGTTAAAATTTTTAAGTTAAGAAAAATACCAAATTAGTAAAACCCAAATGATTAAAAAAATAAGTCCGAATATATTTTAAAAATAAACAGCCCAGTCGTTGAGCAAAATACAATACATCCCTTGACTTTAAAAAAGTATGGCAATCACATCTGGGTAACATTAAGAATTCTATGATGTAATATTCAACTATGTCTTTCTTAGGTTCATAATTTTTTTTTGAAACAATACAATTGGCTTCAAAGAAGGGATGTCTCCTCGCATTGAAACATCACATGTTATTTAAGATCAATATTGATCATGCTAATAAAGGGTCTTTCAAATTGAGCAGTTTTAATAATTCAATTTTTTTTAATTCATGAGTAAAACACACAATTTTCTTTGATTTCCAAAATCTTTTTATTGGTCATTGAAGTATAATGTATGACATTTAAACACAAATAACAATATCCGCCAAATGTCCAATATTTTGTCAAAATTTTCGATGACATTTTGGCGTAATTGCGTTTCTAACTCACCAATAACGCGAACAATTTCGTCCTTCAGCTCGGGAATTGATTGGGGGTCATTCTTATAAACCTGAATTTTCACGTAACCCCAGAGAAAATAGTCCAACGGTGTCAGATCACATGATCTTGGTGGCCAATTAACATCACTGTTTCCAGATATTACAACAAATAAAATAATTCAACAATTTGAACGCGTTTTTGTATTGTATATGACTGCATTTTTATAAATATCATACATTACACTTCTCAAATGCCACAAGACCCAGACAAGTTCGCGACGCCATCTGTGTTTTATCCAAGAATTAAAAAAAACGCTCAATTTGAAAGACCCTTTATTACGTCTAGTTACTTTTCTTTTTTGTTAGCAGATATTTACGCCCCAGAAGATAATAATTTTAGTTTTTCATAAAAGTTAAACACCAAAAACTCTTCAGTTTGAATTTACTTCTCACATCTGAAAGTGCTCGAGTTGCCTAGTGTCAAATACCTATTGTATGTACTTTTTTAAGAAGCAGTCATTTGTTTAATTTGATAACTAATAATCATTATTGTTATCAAATCCGTCAAATTCTGTACAAAGTGAAGTTTTTATTTAATTTTAGTTGATCACAATATTTAAAAAAAAAAACGAAAAAAATACCATAAAGTGGCGCCCAATACAAATTATTGACTTGCAATAACTCGAATAAGCTGTCAATTCGCATTATACGCTCATGTATTCACCATATGCCTTGCCTCAAAAGTGCATTAAAACCTGACACATGAGCCAGAGCAATTCATCTCTGAAACTCTAAAATATATTGACAGTCCAAATATGACTATATGCATTATCATACTGGGTTGTTAAATTAACAAACAGATTCATGTGTGCTATCAAAACATGTTGGGAGAGGAGTAAAAATTAGTGAAATTAGATGTAACACATCGATCAATAAGTCCCAGGAATAACTACTAAAACAACATTTGTTTGCCAAAATTCTTCTTTATGCATCAACTTAGTCTCCTTCAAGAGCGATACATTCATTCCAACGCTTTCCTAACTTTTCTATGCCAGCCGTGTAGAACGATTTATCTTTGGTTTCAAAATAAGTGTTAGTTTCGGCAATCACATCTTCATTGGAGCCAAATCTCTTTCCCCGGAGCATCTTTTTGAAGTCTGAGAACAGCCAATAATCACTGGGGGCCAAATTTGGATAAATACGGTGAGTGCAGAAGCAATTCGAAGTTCAACTCGTGCAATTTGGCCATCGTTACCATTGACTTGTGACACGGTGCATTGTCCTCATGAAAGAAAACTTTTTTCTTCTTCATATGGGGCGGTTTTTTTGCAATTTCTGCCTTCAAACGCTCCAATAACGCTATGTAATCTTCGCTATTGATGGTTTTTCCCTTTTAAAGGTGATTGATGAATATTATACAATGCGCATCCCAAAAAACCGAGGCCATAACCATCCCGGTCAACTAGTTTTTGGTTGCTTCGGACGACTTTCACCGGCTGCTCTCCACTCAGCTGACTGCCGTATTGATTCCGGAGTATAGTGGTGGATCCAAGTTTCATCCATTGTCACATACCGACGCAAAAACTCCTGTTTATTTCGCGTAAACAGTGCCAAACAGCGCTCTGACTCATCGATGCATTGTTGTTTTTGTTTCTGTTCCATTGTGAGCAAACGCGGCACACATTTCGAAAAAAGCTTTTTCATGACCAAATGTTCATGCAAAATAGTGTAAACACTACCAAATGATATCTTCAGGATGTCAGCTACGAGTATTTCACGCAATTTTCCTTTGCGATTTTCCATCACGATTTTGAGTTTATTTTTATGTTTTCTGGTGTAACAGCCTCATTTGGACGACCAGACCGTTCAGCATCATTTGTGTCTGTATGACTGCGTTTGAAATCAGCATACCACCGACAAATGGTTGTTTTCGACGGAGCAGAGCCCGGATAACACTTTTCAAGCCATCGCCGAGTTTGAACGGTATTTTTCCCCATTAAAAAGCAATGTTTTATCAACACACGAAATTCGGTTTTTTCCATTGTTTTGAAAACAGCAAAAGTAGCATCACTAAAACCACTGTAACTCAATGACACGTAACTTCTAAAGGTTGGTACTAACTGAGAAAGTATAGATTTGTTATTAGAGGCGCCATCTATTGGTCAGTCCCGGGACTTATTGATCGACGTTTTATGTGAACTTTTGTATGCTGGTTATGCTTGCTGAAAATGAAGTTGATTTTAGAGTTATGCTAAGTGAGCTGTATGAGAGAGAGAGAGAGCCCAGTCAAGGGTTCGAAGTCAATGATTATAGTTATAGAAATAGCTGTTGGTGAATTCTGTTATCTGGACAGTGTATTGATGTGTGATGGGCGAGTTGAAACGGGCATTGAAAGAAGGGTTATGACATGGAACAAGATATACGGAGCACTTAATGCAATATACTACCTTGATAAAAAAGTTTTAGGACTTTATTCATAAAATCGAAAATAAAAGTTTACTCATCAAAATCGTTATGGTCCTCTTCAAAGTACTCCCCATCGACTGCAACGCACTTATGCCAGCGCTTGATCCAATCCTCGAAACACCGCTGGTACACAATTTTCGGTATGTTGATCAGAGTCGTCTTCGATTTTTTCATGACATCCTCTCGGGTGGTGTAGCGCATTCCGCGAAGCGGTTTTTTAAGTCGGTTGAACAGGAAAAAGTCGCAGGGAGCCAGATCAGGTGAATTCGAAGGCTGCTGGATAGTAGTTGTGTTGTTTTTGGTCAAAAACTCGTGGAAATCATGTCGTTCGCGATTTCAACGCGGTCCTTTTTAGGCATGAAATTGAGGTCTTTCGGCACCAGTTTTGCAGCGACACGTCTGAGGCCCAAATCACTAACCAAAATGTCTTGAGCGGATCCATAAGCGATGTTCAAGTCCTCGGCCAGCTCTCTGATGGTCAATTTGCGGTTTTCGGCCAACATTTATTTGATTTTATCGATGTTTTCATCGGTTTTCGACTGCCACTGCGTTCGTCATCCTCGACCGACTCACGACCACTTCTGATGCGTTCGTGCCACCGAGAAACACTTCTCCAACATTTCCAAGGTCTGCGGACCGTTAAATCCGTTTTTCACACAAAATTTAATGCAAATTCGTTGATGCCATTTTCAAACTAGTAAAAAATCGAAAACAGGTACAAAGGTAGATGTACTCAGTACAGCGTAACTTTTACAAATGTCAAGCTATGACGCTGAAATTTGGAGGGCAGTGTTAATGATAGGTGTGGTAACCTAACAAAAAAAAAAAAGAATTCCAATCGGGTGACTGACAGCGCCACACGGTGGCCAGTCCTAAAACTTTTTGATCAAGTAGTACTGACCTGCGCTTTATCAAAATTACAAAAATGACAATACATAAGTATGTAGGTGCCCACCTTAACATATGGAAGTGAATCTTGGACCTGGCAGAAGGATAAAAGTAAGATTAATGCTGTGATGTGTACACTTTGTGGAATGTCAATGTATAAAAGTAGGCGGAATGAAGACATCAGAAATGAATGCATGGATAAAATTGAACTTTTAAGATGAAGAAAGGAGCTTTAAGATGGTTTGGACAGTGGAGTGAATAAATGATGAAAGAATGACTAAACAAGTCAGAGATACAAGATGTGTATGGAAGAGGTAGACTGAGGAAAACATGGCTAAATCAAATGGACCAGATTTTAAAACAAGGTTAAGTGAGAATAATAAATAATAAAAAAATGTGCATGATAAAATATATGAATGTGCAAGAGGCGAAAGTTGAACGCATAGATAGAAAAATTTGGAGATATGTTGTCTCTGCCAACCCCGCAAGGGGCACAGCGTGATGACATGTATGTATGAGTATAAACTGATATAAAAAAAACACTTGTAGTTATGAGGTTATAAACATTGATAGACAAAATTAAAGGTTTGTAAGGTGAGTCGGGGTAAGTGCATATACGGGGTAAGTGCATCTAAGCCTTCCAACTTCCATAAATATTATGTTTAAGCACGGCCATCTTCAAAGATCTATTGTAATGAACTAAATTCACACTACAGTAGACAGATAACGCTGTACCACACACAGGGGCATTATTATTGTTTAAATTTTGACGGTTGGTTTTTGTCAACGTACGAGTCGGGAGCTCCTTCGTAATTCTTCTGTAACTTTACAATAACTTTTGCTAGGAGATCCAAATTTGGTAAGTGCCTTTCATTCGACTTGTTGTATATATTTATTTAATAAATATTAAAAAGAATTGTGATTTATAAGACTAGATACACTTCCCCCCATAATTTTACATACTGGGGTAAGTGCAACTACAATGTGGATGCACTTACCCCCGATATTTTTGTGTGGGCGAAAATTTAACTAGTGATGTGCATTACTTTTTAAAAAAAACAGAGTTATTAAAAAAATTAATAACTTATATTTTTTAAATTATTTTATGTACTATTGTGTACTTTTATGTATTACTCTAATATATTATTAACAACAAAACAATTTGATTTATTTTAATATTCAACTATCTGGGCATGTTCCTGTATCGATGTAAAAGATAAAAAAGAAGTAGTTACTTACCTGTAAAAGCCTTATCTATATTTTTTTACAGAAAGTAAAATGCCGAGAAACTATGTTAGGAAAACGTCTAAGGCTACTTCTTATACAAAAGAAAAACTTTTAGAAGCAGTAGAAGTAAAGAGCGGTCGGATGAGTGGGTACGGGTGCCAGGCAGAGAAAAAATTTGAAATACCCAGATTGACTATTATGTACCATGTTTCTGGGAGACATGGGAAAAAATCCACCACGATGGGGCGAAGTACGGCACTTCCAGCTGAAGTTGAAAAAAAACTGGCGGAAAATCTAGATGTTATGGAGAAATATGGATTCGGACTTTCTAAAAAGGAAGTGATTGAGTTTGTCGCCAAATATATCGTCGATAATAATTTAAAAACTCCCTTTAAAAACGGAATTCCGCGTCATGATTGGCTTATGGGGTTCTCAAAACGGAACAATTTGTCAATAAAAACCCCCAACCTGTTGAATATGCCAGAAATATAATGTTAGATCCATTTATCTATATAAATAAACATGTAAATGTTCGTATAGTCGTTCCTACTAATCTCCGAAAGTTCTCTACCGATCGCTTTGAAATTTTGACAAAAGTTGAAATTCGTATACGGAAATGTTTATATATTTTTATTATATCGGTGTATATAAAAAAGTTTATAAATCAGAAAAAATAACGTTTGCGCCTCCTGCAGCGGACACGGACGAACTAAACTTTGACATATGTCACATTGCATTTTCGACGTTTCGGAATTAATATTAAATAATCAAATTTATATAAATAAAATATTAAATAATTTAATGTTTAATAATCAATAATAAATTTTATAAATACATTTTTAATTTTCAAAAACGTATATTGAAGAAAAGTCGAGTCACAAACCCCAATGAGCTGACGTAAACATAAACAAAGTTTATGTCGGCCATTTTGTATTTCGAGAGCGTCCTTTGTGTAACATAATTAAATTTTAATACAAAAAAATTGTGTTGTGATAAAATTGACTTCAGTGATTGTGGCAAGTTGCTGAGATTATATTTAGGTTACAAAATAATTTTAGTTGGATATATTTCGGCATTATTAAGTTTATTCAGAGTATACGATAAATTTTGACACGTACTCGTAAGTTTTAGCAGTTATTTCAAAATTAAAAACATTATTTTGAAAGTGACCTAAGTCCAATCCATTGTTGATAATGTCCAAAAGTGCGGATTTTCAAATGTTTGAGGGCAGTGATGAAAGTAATTTTAATTTATTAGTATTGAGTGGAGACATGGAGACAAATGTCCACCTCTGATTATATTTAAGGGAAAGTAAGTGCGGGATGAGTGGACTAATCCAGAAAAGTCTTCAGCTACGCGGTATGCTGCTACAAAAAATGGATGGATGGAAACCAAAATATTTTAAGGATCGTTTCCTTCCAACGGTAGGGCCAATTCGTCTAATATTACTTATTTATAATGGCCATAGTATACATACTCGTATAAGTTTAGGCATACTTGAGGAGGCCAGAAAAGAGAATGTGACGATATTGAAATTACCACCTCATTCCAGCCATGTACTTCAGCCACTAAACTTTAGTATAATGAAATCGATGAATGGTGCTTGGGACGAGAGCCTCGTTAAATGGCAACGGTTGCATGTAGGTTCGAAACTAAAAAAAAAAACATTTTTCGAGAATGCTAACAGGACATTTGGAATAAACTTGGTCATCAGGTAATAAAAATGGGTTCATCAGATCAATTCCAAGCGATCGAAAATATATTTAATAAATCTAGTCACGACCGGGATGAGGAATCAGTGAACACGAAAAGTAAAACAGAGCCGTTATCATCGATAGAAAATTTGGACGCAAACTATGCTGAACCTTCCACCTCAAAACAAATTGTACCTTTTGGAGCACAATTCGATTCATATGTTCAATAAGCCGAGTCTTCTATTTATACTGCAAAAAATCACTATCTTAACCCATTGAAGAAGGTTACAGTTTTTGAAGACATAATAATTAATCCACATAATTCAGATTTCTAGAGAAGGGATGATTTTTTTCCCAGAAAATATACCAGACAAACAGTAGACAAAAATTGCACACGGAGCTGAAGTAATAACTTATGATGATGTTGTAGAACGTTTAAAAAACAAACTGAAGGATTCTAAAAAGAAAATAAGTACTAAAATAAACCTTCGGAAGAATAACAAAAATTCTAAAGATATTAACAAAAAGAGGACACAAAAATTGGATCATAAAAAATATTTGCAAAACCTAGTCATCATCAGAATCAGAAATCAGTGAATGTGAATGGAAATCAAGCTCTGAAGATGAAAGTGATTATTTCCAAAATATTTTAATGGAAGATGAAATAAACGCAGATTTGAATGAGATTCTGTTGGTAAATAATGATGTTCACTAAAAATTGGAAATAGATATACTCGTACAACAAAATTTAAATTTTGAAAAAAAAAAAGAAATGTTGGTGATTGGATACTTGCCAAATTTGTAGCGAAGAAGAGCCTCAAACATTACATAGGAAACATTTTAAATATTGATGAAAGTTAGAAAATAACTGTCAAATTTGTAAGAAAAGTTTCACATTTAAGTAAAGAAAATCATTCATACCCGAAAGTTGATGACATATCTGAAATATATAACACAGATATTATGACTATTTTGGCAAAACCCTTTACTGGAAGAAGAGGAGAATTTGTGTTTAAAATCTCCTTTGATGGTTTCAATATTCAATAACTAATTTCATATTCTTAAATAAGTCACTTAAACAATCCAATTCATAAATAACAAATAATGTCTTTTACTTAAGTATTTTTTCTTATGTATTTATTTTCCGTCTAATTTATAGAAAAAATGTGCCACAAAGTTTGTTTGCGAGTTATTATTTCTACATCTTCATTTGTCATTTTGCTTATTCAATATAAGTGTTATCATTTTGAATTTTCAAATAATAATATTATAAACAAACAATCTATTTTTTTGCCCCATCACTAGCAATGAATAGGTGCACTTACCCCATCCTGCATAATTTCATTTGATATTATATATTTATACCACTATTTTTTTTAAATTAAAATAGCTAAGTTACGGGTTTATTGTGTTTTATTGAATTGGATGTCAAACTTTTTCATTATGTTAGCAATTAATAAAACCAAAAGATTCAGATGCACTTACCCCGTCTTCGGGGTAAGTGCATCTATCAGGACTTCCTCCGAGAAAATGCTTAAAAATCAAATAAAAAGAGCAGATAGTCCCTCTGGTGATAAACTACAATAATTAAACAATAAAATAGTTGAAATCCTTCGTATAAAAGTTAAAAAACAATGCGATGATCCTGAGAATGGTTGGATACCTTTGAATTTCATATATTCATTTCATATGGTGCACTTACCCCGACTCACCCTACGTATTTGTGAATGAAACTTTGTAATTTCCAATTAAACTTAAACTGCAAACTTTAAATTGAAGAATACTTCAAATTACGGAATTTCATTTAAAGAAACTGTTCAAGTTTAAGTTTAAATGATGGTTAAACGTTAACGAATATTTTAGGCGGAGTTAAAATATGAGACGAAAATCAACTAAAAATATATTTAAAAAAAAACATAAAATTAAAAAAATCGTATTCCAAGAAAGAAAACATAACCTGTTAATGAGTTTAATTCGATAGTACATTACTATTAAAAACAGACAAAAAAGTGCAATTGTATTGCAAGTTCATTTAATCGTATAAATGAAATGAATATTTTTTAACTGGTTTAAGTCCTTTTATATGAATTTTAATACGAGTATATACAATACATACTTCTAATCAATTTCAACTGTACTAAGAAGTTACAATAGGAGTTCCATAATTAAAAAACCAAACGGCGTGTAGTGAAAGGAAACAAAGTCACTGGGGCCCTAAAACATATACTCGTACATACTATATATACTCGAACTGGACAATATCAACATCTACTAGTCCACAACACTATTCTAGTACCAACGTTTTGTATTGTATCACACATTCGTAATACACAGTACAATCTAGCAGGCATATTGTCATGCGGCAATATCTTCCACCCAACCGGAAATATGTTAAAGACACCTTAACTGAAAACTAGATAAGAATCGTTTTTCAATAAATCTGGGCTCCAATGGGAATTGAACCCGCAACCTCTGGCTTGGAAAACAAGCGTCTTATCAACTAGGTCACGGAGGTCGTCCACATTGGTGTATGTAAGTGAAACTTGGACTTGGAAAAGACAAAAAGGACCCGAATAAATACTACAAGAATGGATCCACTGAGAATACACAAGAATGAATCCACTGATAAGAATAGTGACAACGTAAGACAGAATACAGAATGAAGTTATTAGGGATGAATGTGAACATCAAGAAGACAACTCTAAGATTTGAATACGTAGAACGAATGAATAAAGTCTAAAAGGACCCGAATAAATACTACAAGAATGAATCCACTGAGAAGAATACATGGAGTGACAACGTAAGACAGAATACAGAATGAAGTTATAAGGGATATATAAGGAATGTGAACATCAAGAAGACAACTCTAATATTTGAATACGTAGAACGAATGAATAAAGTCTAACAAAACAGATATATAGTGCAGACGTGAGTAGGGGTGGGCGAGGAAGACCAAGGAAAGTATTATTGGATCAAGTGAATGATATTTTGAAAGAAGGAAACGTTAAGTCAGATAAATCGTAGGAGTTGTGTGAGGTTTTTTGGATGTAGAAGAGGCAAAGCATGTGTGTCGCGATAAGTCTGGCGCTCTCTCCTTTCTGCCTATCCCTATAGGGAAACGAAGTGATGGTACGGTATGTAAATTGAACTCGTAAAATAGTTTTTTTAAACCTATATATAAGTTATTTCTTATTCATTATATTTAATAACATTTGAATCCTTAAGATGTCCTGTCCTCAAACATAATTTACACGAGAATATGATTTATGGTATAATATATACTACCTTGATCAAAAAGTTTTAGGACTTTATTCATAAAATCGAAAATACAAGCTTATTCATCAAAATCGATATGGTCCCCTCAAAGTACTCCCCATCGACTGCAACGCACTTACGCCAGCGCTTGATCCAATCCTCGAAACACCGTTGGTACTCAATTTTCGGTATGTCCATCAGAGCCGTCTTCGATTTTTTCATGACGGGTGCTGTAACGCAGTGGTCCCCAACCCCCGGGCCGCGGCCCGGTACCGGGCCGTGGCCCAAATTGTACTGGGCCGCGCAAGGGCCTGCTTAAAAATCCCTATTGCCATTTCCGACATCCTATCTATGTGAAGCGGGGTTTTCTGCAGTGACAGCAACCAAAACAAAACAAAGAAATAAACTGGGCATAAGCAAGACACTTCGGGTGTCACAATCTCCTACTCGTATTACCCCCAGATGTAACCATCTCGTTTCAATGAAGCAAGCTCAGGGTTCTCATTGATTTAGCATTAAGTTAAAATATTAAATGTTTTTATTCATTTTTAAGGGGTAACTGTATTTTATTTTGAAGGCATGTTTAAACACGATTCAATTAAAAATATTAAATCAAAACACATAAAACTTCAACATCAAAACTTTTAAAGAAAATAGATAAATAACTTTCAAGTTAATATATCTGCAAGATATCAGAATAACATTAAAATCCCGATATTAAACCCTAAGCATTCTCAAAATAAATGATTTTCTCTATCTTGGAAAAAAATACTTTCAACCTTCCGTTGAACCTTAAAAATATTGAAAATACCCATCAATCCAAAAGAAAATTAAAAAATATCTGAAACTTAATAATCCTTCATTGTTATTACATATTTTTTCTTCATTTTTCCCACAAACCTTGTGTTTTCTCTACTATTATTTGTCACTATAACTTATGTACCACAGTTGTAAATTTTATTATTATATATTGTACAAATATATTGTTATTAAATTTAAAAAATAAACTACATTCAACGTGTCCCCCCCTCCCCCCCCACCCCAAGTGGGCCGCGGTAAAATTATGAAACGTTGACCGGTCCGTGGTGACAAAAAGGTTGGGGACCACTGCTGTAACGCGTTCCGCGAAGCGGTTTTTTAAGTCGGTTGAACAGGAAAAAGTCGCAGGGAGCCAGATCAGGTGTATTCGAAGGCTGCTGGACGGTAGTCGTGTTGTTTTTGGTCAAACACTCATGGAAATCATGTCCTTCGCGATTTCAACGCGGTCCTTTTTTTTGCATGAAATTGAGGTGTTTCGGCACCAGTTTTGCAGCGACACGTCTGGGGCCCAAATCACTAACCAAAATGTCTTGAGCGGATCCATAAGCGATGTTCAAGTCCTCTGCCAGCTCTCTGAAGGTCAATTTGCGGTTTTCGGCCAACATTTCTTTGATTTTATCGATGTTTTCATGGGTTTTCGACTGCCACTGCGTTCGTCATCCTCGGCCGACTCACGACCACTTCTGAAGCGTTCGTGCTACCGAAAAACACTTATCTAACATTTCCAAGGTCTGCGGACCGTTAAATCCGTTTTTCACACAAAATTTAATGCAAACTCGTTGATGCCATTTTCAAATTTGTAAAAAATCGAATACACGCACAAAGGTAGATGTACTCAGTACAGCGTAACTTTTACAAATGTCAAGCTATGACGCTGAAATGTGGAGGGAAGTGTCAATGATAGATGTGGTAACTTAACGAAAAAAAAAGAATACCAATCGGGTGACTGGCAGCGCTACACGGTGGTCGGTCCTAAAACTTTTTGATCAAGGTAGTATATAGAGATGCAATATTTAATTCAAGTCAGGTTTGAAAGAAACATGTTTTATTTAATTCAAAATTAATATTGTATGACGTTCATTACAAGGACCACAATAAAAAATTATTTAATAAACTATTTTTATTAAATTCGAGATTCTTTAGACCCTTATTAAAAATAAACAAAATCATAATTAAATTAAAAACACTAAATGTGAATTATAAAAAAAGGAAATTCTTCTAATCAAAGTTTCAGGACACAACATAATTATTATTTTTATATTTTTTCATATATAAGTTTTATTTAATACTATATGACCGTATATAAGTATAAAATACAGTGCAAAGTGTTTGATGCTAAATATTATTCTAATAAGTAGTTAATTATATTTTAAGTCTATGTTTATTTCGTTTTATTATCGTTTGATCTAGTCATAACGGACTGTTTTGACTGCACCCAACTGTCAAACAAAACTCAAAACATTTGCGAATAAATTAAAATACCTACAAAAAATATATATATTGAATCGAAATCTAAAAAGGGATATATTTGTTTTTTTTTTTAATTAAAAAAATATACATATTCTATGTACATGTTATGTTTTCAAACAACCGATCGTATCGCGAAAAATTTACGTAAAACTTCGTATAAGCCAGACGCGACGACCGACTACCGCGGCGAACTGTCGAGTGAACAAAACACGAAAAGACGCGCGTCGAGACGGTCTGTCAGCTGAAGAGGCCGCACGATTCGGCGCCAAAGTGCACATTATAAAGCCGGACGTGATCGTTACGTTTCAATAACTCGAGATAAAAAGATTAAAGCAATAATTTTAGGACCGTTTTTTTTTCATTTCGTATAAAAGTGCCTTATAGCTATGTATTATATAATATGTAAAAATATTTAATGTGACAGATGGACGGACGCGTGATAAATATTTCGTATTTCAGGTTATTTGATAAGTTTTTATTTTATAAGGTAAACCCCATCCACACTAGGATGATTTGTGTCATGTTTTAATTATTATTGAATTTATATCAAAAGAATAACTTAAGGAATTAATAATAACTAATAACTAATAAGATTTTTAAACAGGCACAATGTATAGCATTTTCAAAGGACGATTGTTCTAGGGTCTCATATTGGGCAATTTGGGCTATTCCGAGATGACATCAGTCTTCCTCTTGGAATTTCCTGTGAAAACTCCTAATCTGTAACATGCAGTAGGTTCAACCATTCCAAAATTACGATCAAAATGGCCTCAACCAAGAAATTTATGCTTTGAAATCTAGAAGATTTCTGCGTACTACGCTTCCCAGAAGGCACACCCCTAAACACACTAGGGGTGTGCTTCTGGTAGTAATTTACTTATTTTAGAAAATTTGTACGTGAACTGTGAGGAAAAATACCTGAGAGTAAATATTGCAAACTCCGAAGTCATAATTCAAAAAGGTGAAATGAATGCGATAGCAATAACACATTTTAACAAGTTGAAGAATTAGGATTGTTTGGGAAGTATATCGGACGACGCAAATATGGAATGAGGTGTTGAACGACAAGTTGCAATATAAAACAAAGTCAATGTGGCATTAAAATACAAATATTCAAACTAAGTAATATCAAGATACGCTAAAATGTTGGTTTACAAGAGTATCTTACTGCCAACATTGAAGTATGGGAGTAAAACATGGACGTGAAAAATGATTAAAAGCCGAATGGAAAAACGTGGACTAAGAATATATGATGTGTCGATGTATGACAGAAAAGGAAATGTTGGGTGAAAAATAATTTATTGAGGTGTTTTGAACACGTTGAACGGATGAGTGAGGAAAGACTGACTAAACCAATTTACAATGCAAGTGGATGAATGGGAGTCGAGGTAGAGGACGACTGAGAAATGTATGGTTGAATTTTTAATGAAATTTCAAAAAAAAAAAAAAGAAACGTAGAGTAAGTCAAAAAGGAACTGTATGAAAATATGTATGAATATCGATGAGAAGGAACTATGTCGCGATAGGAAAGTTTGGCGTTGTGTTCTCTCTGCCTACCCCAAATGGGAAATGGAGTAATGGTTTGTATGTACAGTACCCGGCGGTAAATAATACTGTCGGCCATAATCGGCTAACTTCGGCTTTGTAGAGCGTCGTCTGTCATTCATACACGTGTTCCGTCGCGATTTGTCAGCCGTTGTCAAGCGTTCTAGTCTCTTTCTTAAGCCCGATGTGTATTACTTACCGCCGGGTACTATATGTAGATATTTTTTTCAATATTCCGAAGTTGAAATTGACATCAATAGCGATAGTACTCATGGCAGTCGTTACTTCAAATTCGACATTGTGACGAGTATTCAAGTAACTGTCAATTTACTTGTACATAATGGGCGTGTCGTGTTTCCCACGACTGGACGACTGAACAACTGAATTCAACCCTTACAACAGCGCACTCCTCTCGATCTATAATAAGATTCATATTAAATTATTCTCATCCGTTATGTTACGACTAAAAAGGGATGGGCAGTAATAAAAAATTTACTGAAGGACAGTTGAAAGCAATGTTAAATTTTCTGATTCTTGCCAGCCAAAAATATCCCATATGTCAAAGGGCCTAACACGTTGTCGACTTCGCCTAAAAGTCTATACAAATATCGATTCGGAGAGAGCGGGGAAGCTGCGCGCGCTGGACCGCGCCCAAGGTCGAGCCCAACCCTTTGCCGGTCAAAAGACGCAAAATGAAAAATATTTATTTTCAAGGTCCGTGGTTTTTTTACACCTATATTTATCTTCAGTTAATAGAATTCTTTATTTATATAAGATAAATAGCATTGTTAAGGAGGGAGTTTTCAATAAGGCCGCAAACATTTTTCTGGTTTGTTTGAAGATATTATCATACAGCAACAGGCTTGTTAGGTTTTATATTATACAATATACAACGAAAGTGTAAACATTATACAGTAAAACAATTGATTTAGACATTTGAAATTAACGTATACCCCTCATTAATTGACATAATTTTTAGTACTTGAAAGTTAGAAGTTTTTTTGTCCCCTCCTACCAAAAGGGTAACAAAACTACTTTTTCAACTACTATGTTCTTTCTATTCCAGAACTGTGTATTATTTTCCAATACCAAATGCAATCATTAGATTCCAAAGATAATTTTCAGAAGAACCTTTTCAATATTTTACCGTCACAAAATTTAATCTGTTTTTCGTTATTTTTATGAATTCGAATCACGGCATCGTTTGTAAAACGATCATTATATACCCTTTATGTATATGGTTATGTGACTTTCATTGCAAATTACTAGAATACTAAATTGTAATAAACTAAATGAAAAATTAGATGATTCTTTATTTAAACTATATATTCTGACATAAATAATTAGATAATGATTTATTTACGCGTATATTGTGACATAATTAATTAGATGATTCTTTATTTACAGCGTATATTCTTACATAATTAATTAGATGATTCTTTATTTACAACGTATATTGTTACATAGTTAATTAGATGATTCTTTATTTACAGCGTATATTGTTACATAATTAATTAGATGATTCCTTATTTACAGCGTATATTATTACATAAATAATTAGATGATTATTTATTTACAGCATATATTGTTACATAAAAATCATGACACTATGTTTTTTTTAATCTGGCGAGTTTATTGCCATGTGGCAATCTCGTCCAACCAACCAGAAAGATGTTTTAATAGGCCCTAAGTGAAAACCAGACTGGAATCCTATTTTAAAAAATCTGGGTTCCAGCGGGGATCGAACCCGAAACCTCCTAATTAATGTCTTATTCAACCTCGACAGAGATGACTGGTATACAATCTTATATCGTCTAAATCTATAGATCTCTTAATACGTGTTCTGAAGCTTCAAATAATCCACATGTCCCCCTTCAAAATTGCTATTCCTATTCACTGATAGATTAACCGAAAAAAATATCACAATTGTTTTCGTATACAGTAAAACCTGGTGGGTTTATTTTCAAGTAAAAATCTCTTCTGAACAATCTGAAATAAGTTAAAGATGTACCACGTAAAAAAAAACTAACTAGAATAATTTTCATTCAAATAGAATACCAATGGGAATCGAAATCGTCAACTCCGGTTTGTAGGGCAGGTATCTTATATTACTAACTATGTTACGGATGTCCTCCTTGCTCTTTAATCATTTCAGACTTATAAATATTCATATTTTTAGTCTTTTATAAATCATTTTATCTAACCATTTCCTTTTAAGTCTACTAAAATCATATTTAGGTATTATAAAGTACAATAAATCGATAAGATATACATGATACACATATATTTATAACATCGAATAAATAATCAACAATTGAGAGAAAAATAGTTTCGAAAGTTTAAATGATTTTACTCAGTCCACTTCATTATTGAAACTTATTGTATTACCTGAGAAATGGAAAAGTTATTATAAAATTATATCTCTCAAAGTTATTATACAATTACAACTATTATTATAAAATTACATCTCTCAAAGGAACGTGTTCGATTTATCCAATATTTGAAACGCATCAACTTTTACGAGCCTTACAGTATTTTATTTATACAATTGTAATTAACTTCGAAAGAACTACAGTTCTTTATTTTGCAATAAAAACATGAAACAACTCCAGATATTTTCAAGAGAGTGTGGTGCCGTTACCACGAACCGTATCCCAACGTTCAAAAATGTTTTATTTATATTTACTTTGAAGTTTTGTTTTGTTAGCTATCAGACGTTGAGTTTAGTTGATTTAGTTCACCATCAAATTTCACGCTATCCAAGTTACTCAGAACAGTAAAAACAGCAAACAAACATTGAAAGCCGTTACGAAAATTCCAGCCTTTGAAGAGTTAGTATTAAATTTAGTTTAAGCTTTTCACTACACTAAACAAACACACCTGATTTTCTTTTTGCATTGTTGAAACATGTACAGAAAAAAAATAATTAAAAAGTATATTGTGCGTTTCTGGTCTTAGAAAATATACGACCGACCGCGTGATATAGGGCAAGTAATGGAATTTTTTAAATAAATATGGTGTTGAATATAAAGTAATTCGTGAGATAGTCATATTCTAAAAGTCGAGTATGTGTTAAGAGTGACTGCTGCCTCGATTGAATGGGTTAATATTACAAAAGAGGTAACCGCAAGGGTAGTTATGTCACCCTGGTTGTTTAATATTTAAATAGATTCATGTGAAGCAACTATATATGTAAACAGGTGGCATGCAAATGTCGAATGGGAATGCGTGCAGATTGCTGCATGCTGATAACCTTGAAGTGTTAGCGACAAATGGAGAATGAATTACAGAGTTTGATAAGTAAATTAAATTATGCGAAGAGAAAGTTCTAACAATAAATATCGCGAAATCCAAAGTGAAAGGAAAACGTAAGTTTGCAATAAAGGATAAGGGTAAGTTGGGGAGTTTTAGGTAGTATTTACTCAAAAGGAGTTTCGAGATATATCAAAGGCGTGTAGCGATAAGAAATAAAATCAGTGTATGAAAAATAAGCGTGGTGTGTAAAAATACTAAAAGTAACCAAGATGACAATATATGATAGAATACAGAAAGAGATTAGGGATGACTGAACACACTGAGATGGTATGGGCATGTAGAACGAATGAATGTAATAAATACTTCTTCCCAGTATCATGTCAGGTCCCACCAACGTTAAATATCACCTGAGAATAGGCATCTTTGTCCCAGGCAGCCCGAAAAAGATCCCCAACTTCCTTATACCAGTCCAATCACGTATATTACGGAGTCAGGCGATTTGCCTCCTGCCAACACCTCTTCGACCCTCTATTTTGCATTGGATGATCAGGTGCAGTAATTTGTACTTTGCTCCTCTAAGAATTAATACTAACAAAAAATATATAACATATTGTGCAAATGTGAATGGAAGGAAAGACAAAGGAAATTAGGATCAAGTGAATGATATTTTGACAGATGGAAACACAAAAAGCCAAAAAAATCGCAGGAGTTGTATGGATGTAGAAGAGGCGAACGAAGTGTGTAGCGATATGAAAGTCTATGCCTACCCCAATAGGGAGACGCGTTTGTATATAAACAAAAAATAATAACTTGGTAACGGTCAATATTTTCCATATTCATTAACAAAAGGAAAATAGTTTCGATGTTTTCTAAAAATGGGAAAATAATATTCACACGCACACTAAACATAAATAATTTTCTTCGTGTGAATAAATATGATTTGTTAGCCTTAATTAAAAAAAGGTAAAAAAGTCCATAAATTATGTTTGAAAAAAAGAAGTACTAATAACGTAATTTTATATTAAATAATAAAAAAAATGTAACTAATAGATATCATTTGAGTTGTTTGCTTGTATAAATATATATTTCGTAAGATAAAATTTGATACCGTGTCTTAACAGGGTTAGGTTTATGCAGTGTGCTTGGAGTAAAAACGTTTCATTTTTCTCTGAAGGTGGCCTCTGAGTAAATTAACGGTTAACCTTTAATAAGTAACTTATAGAATTTCCTGGAATTAACGCCTGTCAAGTGCAGATAATCGTTGTTCAATTAATATGTCGCAACGAATAAACGTCGTTTTGTTCACAGGGTAGATAAAAAAAAAGAGTTATTTTATAAAATACTTTTTTAAACTATTATCGGTATTGTAATTAATTAAATTAATTGAACTGACAACCTCTCGAATATCAGAATATTTTACGTTACCAAGTACAAGTATGTACTCGTTATACTCGCATAGTGAAGACAAAGAAATGTTAACATATATTGCGTTGTTAACATATATTTTAATGAAATGAAATGTGAATATCATATTTCTCATTAGATACAAGTATATGTTACATACTAATGGAAAATTTATTACTTTTCTGTTGATTCGTGGATGAATAAATACGCTTCAGTATAATAATAAATTCATCGGTAAGGAGCTAATAAAGAGACTGAAATAATAGGAAAGGCGTATGAAACGTTACGCGATTAATAATTCGTGACTGAGTATGACGACCTCCGTGGTATAGTTGGTAAGACGCCTGTCTCCCAACCCTAAGGTTGCGGGTTCGATTCCCGTTGGAACCCAAATAAAAAAGGATTCCAGACTGGTTTTCACTTAAGACCATTGTTATATCTTTGTTGGAAGATAATTTCACATAGCAACAAGGTTGTACTGTATACAACAAAAGTGTAATACAATTATCAGCCATCTTGTGGATGGAATACGCCTGCACGTGGAATGGTTTATAATGTGCAAGCTATTGCACTTTAACAATCTAGAAATCACCTACATATGAAAGAAGGTATTTATCATTTATGATTCTATTGGGTGTACAAATAAGTCACCGCCGTTTGACAAAAGTTGGCGCCACCAGTAAGTTATGGTTAAAATTGTCAGATGTAAAATGTCATTATCGTAAGGTTGGACACCTGTCAACAACATGACCTTGAAATATTAGTGAATTTTTATCAGTATAACATATTTTTTTGTGTTCGAAAATGTCAAGTTTTGAGCCGAATAAGCGTCATTTGCGGGAACTTTTGATTTACTTCTTCAATTTGAAGAAATCTGCAGCTGAGGCGCATCGATTGCTTGTAGAAGCATATGGTGAGGCTGCCTTAAGTGAGAGAAGTTGTCGTGAGTGGTTTCAAAAGTTTAAGAACGGTGAATTTGACATCGAAGACAAAGAACGTAGCGGAAGGCCGAAAGTGTACGAAGACGCGGAATTGGAAGTATTATTGGATCAAGATTCGTGCCAAACGCAAGAAGAACTTGCACTTACATTAGGAGTGACTCAACAAGCAATTTCACATGGGTTGAAATCATTGGGAATGATTCAAAAACAAGGAAATTGGGTTCCATATGAACTGACACCGAGAAACGTTGAACGCCGATTTTCCACATGTGAAATGCTGCTTGCCAGGCATAAACGAAAGGGTTTTCTGCACCGTATAGTCACTGGTGATGAAAAATGGATCCACTATGATAATCCAAAAAGGAAGAAATCATGGGGAACCCCTGGCCATGCTTCAACATCTACAGCAAAACCAAATATTCATGGAAAAAAAACTCTTGTTGTGTATTTGGTGGGATCAGCTTGGTGTCGTGTATTACGAGTTGCTCAAACCGAACGAAACCATTGCTGGGGCTGTCTACCGAGCACAATTGATGA
Source organism: Odontocerum albicorne (assembly GCA_949825065.1). NCBI lineage: Eukaryota > Metazoa > Arthropoda > Insecta > Trichoptera > Odontoceridae > Odontocerum > Odontocerum albicorne. The sequence goes on along the minus strand of OX463843.1, from coordinate 43,707,589 downwards.
GATTGAGTCGAGCACTCGAGGAAAAGCGCGCCCACTGCTACTCCAGACACGACAAAGTTTCCAAAAAACCTTTTTGGAAACAATCAATTGGGAAGTTTTACCCCACCCGCTGTATTCACCAGACATTGCTCCTTCTGATTTTCACTTGTTTCGATCGATGACGCATGACCTGTCTGAGCAGCACTTCACATCATATGAAGATACCAAAAATTGGGTCGATTCGTGGATAGACTCAAAAGATGAAGCATTCTTCCGACGCTGTATCCGTATGCTGCCAGAAAGATGGGAAAAGGTAGTGGCAAGCGATGGGCAATACTTCGAATAAAACATGAGGTTCCGTTCTTTCACAATAAATGCCCAATTTTTGATAAAAAACGGCGGAAACTTATTTGTACACCTAATATTACCATAAGTCATAACCCTTTTGGGGTTTACTGAGATGAAATATATCTACGCTTTTCTATCAAAGCACTCTGCTTTTGCTCTTTCATATGCATACATCTCGTGATACATGCTCTTCTAATTCGTATACTTTTCACTGCTCAGCTAAAATTTTCCGCCAAGTTATACTGTATATGCAACTAAAGTGTAATACAATTGTCAGCCATCTTGTGGATGGAATAGGTATGTGCGTATAATGATTTGTAATGTGCAAGCTACTGCACTTTGTCTAGAAATCTGCTGCATATGAAATAAGTCATTGATCATTTATGATTCTGTACCATAAGTCATAACCCTTTTGGGGTTAACTGAGAGGAAATAACTACACTTTTCTATCAACGAACACTGCTTTTGCTCTTCCATATACATACATCTCGTCGTACATGTTCTTCTAATTTATTAATTAACCTCTTTCTCGTTCGCTATTCTCCATTCATTTCAGATATGACGGTTGATTTCTCAGTTATTTGCAACTCATTCTGTATAAGTTAGAAAATAAATGTTGACCAGGTATTGCATAAATTTTGTCATTTTTAAGTAGATAAATCATTTAATTGTAACTTCTCAACTAACCGTAAAATAGATTCAGGCATGCAACCGCACCATCTTACTTACCGCCAGATAAAAAATGTTAGTTCAGCCATTCCTTTCCGCAGTGTTGCTATAGTATGGTCGACTAAAAAGTCGCCAGCAGCTTTCAGTATAAACACAGCGAATGAAAATTCATTTTCATACATTTTCACGCCTTATCTGTGGGATGTCTTCATTATATACGAGTATTTCGAATCTGTGTTCGAGAGATGTCCCTTCGAAGAAGAATTGAAATTTGAGGTCGATTTTGTATTCATCGAATAAATTGATTGTTCCGAATCGATCCAATATGGCGGCGTACTATGATAAGAGTTTTATCGTTGCTGGTGCTGTGGTGTGGAATGATTTGCCTCTAAGCTTTCGAGACAAGGGTAGCGGTAACGTGTGCAGCTTTAGGACTCTGGGAGGTCTCAACAAAATTCATGATTATATATTACGCTACACCTAAAGCCGAATCTGTTACTATCACATATTGGAAGATCTACAAAGGTTCCCTTAAAGTACGTCTTCTCTTGGTAAGATTTCTGCCAAGGGAAGATGAACTACCAAATATATTTTTCTAACCATATGCACATGCGAAGAAGTACCTATTCTAATGGCCGCAGCCACAACTTTCTTATCCTTTAATTATTTTTATTGACTTATTTAACACTTTTTTTGCAAATACAATATGGCGGGCGTATTGCCAGGCGGCAATATCTTCCAACCAACCAGACAAAAGTAAAGGAAGCAAGTTACGTGTTCGCATAAATCATTCAAATGACTATCAATCCCCACGAAATCCATAAACACATACGTGAGCATACGCCCACGAACCCCACAAAGACGGATAACCACCCGAACATTATTTTTCATATAAAGTGAGATATCATCAAACAAAAAGAAAGGAAAGGATGGTGGAGAGGAAAGGAAAAGGAAAATCAGGAATGAAACACTGACTAGAAATTAAGAGTGCTTTCAGTCGCTTCTTAAAGCATGCAAAGGACGGAGCGAGTTTTATATTGGTTTGTAACTGATTCCAGAGTCTCACTGCATGGACAGTAAAGGACGACGTAAAAAAAAGAGGAGCGGTGAACTGGAGAGGCGTTCTACAGAGGATTTCTACAGCATTTATTCGGTTTCTTTCAGTGTTTTTTCACGCTCACGTTTCTCTTCCATACATCAACATTGGTACTAGAATACCGTTGAGGGCAGTCATCTTAGCAGATTGTATTATGCCCCATTGACTTTATTTCTTATCGCTTACACACCGTTCGACATCTCTCACAGCTCTTCTTCACCATCTGAGAAAATACTACCTGAGTAACGGAATTTCTTGACTTATTATACATCGCATTCATTTTCCCCTATCACACTTTTCTATCGTCGTGATTTTGGACTTATTGAGTGTAACGATAGGAAGGTAGTGGGTGACGGTTATTAGATTAGGTACTTCCCCGCATCTGTTCAGTATATCGGATTGTATTATTTTTGAAAATTTTAAATGGTTGTTCATCCAAACATTGAGTTAAAATAGTGACCAATATTGAGTTCATTACATTAATTGAATCAACAGATCACATCGTCCTAGAATGAACAGTAGCTCTCGTTATCAATAAATATTAATGGCTATCGATTAAATACAAATATTTATTAACTATTTTTATTTCGTTAGAAATTAAAAGAACTTTCTTAACATTCCGTAAATGGTGTGTTATCGCATTTATTTTATTTCAACTATTTACGTGATAAATATACATTATCAATAAAAAATATGAGAAAAACATATAGAAAAAAACAATGTCTGTTTGAATGGACACTCAAATTACGTCGATCTGTGTTTTTACCCCAGTTAATTAAGCTTTTCTCCTGTTTCTTACTGGGGAAAAGGAACATGAAAAATAGGTTAAGTAATACTTTTTATCGATTGTTGATTATTATTTAATTGCTTCGTTAAAAATTCTCATTTAAATCATAGATTATGTAACCTAGTAGCAAGCATGTACCACGTGAGTCAACCCTTTGCGTGATGTATGAATATTGGTTGGTATTGGGTTAATTTGATGAAGGTAGATCTTTATATAAAAGGTCGGATACGCACCATTAATGGACATTAAAAAAATATGTGATTCGACGTTTCCTCGCTAAGGCCGTTAACGCTAACTACACACAAATGCTTGAATTTAAAACTTGGATATTTTACAAATGTTTCTTTGTGGAAGAATGTCCACTACGTATCACAGTGTTGGATGTTTTTCTAAATTATAATACTGAATTCACAACTACAAAAAAGTTAGTATTCCTCAGTATAATTAGAAATTGTCAAAATTCAGCCAACTTGATATATGATACAATTAACTTTTGTAAAAAAGCTCAGTGCGATATCTTTCTGTCCATCTAACACGAATCATTAGTTAAGGCAGCGAATAGGGGTTACTAGATGCAAAATGAACATGTAACATAAATATGGGGTTTCTTGAACGAAAGTAGCACTGAATGTGATTGTGGAATATATAGGACTCATAACACATGCTATTATAGTTTGTCTGAACGTCGGGACTACCTGCTCTAGGAAGGACTTGATTGATACGAATGATATGGCGATCTCTGTTGCCTTCTACTGGGAACATATGGCATAATCGATGGCCCGGACACGGAAATTAATGAAATTATTAGTTAAGGTTTATAAGAATACGATTTTTATCTTAATCGCTAGTTACATGAATTATACTAAAACAATAAATAATATAGATTGTAGTTTTATTAAGAGCCTGGCCTTTTGTACAAAATTCCAACATTATATCTTCACGTCAATCTAACTCGAATTATTAGGTAAGGTTTATTAGGAAATTCTGTTTAATTGTTAGTCGCAAATTACGTAATTTCTATAAAAACAATAATTAAAAAATATGGAAGTTTTATTAACAGCCTGACTTTTTGTAACATTCCAGCACGATAGCTTCACGTTCATCTACTTCGAATTATTAGATAATATTTGTAGGAAATACTGATTGATTCTCTCAGTCGCAAATCGAATCAATTCTATCAAAACAATATCAGAAATATTGTATATTTATTAAGAGTCTGACCTGTTATAAAAAAAAAGCTCAGCACGATAGCTATGTCCACCTGCCTCAATTATTAGGTAAGGTTAATATGTATACGTTTTGATTCTTTGTCGTGAATCGCATCAATTCTATCGAAACAATAATTAAAAAAGAGGGTCGAGTTATTAAGCGCGTGATCTTTTGTAAAAAAAAATATCCGAAACAAAAGCGTCACGTCCATCTTCCTCAAGTAAATAGGTAAGGCTTTTAGTAAAGAGTTTGACCGCAAACTGCAACAATTCGATCAAAACAATATATTACGGTGGTCGTTTTAAGAAACTGACCTTTTGTATAAAAGTTCAGCGCAATAGCTACACGTATTTCTAACTTAAATTATTACGTAAGGTTTATAAAATAACTGATTCTCAATCGCAAATTACAATAAGTAATAATAAAGTAAATTCAAGGTAAATAACGCCGTTTATTCAAGGTAAATAAGAGTTTGATCGTAAATTGTAACAATTCGATCAAAACAATATATTGTTTATAAAATAACTGATTCTCAATCGCAAATTACAATAAGCAATAATAAAGTAAATAACGCCGTTTAGAGAGCATACTCTCATCAACGGCACTATAACTTGCGGATTAGCACTCACTATTATTGCCAGATTAAAAACATTACAAAAAAACCAAGTTGAGTGTAAGGGTAGGAACGTGGTGGTCGAGGCCAATAGTTTAGAAACTTCCCCAATGACAAAATATTTAAAATTTTCAACAGGAAATTTGTACATAAAGTTAATACACGCCACTTCAATGGTTTAATTGGCCAGACGCCTTTATTTCAAACCCGGGGGTTGCGGGTTTGAGTCCAGTTGACACCCATCTTTTTAGATAAAGTTCTAGTTTGGCTTCCACGTAAGATATCTTTAAAATCTTTCTAGTTAGTTGCAAGATGTTGTTACATGGCAATTAAAACATTAAATCAGAAAGATTATAAATGTATTAAGATCCAAACAATATAACATATTACGTAAATTCGGTGTATATTTTCAAGTCTGTTTATTTATAAGAGAAAATATATGCGAGAAATGGAAATAACAATTCAAAGCCAGCACCGTCCCACGCAAAATAGAGCGAGTTAAGAAGACCCTGACCTAAGTCCTTGGTCAGAATATAATAGGGAACGGTGGAAGTAAAACCGACGCGGCAACAGGGACACATTTTCTTTTTATATTATATAGTACATAAAAGGCAGAAAACAAAAACTTGTTTATATTTTTATATTTCATAAAATCGTTGATTTTTTATCGTAGGTTTTTCGGAGCCATAAATAGACGTAAAAAGATCACGACCCGCAAAATTATCGGGTTGACAGGAAAGTAATTTCCTATTTTTTAACTCAAATTTAAACGCAAAATTTAATCAATCGGGTCGACAGGAAAGTAATTTCGTATTTCTTAGGTCAAATTTAAACGCAATTCAATTGCTCGTGGGCGGTCGTATTGGATATTTTCAGTGTTTCATCAAACTCACGTACGAACGCTTGTTATTCACAAATCAAAAAGCCTCGATTTATTCGTCATCGGTCGTCCAGAGCGGGCACCATCTTCGAGTATCGCATCACATTACGAAAATAATTTAAAACCACATTTTACACATACGACCACTTATTGCATCGTCATCAGACCACTGTGCATATTTACTTTTTCACGTCGATTTTTCTTTTCTTTTATGATTGTAAAAAAACACAAACCACCCGAAAAACTAATTATTTTGTTCTATCTTCGTGCAAAAAAAAACTTTCGAGTGATTTGGGTAAACAATGGCTGAAAATGCGCTGTTCATATTAATATACATTGGAATGAAGTTTCTCTTTTCCGGACACCTATTATCACTTTTGTTTTTATTAGAAATATCAAATTGACATATCTCAATCTACTCGTATGAGTGTGAAAATTCGTAGCAAATAAAACGTGCATTTCACAGTTAAATTCCGTTTTAAAAAATGTTTACATTATATTCGGAAGATATTTTGAAATGAGCCCAGACCTTTTGATAGATTGCCTCTTAAATGCATTTTCTTTTCCACTGGCTTAACATATATGAGTCTATGTAATTTCAGATTATATAAATATAATAATAATTATTTATTACGTCGCTTGAAGGAATGAGGACAGTTTGAAGAAGCCGATATTGAATTGGAAGTGTCAAGGAGCGGCAAACAAAAATACGGTCGCAAGCAAGGTGGATAGACCAAATCAAAGAGTTGACTAGTTCCTCATTGAGTGCTTCACTCATCATATCTCAGGACCGGGAAGAGTGGATACGAATCATCCGCTCGTTTTTAAATTCATATTCATCAGGGAACCAAGACGCTCAGTCATGAACAACACGATTAAAAATAAAGTTTAGTTTAACATAAATTGATAAATAAGGTCAGTATATAAATTTGAGCGTATTAATGTCATATGTATGATTCACCATGACTAATTTCGTAGAACAATATACTTCCAAACAAGTCGTATCCTGTTTTGAAATGTACACTCAAGTAGTCGGTTTATCATCGATTTTTGTAAACATCGAATATAATGTGTATGTAAATCCCTTAGAAAATGAATATCTATAATCAGTACAAACAGAATGTTCTTTACTTTTTATTTTTAAATGGTGAAAGTGAAAATTCCGCAGCCGAAAAAAATAAATGTTCAACGTGAGAATTGTATCAGGACTGCCCAGAAATGGTTTCAAAGATTTAAAGATAGACAAAGCAGTGCTAATGATGAGTCCCGTTCAGGGCGTCCTGTTAATACTAACGACGCTAGAAGTCTTGTGAATTCGGAGCCAGAACTAACGGTGGATCAGATCGCAGACTTAATTTATCTCATGGAAAAGTATTTTGTCACCTTAAGGAGATAGGGAAGGCATCCAAGCATGGAAAGTGGGTACAACACGAGCTATCGGAAGCCAATTGCCATCGGCAAATGAACATCTGTATTTCTCTCTTTACCCTATCTTGATCAGTTTTTTGTCCGCATTATGACAGGTGATGAAAAGTGGATACTGCACATATGGTATAATATTGCAAAAAAGACGGTGGACACAAGGATAAGAAGCCATAACCAAAAGTAATCTAGAAATTGCATCCCAAAAAGATACTTTTGTCTATTTGGTTCACTTTGAACTGTTAGAACTAATAAAACGATTAATGCAGATGTCTATTGTTGACAGTTTTCACCTTTAAACTCAGCATTGATCAAAAACGCCAGCGATTAGTGAATATCAAAAAGGTTTTGTTCCACCGTTATAATGCTAGACCGCACACGGCACGGACAACACTAGAAAAAAATCAAGACTATAACTGGGGGCTTCTGCCTCATTCTTCTTACTCTCCAGATGTTACCCAAAGTGACTATAATTTATTTTAGGTTCTTCAGATTTTTTAATTGGGAAAAATATTGAACAATAAAAATACGAGGCATATCCACAAAGTAAGTGTACTGAATTTTTGTAGGTTACAATTTTGTTTATTTAAACAAAAAAATTACGTGGTTACTGTAGTACATATGTAAGTTATTTTTCGACATAGTCGCCATTCCTTTCAATGCAGGTGGTGAAGCGGGGTATCAACTTTTTGATGCCTTCCTCGAAGTAGTTTCCCGCCAACCCCTCCGTCCACTTCTCCACCTCCTCCTTTAGCTCCTCGTCGGTTGAAAACCTTTTTCCACCCATGTACAGCTTTAGGGAGGTAAAGAGATAGTAATCTAAAGGTGCTAGGTCAGGGAAATGCGCGGGATGGTTCAGGACATCCCATTTAAACGAGGCGAGCAGTTCCTTCGTGGCGTTGGCCGTGTGTGGTCTGGCATTGTCATGCAGCAGGCAGACTCCCTTTGTCAGCATGCCTCTCCTCTTGTTCTGAATCACCCTCCGCAATTTTTTTAGGGTCTCACAGTATCTTGCAGAGTTGATGGTCTCCCCTTGAGGCATATATTCAATTAAAATTATGCCTTGACAGTCCCAAAACACGGATGCCATGATTTTCTTGGCTGAAATTGTGGTTTTGAACTTTTTGGCGGAGGGTGAAGAGGTGTGACGCCACTGTTGAGACTGCCTTTTGATTTCAGGCGTGTAGTGTGCAACCCAAGTTTCATCTCCAGTAACGATGGAGCGGAGAAATTCATCTCCATGGAGTTTGCAGCGCCTCAAAAACTCTTGCCTTTTTACAAAATTTCGCACTTGGCGGGAGATTGGGTTGACATTTTTCACAAAAAGTGTTGTCGCGTCGACACTTCTCAACGTACTGACCTTGGACCGGTCTCGTTGCGGAGGGGAAGGTTCATGCTACACGGAAATGTAGCCAACATGTCGAAAATAAAATCCATCCGGTCGTGAGAGCCTCAGTACACTTACTTTCTGGATACGCCTCGTAGAAGGCGGAAAATAAGTTTCCGGTTCTTTTACATTAACACCAGAATCCTTTTACACGAAAGGAATTAAAAGCTGTACCCTAAAGGATAAACCACGGAAGTCACTTTGCACCCTAGCGGATAAACGTCATATGTGTATGATGCAACGTCGTTTATACTCTGGGGTAAAATGTGACTCCCGTGGTTTATCCTCTAGGGCAGTGCTCCGCAACCGGTGTGCCGTGGCACACTGGTGTGCCGTGAGCCGGATATAGGTGTGCCGCGGTCAAATTCAATGTATCTGACAATTTACAATTTATCATTATGTATTTAATACACAATGACAAATTATTTTTCATAATATTGTCTATTTTTCAAAATGTAGTGAAGAATAATTATTATAACTAAATAATTTTTCAATGGTCCCCCAGCGCCTGGTGCCAACTGTTGAAAACTGCGTAGTGTGCTTTGTACACACCATGGCACATTATTTTATAATAATTATTAAGATTGCGTAAAAATAAATATGTTATAGTTTTATATATGTATACTTTTCAAATAAAAAACCAAAATTTATTGTACAATTTGTGTATCAATTTAATACCTATATATTTTAGCTTTTGGTGTGCCACGGAATTCTAGGAAGAATTTTGGTGTGTCGTAGGTGAGAAAAGGTTGCGGAGCACTGGTCTAGGGTACTGAAATAATATCTTTAAGATAGTAAAAAGTTGTTGATAATGAAGGAAAATATATCTTCTTCCTGGCACTGTCCCAGCTCATTGCCTAGGTCTTATTGCCTATTGTTGGGGTCGGCTCTTCTCGTTCTCAGGCTGTATATTCTCCGGTTCTGGGTGTCGCTTACATCTAGGCCGTTTCTATGCAAGATTTCGGAGCATCGAGTCATCCAAGAATTCTTTGGTCTTCCTCTGGACGGCTGTCGAGGAAGATCCACAGACATTGCCTGATTTACAGTATGGTCTGGTTGTCTCCGTCTTATGTGCCTGTGCCATCTCAGCTATCGCTCTTCCCGCTTACTATTTATGTCAGTGACTCCCAGGCTACCACGAATCCGTAAGCTCTTAATTTTATCTTTCAGTGATACTCCTGCCGACCACCTGAGCATTCGCACTTCTGCTGTTTTAAGTTGCCTATAGTAGGGGCTGTACATAGTCCAGCATTCTGAGCCATACATAATTGCGGGTCTAACAATAGTCTGGTATACCTTTCCTTTCAGTTTTATAGGCATTTTTGGGTCACACAATAAAGGAAACTATATCACTGATTAAAATAGTGAAATGTGTTTTATTTGCATTGTTTCGAAATTTCTTAAAAATACGCACAAATTTATGGACTGACCTGATAAAATAAAGTGCAAAACAAGTAAATGCGTCAGTAACAGGTTTGTATCAAAGTTGATGAAAACAATCGGCGATGAATCACTATCGATAAAAACTTGGCTGAAGTATGGCTGGGTGCAGAGTTCGTAAAAATGAGCAGGGCCAGCCTGAATCAGGTGCAAAGGGTGCAGTCGCAACTAGCCCCGCGCTAAGCGAGGCCCCGCGCTTATGGCGTAGATAAAAAATGTAGTTTAGCTCATTTATTCGATCCTAGTCTATTTCAAATAGGCGTGCTCTAATTCTTGTTATTTGTGTCATTAAATTGTGCTGGCGCCGTGTTTTTTCTGGTCAGTTAAAATAATTATCATCACTGGTTTTTATCTAAATTCACACTCCTCCATTAATTAAAAATAAAAGTAAAATAAATAGCAATAGCTGCTGCTGGCCTGAAATGGCTATGTAAGGCTGGACTTTTTCTTGAAAATACAGCTATTTGAAACACCATTTTTATATACATTATCATTTAGGATAATCACATATGTTATGGCGCACACTTTCCATCAACATGAGACTGCTTTCCATCGACTGAATCTAAAAGCGATTCATAACGAAACATTTTTTAAAAGGTCTTTATGGGTGAAAATATTTGGGCAATACTTTGCCTGTTTCTCATCCTTGCATAAATGTCGGTATAATGACATTCATGACAAAACATTTTTTAATAGGTCTTTATGGGTGAAAATATTCGGGCAATTCGGACATGTCATCCTTGTATAAATGTCGGTATAAATAAATAGGAAAGCTCCGCGCCCAAACCGCACCCAGCCCCGCAACTTTTCAGGCCGGCCCTGAAAATGAGTAATTACGGCAAATGTCAAACGTTACAACCCGATGGTGAAATTCATTTTTACGGATATTTTATTTATACCGCCGAAAATAAATGACGAAAGACGACGACGTTTGGCAGCGATCTTTTTCACGGACAGCTATAATATATTTTTTATCAGGCCGAATGGGCCGGGCCCACTGCCAATGTGGTGTATTCAATTGACACGACCCAAGGATGCCCAACATTCCGTGAATCGCCGCGGCTCCATCTGGACAATGGGAATGACGTCAATAAACAACGCGTGTTGTTACTGTAGCTATCTATTACTTAATATATCATGGATATTTTTAATACAGATGTTGTTAAGTTCAGGAGAGTTCTCCGGTATTCCTCAATCTTAGATTTTATTTTTTTGTAATACATACATACCATCACGCTGTTTCCATGTCGGGGTAGGAGGAAAGGAGAGGGTACCAGACTTTCCTATCGAGACACACACCTATTACCTCTTCTACACCAACCTACGATTTCTATGACTTTTTACAGTTTTTACATTCCCTTCTTTCAAAATATATACTCAATCCAACCACAATTCCCTCGGTCTACCACGCCTTCCACTCACATTTGCCCTGTTTATTTATCTTCATTCAATCGTTCTACATATACAAACTATTGTGCTCTTATTGATCTTGTTTAATACATCTCATTCTTATTTATCCCTAATCACTTAATTCCATATTCTGTCATACATTGTAAACATTCCATCATTTGAGAAAATATTTTTAAAAAGCAGAATTCCTTAACTTGTTCTAACCTTCCATGGCTTTCACACTTTTCTATCGCTGTGAGTTTAAATTTTGCAGTATTTATTATCAGATTTTTGTGTTCGGCTCTCTCATATCATTTCATTACATTTTTTTTGTTTTTTTTTGTCCCAAAGTTTCGTTGTCCATGCGAAATTTTTTTTTTCCTACGCAAGTCTTGTATTGTCGATTTATTTTTCCCCTTTCCGTGATTTACTATACATTGGTAAAACGTCAGCTATGCGGTTGATAATCAGCTGCACGCCATTTAAAATACCGTTTCAGACAATCCAAATGCTATGGAATTGACAACATATTGGATGAGAAGGAACTGATGGCAGATCTGCGCTTATGTCACCCGGTCGACATGCAAAATATATGAACGTAAATAATCTTTAGAAATACAGAAAGTTTTTTCATACGTAATATTTTTAATGTAGATGCTATTCAGTTCAGGAGGTCCTCCGGCATTTCCTCAATATTAGGTAGTAACTGGAAGACTGATTATTCCATTTTAACTATTTTTTTTAATCCATACATATAAACCTTAACGCCGTTTCCCTGATGTGGTAGGCAGACGAGACTGAGCGGCAGATTTTCCTATCGCAATACGTATACTTTCCTTGGTCTTCCTCTACACCTAACCATCTCATAGTGTTCTTCATTTTTCTTAATACATCTGCCTAAGTTCACATTTATTCCTAATCACTTCATTCTAATTTGATTTTTTTACTTGTCGTGTTTTCATGCGTCATATCTAAAAAACATGTCCTAAAGTTTTACCTTATTCCATACAAGTCATGCATTTCTATTTGTTTTGATCATATCACTACACTCTCAAAATCCAGGTTTTGAACCCATACACCAAAGTTGGCACTAGAACACTACAGTGCATAGTCATTTTTGAAGATTTCGTGATTGATTTATTCGTAAAAACAATACTGTGCACCATTAGATTATCTCTTCAAAGAAATGACATGTATTTAAGCTCGTTTTAGTAAACAGCGATGTACATACACGCTTTTAACTTTAAAGATTGACATATGTGTAGGTACACAAAATAATATTTGATTTAGTAAACTTAAGATAAATTTTCACACTTCGGTGTGTCGCTGTCAAAGCAAAAGCCTATTTGGGTTGTCACTATGTTACCTCGCGATCAAAAGAATAAAAAAAAATCGAACTTCTAGTGTGGATCAAATTGAACTATCCTGATTATCAATAAACCAGTGTTACATGAAGTGAGCCTTCATAAATAAATAAATAAATATTGTATTGTAATAGAAAAGACAAAATATTAAAATTAAACAACCACGAGAGCGCTTCTGTTCAAAGCAAAAAATGTATGCTGAAGATTTCAATAAAAAGAACTTTTTTTAAATCGTTTGAATAGTCGTTAGAAGATTGAGAAGGTCAAAAACGATAAAAAAATAATCAAGTGTGGAGAATTTGAACACAAAGAGCGAATGTAATTGTACAGAATGCGGCAGGAATGATTAAACACAAAGGGAATGAAGTTTCAGTGAAACGTAAATCAAGAGGCTATTGAAAGTGCAAAGATTTACAGTAATCCCTCAAGTAACGTACTGTACTCGTAGTATTCAATAACATGAATTCATTTTAACGCTTAACTTTAAATTTCACTTTAACTTTGATGTACAGGAGTGAAACGTGTACGCAGAACAAGTCTTAACAGAACCGAATAAATGCTGCACAAATGCGTGTATTTAAAAGAATACACGAGGTGACAATGTATGACAGAATACAGGATGAAGTGATGAAGGATGAATGTGAAGTTAGGGTTGATATGTTGAGGAAGATAACGAAGAGCACACTGATATGGTTTAAGCACATGGAACGAATTGATTAAGAATGACTAATAAAACAAATGTACAGTGCAAATATGAGTGGACCGCGTGAGAGAAGAAGACGAAGGAAATGATCATATATTATATTTGGATCAAGTGTATAACATTTTGAAACGAAATGTAAAGTCAGAGAAAGCGTAGAAGCTGTATGAGGTGTATGGATGCAAAAGAGGCGAAGGATGTATCGAGATAGGAGTGTATCTCATGGCTACACAGACAGGAATAACGTGTGATGGTATAAATGTACTTTTACGCGGTTTATTTCATTTGATATGCATAATAGTGACATCTATCAAACTACACATATATAAAATCGGTTGTACTTAGTTTGAATGTATACATATATCCTGAAATTGCACAAATATATTTTAAGATAATGGAGAAGAAAATATATCTATTAAAAGGTCAGGGCTCATCTCATAGCACCCAGTCGAGACAGCCCCCCTTTCCTCTTAAAAGAACGCGAGCACAACTGTGAAGACATTAGATCTTTTTCAGGCCACACCCTTTAACATGTAAAGTAAAAACAAAAAAAAATACAATGAATATGCACTCAATACAATGGGATCCCAGAAAAAAAATCCCCGATGGCCGTTGCCATAGTTATGGTTTAAAATTGTCTTCAAATAAGTAAATGATTGTAATACAGTTTAATTAAATAAATAGGAATGGATCCAAACGAAAGTAACAGCGTAAGAGACAAACAGCAGAGCGAGCCAACGAGCGTCACGTTACACGTGCTCATGAAGTGCAACAACAGCCAGAGACTGAAGAGGAAGCCAATACGAGTGTTACCCCTTTTGACGGAGTTATTAAGTAATCCAGATTTTCCGAACTACTAAAACATCAAAATAAACATTCGTTCTTAAAACTTTTTCAGCAGTTTTTATTTTTAAACCGTTCAACTTAGCGAGTCAATTTACGTCGGGGTAATTTTTCACATGTTACAGCCAATTAAATAATAATCGTTATATTTATGTACCGCTTTATTTATATACGAGTACAACAGTTATAATGAAGGATTCATACGAGAGTTACTTTAAATAAATTTATTAAATTGTAAGTTCTGCAATTTTTTTCAACGAATAAATAAATCGTAACATATAGTATATCAATCATCAAAATATTAGGTCCTTACATATGAAATTGGCGTTTTGTTTGGGAGGAACATAAAGTTGATTTTTTTTTAATATAGTATATTTATTTAATCAAAGTATGTACCATTGCTATCTATGCACTTTTGCCATCTCATAGGTAGTTCATCGATCCCTTTACTAAAAAAACCATTCGGACGGAAATCAATAAAATCTTTGAAGTCGGTTTGGACTGCCCCATCGGAGTTGAATTTTTTCCCTTGCAAGAAGTTATCCAAATTTCGAAAAAAATAGTAATCTGTTGGGGCAAGGTCCGGAGAGTACGGTGGATGTCTTAGACATTCCAATTGAAGCTCTTCTAATTTGGTAGCCGTCTGTTGTGTAGTGTGTGGTCTAGCGTTATCATGAAGCAGCAGTGGCCTAGAGCGATTAACCAGCCTCGGTTGTTTAGCAGCTAGTTTTTCCATCATGGTTTGCAGTTGCTGACAATAGACATCTGCCGTAATCGTCTGGCCAGATTTAAGAAAGCTGTAGTGAACGACACCAGCACTAGTCCACCAAACGCTCACAAGTAACTTTTTTGGAGTCAATTTTCGCTTGGGGCATGGTTTGGCTGGTTCGGCAGGGTTCAGCCATTGCGATCAGCGCTTCCGATCATCATACAGGATCCACTTTTCATCACAGGTAATGATTCGATTCAAAATCCCTTCATTATTGTGCCGGTTGAGTAATGCAACGCAGCAGTCAACGCGCGTTTGTTGATTTGCTTCACTCAATTCGTGAGGTACCCACCTTTCAAGCTTTTTCACCTTCCCAATTTGCTTCAAGTGGATTAAAACAGTTTTATCACTAACACCGCAGCCTGCAGCTAACTCGGACGTGGTTTGCGATGGATCCGCTTCCACAATAGCCTTCAATTCTTCATTATCAACTTTGGTCTCCGGCCGTCCACGGGGCTTTTTCTGCAGGTCGAAATTTCCAGAACGAAAACGTTGGAACCAAAAACGCACTGTGTTTTCTTTTGCGGCACCGTCGCCATACACATCATTAATCCTTCGAGCCGTTTCTGCAGCACTGGTGCCACGGTGGAACTCGTACTCGTAAATAACGCGATATTTCAAGTTTTCCATTTTGTAAACTGAGTGACGCAAAGAAAAAAAACAATTGAGGAAAAAACAAATGAATTATAATTTTCGAAACACAAATACTTGAGTAAATAGCTGTATAAATTTTAATTTGGAATTCCTAACCAAAGAGAAGATATTTGAGATCAAAGTTGCCAGTACGGCAAAACGCCAATTTCATATGTAAGGACCTAATATGTGTTTTAAAAGTTATCAAAAACCACTTAAATACTTCTTGAACCAAAGCATTATTGACTGAGTAAGAATTGAGTATCTTGAAATACGTTTAAGATTACCTATTTTACATGTTCAATGGCTCCACTAACGCGGTATTAATTTATTCGCTGTTTTTATGTAACCAATTACCCGCGAAAATTGAGAGATACTATAACATATATGCAAATGAAACCATTCTGGGTATATTTATTGTATATGTTTTTTTTTTCTTCTTCCTAGCCTGATCCCAAATCTTGAGTTATACTCTATTGAGGTCGATTATTGGTTGTTCACGTGTTTATATATTAGAAATGTTCTCACACGACATTTGAGAGTAAACACAACACCGAAGTAAGTATAAATTGTTGATAATGGTCTAGCAAACCAAAATGACCATCTAAGCCAGTGTTTCCCAACGTGGGGCCCACGCCCCACAGGGGGGCAATTTGATTTTTAAGGGGGGCAATTCGAAAATTTACTCGTTCAGAGTTTAGTCGTATTTTAATTGCTTTGTCGCGTCACCGTTACGTAGGTTTGGGGGGGCATAAGAATTTTAGAAAGGCTTAGGTGGGGCATAGCACAAAAAAACGTCGGGAAAACCTGATCTAAGGAGTGGGAATAAATTTATAGAACAAAAAATCAGATTTTTAAAATCAAATAACATATTCGAGTTTAATCGAAAACTGTATTTAAAATGAAAAGATTTCTTATTATTGGTAACTGGCACAAAATACGATAGGTTTTAAATGTTTTTCGGAGATGAATTGTTTGTTTGGTTTGAATGATGGTCGACGTTTCGGAAAAAGTGCAGCCTTCATCCTCAGAAAACATTTCCGAATATGAATGTTTTATATCACCCGGAAGATGTCGGCGGCCATGCCTTCGACTCGTTGGCCACAATTTAAGTCAACTTTACACAGCGAAAAATCCGAAAAACATTTCAAATGGGTACAACCGTGAAAACTTTTGAACATATCAAACATCATAATTTATTTGTTTTGTTCACGATGAAAAATATACTGAAACTAGAGGAAGACACTTTAGTTGTATACGGTATAACCTGGCGAGTTTATTGATGTTTGGCAATCTTATTTAACCCACCAGAAATTTATTAAAAATATACTGAAACTAGAGGAAGACACTTTAGTTGTATACGGTACAACCTGGCGACTTTATTGATGTTTGGCAATCTTATCTAACCAACCAGAAATTTATTAAAAATATACTGAAACTAGAGGAAGACACTTTAGTTGTATACGGTATAACCTGGCGAGTTTATTGATGTTTGGCAATCTTATCTAACCAACCAGAAATTTATTAAAGAGCGCAAAAGTGTAGACCAGACTGAAAACCTTTATAAAAATTAATATCAACGGAAATCAAATCTGGAACCGTTGGGTAAGAAGAACGGCGCATTACCTTCTAAGGTCGTGTTTTGATATGATTACGGCTATTAAATAATATCAACGGAAATCAAATCTGGAACCGTTGGGTAAGAAGAACGGCGTATTACCTTCTAAGGTCGTGTTTTGATTTGATTACGGCTATTAAATAATATCAACGGAAATCAAATCTGGAACCGTTGGGTAAGAAGAACGGCGCATTACCTTCTAAGGTCGTGTTTTGATATGATTACGGCTATTAAATAATATCAACGGAAATCAAATCTGGAACCGTTGGGTAAGAAGAACGGCGTATTACCTTCTAAGGTCGTGTTTTGATTTGATTACGGCTATTAAATAATATCAACGGAAATCAAATCTGGAACCGTTGGGTAAGAAGAACGGCGTATTACCTTCTAAGGTCGTGTTTTGATTTGATTACGGCTATTAAATAATATCAACGGAAATCAAATCTGGAACCGTTGGGTAAGAAGAACGGCGTATTACCTTCTAAGGTCGTGTTTTTATTTGATTACGGCTATTAAATAAATAAAAGTAAGGTGGATGATTATGGTAAGACCCCAGTCTTCTAGCGCGAGGATTACGGGTTCGACTTGAAGAGATTTTTTTTAAAAAGGATTCTGGTTATGTTTTTACTACAGGTATCTTTAACTATTTTTGGTTGGTTGGAAGATATTGCCACATACCAATAGGCAGTTAGGTTGTACTGTATACGAAAAAGTGTTACATAATACAAAGATTAGGTTTAGAACATTAATCAGTGGTAAATTTCATGTACCTTAAGGTTCAAGGAAAACTTTCGACTTATTTTTGCCTGATTTTTAAATTCCTGTAACGTACTACCTTAAAATGTTTCCGCATTGTGCAGCTAATGGTCTTGTATACAAATATATTGTACAAAAAGAGCATGTAGCAATAGGAAACAGTCAATGGGGCACTAAAACATATATAGGTACTCGAACCGGATAGTGTCAAAGATTATTTAAGATTATCACAATCTGCTAAGTCCACAACAATATTTTAGTATGGGAATGAAACGTAGATATCAAGCGACAGAAATAAAATTATGGATGTGGAACAGACAAAATATGTATGCCGAGATACGAATGTCTGGCGCTCTATCCTCTCTCTCTACCCCAACAGGGAAATGGCTTGATAATATGTATGTGTATTTAAGAATATCAATCTTCGATAACTTTCATCCATTTAAGATTCAAAGATAATTTTTCACTTATTTTTACCTGTTCTTTTAACGCAGTACCTTGAAGTATTTTCAAATTGTGCAGCTTATGGATTTGTAGCGTACTCGCATATGACGTAGCTTCTCTGTCGGGGTAGGCAAATAATAGAGCGCCAGACTTCCTATATACATCTTTCGCCTCTTCTATATCTATACACCTCATACAGATCCAACGATTTATTTTACTGATTACACTTATTTCTTTTAAAATACTATTCACTTCATCCAACCACACTTTCCTTAATCTTCCTGTACCACGCCTTCCGTCGTCGTCGTTGCTGGGTCCCGTAGTCGAGGATCATACCCTCGCATTGCTTAATTAAGTTGGAAAGCGAAGCTGTGCCGTGGAGGTTAAGTGAACCGCTGCACACCAAAGTGAGACGATATGAGCACACTAGCATGTTTTTTTATAGATTAGATATGACCAAAGTCATAAGTATCATTATCCCCCCGAACACAAGTTGAGAAAATGCCCGTGTCATTCGAAGAAAGCGGGGCTCGAACCGGCGACCTTCCGCACGGAAGTCCTATGAGTCACCGCGCGGCCATGTATCTCGCGGTTCTCTTACATTTGCACTGTATATTAGTTTTGCTAGTATTTCTTCATGCACGTGTTCCACGTGCCCGGAATGACTTCTTCATCTCCACGTATCCTTCTAAGTGCATTTGTGAGCAAATCTATAAATGGCTTGTATGCAAATCTATAATACTTAGCAATTCATATTTGGCACCCAATGCGTATACAATTATTATGACAACTTAAAATGTGGCTACTTATGTCAAGCGAACAGGTGTGTGACTCACGAATATTTACCACATAGATTGTTCAGTATAACTTATTATTACGTAAAAATGCGATTTGGCAGACAGTCTATGTTCTACGTCATTTATATAACGTATGTTAGGCGTAACTTGTTTGGCGGTAGTTGTGTGAATTAATTAAGATACAGTTATATTGATCTGTTTAGACTGGGAATAAGTAGAACTAACTTGCCAAGTGCTCTTTATTCATTTCTCTGACTTGATTCCTTTCGAATGGTTCCCCAGATATTGGCAATGTATTGTTGTATTGTATCACGTGCGATATATGATATGTGTGAGCAATGAAAGAACAGAGTAAGGGCAAGGAAGTCTGGAATAAAGATAAAAAGAGTTGGGGATATATCCAAAGGCATGTAGTAATAGGAAACAAAGGCACTTAAACATATACATACACTTGAACTGGGCAGTATCGAAATTTGTTAAGATGATAGTCCACAACTGTATTCTAAAACCAACTTTGTTTTATGTAAGTGAAACCTTGACATGAAAAAATATTGAAGTGAACCGAATAAATGCTGTAGAAATGCGTGCACTAAAAGGAATATTGGGTGTTAACATAAGTTGTGCCCGTTTATTTCCAAATGAAGAGAACAAGAGGACAGAACAAAAAAAAATTACAACCAATTAGTCAATAATGTATTCTCCTTCATTATTTACAACTTCTTGCCAACGTTCTACGAGTTTTTCAATGCCTATGCGATAAAAACCATCCGGTCTTGACTCGAGGAATTCGTCCAACCATGTCCGCTATTCGACGTCATTGTTGAAGGAAAAAACATCGACGAGCTGTCCTTTCATTCATAGCATCTTCACCGTACACTTCGTAAATATCGCGAGCAGCTTTGGCAGCTTTATTCCCTCGATTGAACGCGAACGGAAGGAGACGTCGAAAATGCTCACTTTCGTCTACTTGAGATACCATTTTGAAGGCTTGTAATCAAATAAAATAATATATGTAACGTAAAAGCAAATACAATATCTTGTAGAGCAGAAAATTTTCTTTCGAATGACGTATATATAACCTTTACCCTTTTGTTTTACTTTTGGTGCTCATTTTCAAATTTGGATAAAAAACGGACACAACTTACAAGTATGTTAACACCTAATACATATGGTGGCAATGTATGACAAAACTAAATGAGGCGATAAGGGATGAATATGAACTTATTAAGGTTGAGATATTAAGTAAGATTAAGAAGAGCGCTCTGAAATGGTATGGGTATGTAGGACGAAGAATGAAGAAAAACTTATAAAATAAATATACAATGCAAATGTGAGTGAAGGACGTCGTAAGAAGGCAAAGGAAAGTATAGATAGATTAAGTGAATGATATTATGAAAGAAAGGAATGTAAAAAAAGTGGGAGAAATCTTAAGAGTTGTAAGAGAAGCTGTATGCATGCAGAAGAGGTAAAAGGATTGTTTGACGCTTTTTCATATATGCCTTCATTGATAGGGAAACAGCATGATGGTATGTACGTATTGTATTAGTTTCGTTGTATAGTCGTACAATACAAGCTTGCCGGCTTATTGGCTCGAAAATTTATTTCAAATAACCATATATACGAATATGTTTTAACGAGGCTTAAAGTGAAAACCAGACGGTAATCATTTTAAAGAAAATCTAGATTCCAACGGGAACTGAATCCAGATCTGGGTTGTAAGACAGGCGTCTTACCAACTAGGCTACGGAAGACATCTTTAACATTAAAAAAATGTCTTTAAAGAAAGCATATTAACGGTAATCATTTTAAAGAAAATTTAGATTCCAACGGGAACTGAATCCAGATCTGGGTTGTAAGACAGGCGTCTTACCAACTAGGCTACGGAAGACATCTTTAACATTAAAAAATGTCTTAAAAGAAAGCATATTAACGGTTATTTATTTCGACAAAATATTGATTTTTATGCATTTCTTTTTTCTACGTGTATATTTATTTTTGAGATTTCAATGAAATCGGGTTTTGACTGTATTACATGAAAGCTATATAAAATAAAATAAAAATATCTTGATGAAAATTTTTAATGTCTCTCAGGTCAGGGACTTGCGCTCCGCCCAAGTAGAGATCGCCCGTTGGCTATTAAAGTCCACCGTTACTCATTCTTCGGTATTTGTAAGCGAAAGAGCAGTGACTTCATTAAAATAAATGTAAGATACGAGTACATATTTAATTTGGATCTGTTTCGATTTTCTATTTACTTAATCACTAACACAGAAAATTCACATTTCGTTTGAATATATTTGGCCAATGTATTAGACAAAAAAGTCTTTGGTATTTGGGAAAAAAGGAGTTAAAAGATAAATTCACATCGTTTTCAATTACCTACACGATAAAGTGCCGATTATCCGGGGCTCAATTGTCCGTGAGTTGGATTAACCGTGGTTTTCTGTAGTACATTTATTTTACAGTAATACCGAAAAATATTTTTTCTCGTAATTTTCAACGAACTTCCACGTTTTGAAATTTACAAAGCAAGGCCCTAGATACATATTATACCAATTGACTAACGCTAGTAAGTTGGCGGTGTTTCCCCGCGTCCACACAGGCACGAAAATATGTGGATCGGGACCAATATAATTGTCGCGGTTTGATACCGGTTTAGCGGTTGTATCGTGTACTCATCTTGCGTAGCTATCTAGCATTTTAACTCTTAAAATGTTTGACTTAAAAACTTACTTTGGATTAACCGTGTTTTTCAATTATCCGGGCTCGGGTGCCCCCCAATTACCACGGATAATCGACGCTCTACTGTACTTCAGACTCTGGGAAAAGTTATCAACATGATACATGCTAAGTCGATCGTTGGGGTGTTTTAAATTACTTAAAAATATTATCTGGTTTGTCGGAAGAGATTGCCACATGGCAACAAGACCGCTAGATTGCCAAGTATACGACACAAAAATACTTAATTTATCTTTTCAGTAATGAATTAAAGTTTTTTCGGAGTTGTTATCGTGTTGACAAATAGTGGTTTAAGTAATGACCGATGTTTTGAAGATAATGCTGCCTTCATCTTCAAGGCGATGCCTAAAAACAGCGTGGGTGGTTAGTTGAGTGCTTCTTGCGTGCTTACTATATTTGGAAATGTTTTTGGACATCCCCTGAGGATAAAAGCTGTAACCCTTCAAAAATCATTTAAAGTAGTGGGTAACATGTGTTAAAATCTTTACGTATAGATGGCATACCATAGTTACACATACCAAAAGAAATTAGCATGAACTGAATAAAATACCTACTAGTATTTTATTAGCCGTTATAACAGTGTTTATATTTGTAAATTTCCAATGACGATTTTTATTCGTGACTGAATTCAGACGTAAGCCACTTACTCTTTGTTAATTTATTATTCAACATATGTTATTAGATATACTCGTATACATACCATCACACCGTTTCCCTATACGGGTAGGCAGAGGGCAGAGCACCAGACTTTCCTATTTCGACACACGTATTTCGTTTCTTCCATATATACAAATCCTACGATATATTGGAGATACGTAGTAAGGTACAAAAGTTTCCGGACCCGGATTCAATCGAGGGGAAAGAATTAAACAAAAATATTACTTTTCAATATAGTCACTCTGCAGTTCATTAAATTTTTTAGGACAATAAATATTTTTTTCAGTATTGCAGATTTTTTTTTGCAGTTTCTAGGGTGAATATATCTGCTGTCCTCTGGCATTTCTCTTCTTTTCAAAGAAACTTGATAATCATGCGATATTAAATTTTTCACACTTGAGAATATAACGAAACAAATTGTCTTCTATTTGCGATAGTCAACATACTGCATGAAAAAAAAACTCGTAAGAGTTGCATTGCCCACTATCAAAATCTGCTAAGATGAGTGGACAACAGTTTCTAGTACCTATCAACTTGGATGTATGGAATAAAGTGTGGCGAGAAAAAATACTGAAAGGAGAAGAATAAGTGCTGAAGAAACGCGCGCACTGAGAAGAATACATGTGGTGACAATGTATGACGGAATACGGAATGGAATGATTAGGGATGAATGTGAACTTAAAGGTCGATTTACACACATCAGTGAAGGTGACAGTGACGTGCCATGACAGTGCCGGACAGTGCCATAACGGCCCCATGATTCCACCGGCCGTGATCTTAACAGTGATTTCTATTCACAATGGACAGGGTTTTTCCTTTTTTTTGCCAGTCCATTTGAGTGCCCAAAATGGCGATGTTTTCCGAAGATGAACTTTTGATGATTGCTCTGGTTTTGGATGAAGAGGCAGAACTAGTGAAAAAACGGATGTGGGTTCATCAGGCATGGAAAACCAGAGCAACAGAAGGGGAATTTGCCACTTTGTATAAAGAATTGATGGACGATGGAGCAAAGTTTTATGAATACTTCAGAATGTCAGAAAATTCGTTCAACTTACTGTTAAGCAAATTGGAAGTTTATCTGAAAAAGCAAGACACGTACTGGAGAAAAGCTATCACCCCAAGATAACCACTGGCAGTTTGTTTGAGGTAAGTGACTTTTGAACTATCAAGGAAAGTAACTATCAGAAGAAAGTAACAAAAGTAGTTTTTTTTATAATGATATATTTTTTTAAATACTTACAAAAGTATCAAAACCTTAAGATAATCACTCGGATCAAAACTTTACTCGGAATAATAACAAAAGTAGTTTTTTTTGTAATAATACTAATAATAAAAGTAGTTTTTTTTGTAATAATACTAATAATAAAAGTAACAAAAGTAGTTTTTTTGTAATAATACTAATAATAAAAGTAGTTTTTTTTTGTAATAATACTAATAATAAAAGGAACAAAAGTAGTTTTTTTTTGTAATAATACTAATAATAAAAGTAACAAAAGTATTTTTTTTTGTAATAATACTAATACTAATAATAAAAGTAACAAAAGTAGTTTTTTTTGTATTAAAAGTAACAAAAGTAGTTTTTTTTATAATGATTGCTTTAAGTGTGATTTAACGAGCATTTTTTGCGAAATGTACTGTGAGGAGTATATTAATTTAAGTAGTCAAAATGGATAGTAAAAATTCCCAAATGTATTATAGGACGCCATTCTGATCTAAAGAGCAGTCTTACAAAAAATAGAATCTCAAAATGTCGATAAATTTCTGTACATTCAGTTAGAGCGTGATGTCTGTATTAAATTCAAAAAATAATTCTCGTGATCCAATTATTATTTGTTTTTTGTAAATATATTAGAGGCGGTATCGATTTGGTAAAGCGTTTCATCTTTTCAAGGTTTACCGACACACTACAGGTGACTGACATGTCTTGTGAGTATGCTTTGTTGTTACTTAACGAATTGGAATAATAACAAAAGTAGTTTTTTTTTTATATTGATATATTTTTTTAAATACTCGTACTTACAAAAGTATCGAAACCTTAAGATAATCACTCGGATCAAGACTTGACTCGGAATAATAACAAAAGTAGTTTTTTTAGTAATAATAAAAGTTGTTTTTTTTTATAATGATATATTTTTTTAAATACTTACAAAAGTATCAAAACCAGGTGACTCTGACATGTCTTGTGAGTATGCTTTGTTGTTACTTAACGAATCGGAATAATAACAAAAGTAGTTTTTTTTTATATTGATATATTTTTTTAAATACTTACAAAAGTATCAAAACCTTAAGATAAGCACTCGGATCAAGACTTTACTTGGAATAATTTTGAAAATATTGTTGCAATGATGTCTGTTGGTTTTGATCAGCAGTTAATTTGGAATCGTCTTCATTCCGTGAAGTAGCTTGATGGTTGTTTTGTGGAGGGGGGGAGCTACTGGTGGGGTAGATTTCGTTGAGGTATAATGATCATAGCTTTCTGTAGTGGAAGGTTGTTGAAAGTATATTGGGATAGAACACGGGACTGGATATTGATTGAAAACAAAATGAAAACACTAAAAAAAGTAAATCAAAATCACGGCCGTAATACCAAAAATATCGTCCGAAAGTAATTTGATGTTTCACTGTACGGTGATCGCAACAGAACTGTTTGCACGTTCGCGCGCCGACGAGTCTTCAAATCCATAGAGCACTGGTCCCTAAAGTGGGGTACGCATACCCCGAGCCTCTCTTGAGGTTTCTTACTTAATAGCGAAAGATAAAAAGCCACACACAATTGGCGAAACACTTCTTCCTGCAGCAATAAAAAGGGTGGAAATAATTCACGGAGAGGAATATGCTCAGAAACTAAAATCTATTCCTTTGTCGGCAAATACCGTTGCCAGGCGAATCGACATTATTGCCGATAATTTAAAAAAAACAATGACAATAATTAATTTTCGGCAATGACAATAATTAAAACCAAAAACAGAAATAAATTAGAATTAGAACCAGATCTTGGAATAGCATTAACACAGGGAATCAAGACAGATTTTTCCGAAATTAGTCAACAAATTCAATCACGTTGTTCCCATTTCATTATAATTTTACATTTCTCTTGTAATTTATCAATTGCATGTACATATATTGTTTCATTATCGCGTGTGTTTCATTATCACATTATCGCGTGTGTGTGTATGGGTGTATGTATGTATGTATGTATGTATGTATGTATGTATGCATGCATGCATGTATGTATGTATGTATCTATCTATGTATGTATGTATGTATGTATGTATGTACGAGTATATATAATTTGGGGGTACAATTTATGATTATTTTCGTCATAAAAGGGTATGCGGTCAAAAAAGTTTGGAGATCACAGCCATAGAGGAATATTTTTGACCATGTCGGTTTTAATCATGGGCCGGTCACGATATTGTCACGTCATTGATGCGTGTAAATAGACCTTGACGGCGACAGCATTGTGTGCACTGTCGCGGTCACGCACCGGACGAGTGTGAACAAGACCCTTCAAATCCATAGAAGAATATTTTTGACCATGTCGGTTTAATCACGGGCCGGTCACGGTACCGTCATTCACTGATGTGTATAAATCGACCTTAAGGCTGATGTGTTGAGTAAGATGAAGTGCACTCTGAGATGGTTTAGAGGTGAAAACCGAACGAATGAAAAAATATTAACAAAAACAAATACAGTGCAAATGTGAATGGAAGGTGTACTAGAGGAAGGCCAAGATTTGGTTAAATGAAGTGAATTACTATATTTTGAAAGAACGAAATTTATAGTCAGAGAAATCGTAATAGTTGTATGAGGTGTATGGATGTAGAGGTGGTGAAAGATGTGTGTTCCGATATGAAAGTCAGGCGCTGTCTTTTCTGTCTAGCCCGATAGGGAAACGTCTTGATGGTATGTATCGATTTTGTAACGTATTATAGATTGCGCTTCATAGGGACATTTTTCCCCATAACAGCGTGGTGGTGGGATTGAAATTAACTGATATTTAGATACTTTATCCAGAGATAGTAAGTCCATAACTCATTTTTCGGTTTATCGTCACACTCGGTTAAACTGGTGTTGAAAGTACTTAACTCAAGCGAGAAATGTGAGAGATTTATTCGAGTAGCGAAGTTATATTATAGTTAGGTAACAAATATTGGAAAATGATTATAAAGTTTTCAATAGCCGCCGAGAAAACGTCTCGCTTATATGTTTCGCCTCGCAAAGCCGGTGAAAATACTCACAAAAGAATATTTCTGCAAGTGAAGATAATTATTTTAATCTCACTCTCTCTTCGAAGCGCGACATTTGTTACGATTTCTCGGAAATTGATTTTTTCTTCGTTAAGCACTGGTATTCGTTAAATATTAAAAAATATTATATTATTACACACATCCGAGCTGCAACTAGCCCACTCGCGTGATTTGGCATACATCAAAATAAGTATTTTACAGACATTATTTTTTAAATTGAGTACCAAAGTAAAACTTGGAAGCCAGATTATATTGTATACAACGAAAGTGTTATACATCTAAGTACAGTATACCCTCGATTTAATGGACTTCGGATTAAATTGACCAAATATTCAGTCCGTTATTATGTCGGGAAGTTGACGGCAATGATGGAAAATCCGCATTTTTCTTCAAAAATTTATTTAGATGACGATTACATATTAGTACATCACGGAGATACTCGTACATTTACGGGACGGAACGTCATAGTGACCTCGTATGTCCCTAGTGCAAATACACTTGAGAGTATATGGGCTTTATGAACCCTTAACACGTTCAATGCTAACAACGCGCCTAGTGCGTTCTTCTTCGCAACCGTCGGGTGCTAACAAGCCTGACGCGTTTTCGTATGCAAACCAAAGTTACTATTACCGCTTCTAGTGCGTTGAAATTGTATACACATACTCAATTCCTAGCGTAGCAACGCATGGATGTTTAGTTTATTTGTATTAGCACACACGAATATTCACAAGTGTTCAAAGGACTTCGAGCGGAACGCGTGTACGTCAAGTGTTTTTTTTTTTAATTTTAATAATTAGTCAGCCACACGTGAATTACTTTAATAATTTGATCGCATTGAATGTATTAATATACTCATTTTGGTGAAATACATATATTCATCTCTTTCCAATTGAGAGTGTATGAGCAAAAGGCAAACGTAAACATGGTCAGTAACCCTACCGGTTTCAGAAAGCCTTGAAACCGGTAGGGCTATACCGTCATAAAAAAGTGGAATAAACAGTGTTTGATAAAAATAAATTACAATGTCTTTAAACCTCCACAATGTTAATTCCTTAACTATAAACAACATGGTCAGTAACATATATTTCGTTTCTGAAAAATACACCGAAACTGCTTTTTAGCGCTTCACTTATTTGCAAGGGATATAGTCCAAGTAGAGTCCAATAAATTAAGACAATGATATTTAGTTTAAGACATCTCTATTCCCTAACATGCATTTTGGTAATAAGACGGGTGGAGTGACCAACGGGTCCACGTTGTGGACCAAACAATAGGATAAGCGTTCATCACATAACACCATATCACGTATGTCATATGTGAAATTAACACCCTGCTAATTAAACCGCTAGTAAACAATATCCGGTTATTTTTTGTTTTGTTTTATAAGAACATTATTTATTTAGATAAATATGATTCAAGAGTATTTCCAGAATAAATGTTTGTTTATTTATTTCGATCAAGATGCATCTCATACTTGTTTATTTATTTCGATCAAGATGCATCTCATACTTGTTTATTTATTTCGATCAAGATGCATATCATACTTGTTTATAAGTTTCAAAACTACTGAGTACATAAGCGATAATATGTATACATATATAGAAAACTGTGAAATTAAATTTTTCATACACTTAATTTTAATTACACAAATGTATCTATTGGGTGTTAACATAAGTCGTGTTCGATTTTTCCAAATTTCAAAATGAGCACCAAAAGTAAAACAAAATGGTAAAGGTTATACGTCATTCGAAAGAAAATTTTCTGTTCTACAAGATAATGTGTTTGCTTTTACGTTACATATATTATTTTATTTGATTACAAGCCTTCAAAATGGAATGTCAAGTAGACGAAAGTGAGCATTTTCGACACCTCGTTTAAACCATATTATTCATGAAGATCCCCTTCAAACCATCGTAGAATTATATGAGCAGATAAATTGTAGTCACACGACTGTATACCGCCATCTTAAATCAATGGGAAAAGACAATTGATTGTCGAACGTTGATTTTTGTTCTTTTCACTCAAAACATGTGGAACCCAAGCGCCGAACTTCTGGAATTTTCCCATTGATTTAAGATGGCGGTATACAGTCATGTGACTACAATTCATCTGCTCAGCCAATTCTACGGTGGTTTGAAGGGGATCTACATGAATAATATGGTTTAAACGAGGTGTCGAAAATGCTTACTTTCGTCTACTTGACATTCCATTTGAAAGCTTGTAATCAAATAAAATAATATATGTAACGTAAAAGAAAACACATTATCTTGCAGAACAGAAAATTTTCTTTCGAATGACGTATAACCTTTACCATTTTGTTTTACTGTTGGTGATCATTTTAAAATTAGGAAAAAAAGGACCCAACTTATGTTAACACCTAATACATAAGTTTAAACAAGCTGACTAATTTATCATTTTTTAACTCATGTATTCGGAAAACCTACTTATATAACGGACCTTCGGCTTGAACAGACAACCCCTCACCCGAGTAAGTCCGTCATATCTTAGATCGATGGTTAAACGTCCTATTTTAAACGAGAATATGAATAATAAATCAGAAGTATGAATAATAAATCAATTTCAATAAAAAATAAATATGAATAATAAATCAATTTCAAGGAAGTTTCTTGATATTTATTCACGTTTTAAAAATTAACTTTTCCAAATTCACAGTTTGGAAAAATATTCATTTTATAAGCCCTATTTTTGAAATTCACTACGCAACTAAAACTTATTTGCACCACGTAGAGGGTGGCGAGGCGCATACTTGAAAACAAAGGTATTTACACCGACCATCTTCAGATATAAGGTGTGAATCGAGAAAATCTGATCAGGTATATTTATAAATAAATATATTGTTAAAAAGAGTTAATGTATGAATAACACCATCATTCGTGAATACTCATGGAACAAGATTGAAAAGAACTGAATAAAAACATACAAGGGATGACAATGTATGACAGATACGGAATGAATGTGAGCTTACGACTGTAAGCTCGAATGAATTGAGTAAGATAACGAATTAATGAATAAAGACTAACAAAACAAATATACAGTGCAAATGTGAGTAGAAGTGATAGAGAAAGACCAATGATAGTATAGTAGGATCAAGCGAATGATATTTTGATTGAATGAAACGTCCAAGTAGTTGTATGAGAAAGTTTATCGATGTAGAAAAAGCTAAAGATGTGTGTCGTGCTAGGAAAATCGGGCGCTCATTCCTCTCGATCTACCCCGTCAGGAAATAACGTGATGGCATGTATAGTATTTAAAAACTCGATTTAAATTTTAAAGGAAATGAGAAAGCCAGAGCTGTATGGATGTAGAAGAGGAGAAAGATGATTGTCTCAATAGCTAAGTCTAGTGTTATCTTCTCTCTGCTTACCCCGATAGGGAGATGGCCTGATGGTATGTGTGAAATAACACTATCATTCGTGAATACGAGTATTTAACAATGTAGCACATTGTACAAAAATGTTTAGATTATTCCACAAATCGCAGTATATATATTACCATCTTACGTATATTCGTTTATCGATTAATGGATACAGTTTCATTTATTGACGTCATATCCATTATTTATACTGGGTTGTTACAATCCAAGTACCGTACAGCACGGCTGTTTATATGTTGGGAGCCAACGCACCGCGCTTGGCGTTATTTTTATTTGGCAGTCCAGTGAACAATTCAATTATATCGGACAATTTATTCATCGATTGCATGCTAACGCTTTGTGTCGACAAAATAATAATTTACAAGTACGAGTATAACGGATACGTCGTGTTGAGTAAGATGAAGAGACGAGCACACGAAGTCATGATTGGGTATGTAGATATATAACGAATGGATGAAGAAAGTATTATGTATAGTAGTTTTACCACTTTTGATATAGGGGAGTTGTATATTACGTTTTGGTATTTTCATGTACTTTATTTCCTGTCACTACCTTTTTTTCAATATTCCTTTCAACTCGCCCACAATACAAAAACATACCGCCCATCAAAGAAAACATATTATTAGATATAATTACGAGTCATACATACGTGTATGATATTATTCATGATAATGTGCGAGCATTCAAACAGAATAACAAATAATAATGTCGTATTACAATGAAATTATTTCTACACATTTGTATATTTTATTTAGATCATGTAAACGTAACTAAACGTAACATAAGGGTATTTTCAACAAATCAATAATACATTAGCGTATATTTAGAAGAAAACATGGGGTGACAATGTACAACAGAATACGAGGTTACGTGATGAGAGACGAATGTATGAAGTTAAGGCTGATGTAGAAGAGCATTCAGAGACGACTGACCCAACTGAAACGAATGAACAAAGACTAATAAAACAAATATACAATGCTAATGTGAGTGGAAGGCGTGAGAGAAGAAGTATGTCTGGATTAAAGTGAATGATATTTTGAGAGAAGAAAATGTAAAAAAAACAGAGAAACGTAGGATCTAAGGAGTGTACG
Organism: Odontocerum albicorne; assembly: GCA_949825065.1. Taxonomy (NCBI): domain Eukaryota; kingdom Metazoa; phylum Arthropoda; class Insecta; order Trichoptera; family Odontoceridae; genus Odontocerum; species Odontocerum albicorne. The sequence continues at coordinate 43,676,315 of OX463843.1, read as the reverse complement.
AGGGTTGCTACTGAAGTTTTGAGATATGACAACACCAGTGTAGATACGTCAAATCTGACATCAGCATCGTAAAGTTTGACGTTTTTAATGGTATACGTGCTCAGAAAGTTTTGTCATACGAGTGCTATTTGTGTTGTTTAGTGACTTGAAAAATTCATCTCGGCCAAAACTGGAATTAAATCGTGACCATTTTCGTGCGACGATTTTTTATGATTTTCGACGTAGACTAACTCAACAACAGTGTGCCGAACAACTCGATTCGACTTTTGGTGATGAAGCACCATCCCGGGCCACTGTGTTTCGCTGGTTTTCCGAATTCAATCGTGGTCGTAGTTCGCTCCAGGACGAATTTCGTGAAGGTCGTCTAAAATCGGCTGTTGTGCCAGAAAACATCGACGCTGTGCGTGAACTGATATTGCAAGATCGTTATATGACTTATCATGAAAAGATTCGCGTTCGCGTTGGATAGCGCATAATTTGACAATCGCTCAAAAAAAGGCTCGTGTCGATTGGTCCAAAGAAATGTTGAAAAAATTCAATCGCGGTGCTTCAAAAGACGTCTATAAGATCGTGACAGGCGACGAATCATGGATCTATGCATATGAGCCAGAAACTAAACAGCAGTCGACTGTATGGGTCTCAAGACGAGACAAATCCAACAAAAGTGGTTCGCGCACGAAGCACTTCGAAGCAAATGGTGGCTTATTTCTTCGGTATAAATGGTCATATCGCAACAGTGCTTTTAGTGGAACGTCATACAGTCAATTCTGAATGGTACACCACCATTTTTTTCCCAGAAGTGTTCGGAGAAACGAGGAAAACCAACCGCCGAATACGGATCATTCTCCACCACGACAATGTGAGCTCTCACATATCGGCTCAATCAAGTGACTTTTTGAGCACTCAAAACAACGAATTGATGGGTCATCCGCCGTACAGCCCTGATTTGGCACCCGATGACTTATTTTTAATCCCGAACATCAAAAATAAATTGCGAGTTCAACGTTTTTCGACGCCTGAAGAAGCGGTTGATGCGTTCAAAACGCATGTTTTGAAGTTACCTCATTCGGAGTGGAAAAAGTGCATCGAAAATTGGTTCAAACGCATGCAAAAATGTATTGATGAGTGGAGAGTATTTTGAAAAACTTTAAAGCCATTTTCGATGATAAATATTTGTTTTTACTTGTACAGTGGAACCTCTCATAACGAGCACCTCTCATAACGAGTAATTCGCATAACGAGCTAAACAGATTGTGAAAAAAATGCTCCCTTAACGAGCGACATTTCGCATAACGAGTGACGCAGAAAGGGGAAGTCCCATCTTCACATCACTCACTTGTGAGCCGGGACTTCCGCGCCAGTGCATAGTATCTGGTTAGCACTCGTTATGCTAGCACGTTAGTGTCACATGTGATCACACATTTTTCCAAACTTGTGTTCAGACATTATTTGTATTTTTTTTGTGCAAAGTTTAATAACCCTTGCAAAAATCTCCCTGAAGAAAAAGCCACAAGAAGACATCCATAAGATAATAAAAGTAACTATAGAAATGATACGTAAAATTATTGAAAACTGAGAACGAGGTGTGAGCGTGGCTGATCTAGCGCGCACATACAATCGGTCTACATCAACGATTTGCTCTATCCTCAAGAACAAGGACAAAATTAAGAAGATAGATGCTTCAAAGGGAGTGTCAAGAATGTCTACGAAACGGTTACTTATTCCTGATGATGTTAAAAGGTTGCTTCCCATGTGGATAAACGAAAAGTAATTGCAAGGCGATACTATTAACGAAAACATCATTTGTGAGAAGGCGAAAGTTATTTTTGCCGACCTCGTTAAGAAGACGCCAGGATCATCAACTGCCGAAAAAGAAGTACAATTTAAAGGAAGTCATGGATGGTTCGAGAAATTCAAGAGAAGAACCGGCATCCACAGCGTTGTGAGGCACGGTGAAGCAGCAAGCTCTGACACAAAGGCAGCAGAGAACTTAATTAGCGACTATAGCTCGAAGATTCTGAGGGTTACCGGATTTTACTTCTAGTAAAAAAGAATTAATTATTTGTCATAAATTCATAAATAAAAAACTAGTTATTTCGATTTATTTATTGTTTTTTGCAAATCGAAATCGCATTCCGGGTTGTTACGCTCCTTAACGATTTATAAGTGTGTAATTTTATTTGAGTAAACGTTAAAAATAAAAAAAAAATTAGTATTTTTTTCGGCATGGAACGCATTATCGTATTTTACATTGATTTATATGGGAAAAATTGTTTCGCTTAACGAGTGTTTCACATAACGAGTAAGATTCTGGAACGAATTATTCTCGTTATGAGAGGTTCCACTGTATGCCTCAAAACGTAAGTAGCAACCCTCGTAGGATGTAGAAGATACAAGAGATGTCGCAAAAGGAAAATTTGTCTCTCTTACCACACTAGAAAACGTAATGATCTGTTACGTAAAAATATTGTAAATTAAATGTAAAACAGTCTAATATTACTCTATCTATTATCTACTCGTGTGCTTCGATCCCCGAATGGACTATGGAGCGTGGCTTACTCATCAATCCTACAAAGTCTCGAACGATCCTCATTGGTAGTCCTCAGCTTCAAAGTAAATTCAACACTGACTTACTCCCTCCGATATTACTCGATGACTATCATACCATTGAATAAAACCGTTAAAATTTAGCAGTGCTAATGTATAACATTATCTCATGGCGAGATCGAATAAATGAGGTAAGCCGAAGGATTGATGATCTCCAACCTTCATTACCTTAAAGTGTTGCAAAAATTCCTGCCTACTAAAACCAACATTTTACTCGTGCAATCTCTGCTCTTTCCAATTTTGGACTATGCGGACATCTGTTATTTGGATATTACGGAGGAACAACAGCTGGACAAATTACAGCGTCTTCAAAATGTTAGTCTAACATTTATTTTTAACCTGAGAAAGTACGACCATATCACTTCATACCAGAAGATGCAGAACTGATTGAACGAGAGAAATAGAAGTCAAATTCGCATAACATAGCTATTGTACAATATAATATTCTTAAATGTCCCACCACTCCCTCTTATCTCGAAGAAAATTTTCCGATCATGGACTTGCGCAACGCTCTAGCATTGATTGTTTATTGGCCTTCTCAGTTCACCTTTCTTCTTTTTTACGTCGTATTTCTAAGAGACTCTGGAACCAGTTACAGTGACTCTGGAACCAGAAACTCTCTCTACGAGACTCTGGAACCAGTTACAAACCAATGTTAGACTGTTCCATCCTTAGCATGCTTAAAGAAGCAACAAAAAAACCTCAATTTCTTGTCCGTAATATAACGTGTTTCATTCCTGATTTTTCTTTCCATTCCACCATCTTTACCTTTTCCTTTGATTAATGATATCTCACATTTACTTTGGTATGTATATGTTCATAAATTTCATAAATATAAATAATCTTTTGAATATTTTTTTCGACCATGTAACTTGCTTTATTTACTTTTGTCTGGTTGGTTGAAAGAGATTGCCGCCTGGCAATAAAGCCGCCAGATTGTATTAACAATTAAGTGTTAAATAAATAAATACTTGAATTTTGACGACCTCCGTGGTCTAGTTAATAAAATCGCTAGCTCTTCCTAGCACGTGGGTAGTGAGCTTGATTCCCGTTGATACCCATTTTTTCACAAAAGTTTTTCAATTTGGTATATCTCTGATTGGATGGAAGTGATTACCACATGGCAATCACTTCTATCCAATCAGAGATATACTATCTTTCAATAGACTTGAAAGATAGTACTGTATAGAACAAAAGTTTAATATCAATAGATCGCTATATATTGATTGCAAGGCATCCTTGTTTTAACAATTATGAATATTTTTATCGGTTATAAAAGAGCTTTTGAATAATAAATAAATATCAACGAAGTTTCTGCATATCTATTTCAAAATGCACCTTGAAATATGCATATATATGGTATATATGATATATTAATAGTCGTCAACTGGCGCAATACGCTACCAATGCAGGTCAAACAGTAATTGAGTTATCGGAATTTAATGATTGCGACATTACCGCGTGAAATATTTCACCGCACTGTTTAAAATAACTCGAGAAATGTAAAGGAGTGTACTGGCGACAATTCATTCAATGGGTTCAATAGTTGAATTAAAATAGGCACCAAGTACCAAAAAAAAAAAACAAAAAAAAACTAAGTATGCAGTTTCATTATATATGACATATAGAACGAAACTGCATACTTAGTTTTTTTTTTTTGGGAATTAGTGCCTATTTTAATTCAACCATTCAGTTTGTAAAACAAATTAAGTATTTTGTTTAAAAAAATCGCTTCCAATCGTGAATCAAACCTGTAACCCGAGGATTGGAAGACAGGCTTATTTCCAATTAGATAAGATATTAAAGAGATATTTAAGTGACAACTAAGCTGGAACACTTTTTTTTTTAAATCTGGGTTCCAACGCGAATCGAACTCGCAACCTCCGAGAAGGGAGACAAGCGTCTTATCAACTAGACCGCGGAGGTCGTACCCGAACAAAAAACTTAAAAAAAAAACGTTGTCTGGTAAAAAAAAAAGGTCATCCAGAAACAATAAACACACGTCGTAGATGTACGTCAGTGTTACTGTCTTTTGACGTGCGTTAGCATTACTAATATGTGCGAAACTGAATAACGAATTTCGTGCTTATTTCAGCGGTTCTAAACCAGAAGGTTGCATAACATCCCCGAAGACAATATTGTCTCCCAGACACGTTTTTCAGTAAGTCTCAATTATCAATTCGAATAAGTTGGAAGGTACCATATGAATAAATTAATTAAATAACTTTTTAGATGAAGTGACAATGTATAATAGAATACGGAATGAAGAGTGAGCAGTGATGAATGTGAACTTAAATGTGATGTATTGAGTAAAATAAAGAAGAGCACTGTGAGATGGTTTGTAGTCGAAGAAGACCAAGGAAAGCATGTGTGTCGAGAAAGGAAAATCTAGTGATAGTAAATTTTTACAGAAAAGTAGATAAAATGGAATAATCAGTCTCTCAGTCAATACCTAATATTGAGGAGATGCCAATGTAGGGCCCTCCTGAACTGAATAACATTTATATTAAAACTTTCACCAAACAAAATGTTACCTTCTTCTCCCTGACTCAAAATATTACCTACGAGTATGAAATAAAAACTTTGTATTTCTAAAGATTATTAACGTTCTTATACTTGGCATGTTGATCAGGTGGCATAAACGCAAATCTGCCATCAGTTGCTTCCCATTCAATATGTTAACAATTCGATAACATTTATATTGTCTAATCACGGCCTTTTAAACACCGCGCAGCTGGTTATCGTCCACATAACATATATACTATATTGTTATCGTTCTCAAATTTTGACAAAAAAAAGTAGAAGTATGCCAAGTTTGACCGACATGGTTATGGCAGAAAAGCTTTACTTTTTCAACTCACAAAAACTTACGTAAGCGTGGAAAAAAAATCACGCAGATTTGACGACGTCTTTATTATATTCTTTAGTAAAAGTTGGATAAAATTAATTATTTGAAATAGTTGTCTGTTTGCACATTTTTCCCACATACTCAATTACCTGAATTTCTACGACATACATACATACCATCACGCCGTCTCCCTGTTGAGGTAAACTGAGACGAGAGAGCGCCAGACTTTCATATCGCGACATACATCTTTCCCCTTATCTACATCCATACACATTTTCATACAACTACGATTTCCTTAACTTTTTACATTTCCTTCTTTCGAAATGTCATTCACTCGATCCAACCACACTTTCCTTGGTCTTCCTGTACCACTAAATATTTATTTTGTAAAGTATTTTTTTATTCATTCGTTATACATGCCCATGTTATTCTTCATCTTATTTAATATATGTGTTTGTCTGAAATCGGGAATAGATGGTGACGATAGAAAATATACATTTTCTTAATATTTCATTTAGGTGACTTATACAATGAAGTTTATCACCGAGATAAATTACCTCTTTCATTCGTTATACAAGTATATATTGGGTCCTTACATGTGAAATTGGCGTTTTGTTTGGGAGGAACATAAAGTTGATTTTTTTTTAATATAATATATTTATTTAATCAAAGTATGTACCATTGCTATCTATGCACTTTTGCCATCTCATAGGTAGTTCATCGATCCCTTTACTAAAAAAACCATTCGGACGGGAATCAATAAAATCTTTGAAGTCGGTTTGGACTGCCCCATCGGAGTTGAATTTTTTCCCTTGCAAGAAGTTATCCAAATTTCGAAAAAAATAGTAATCTGTCGGGGCAAGGTCCGGAGAGCACGGTGGATGTCTTAGACATTCCAATTGAAGCTCTTCTAATTTGGTAGCCGTCTGATGTGCAGTGTGTGGTCTAGCGTTATCATGAAGCAGCAGTGGCCTAGAGCGATTAACCAGCCTCGGTTGTTTAGCAGCTAGCTTTTCCATCATGGTTTGCAGTCGCTGACAATAGACATCTGCCGTAATCGTCTGGCCAGATTTAAGAAAGCTGTAGTGAACGACACCAGCACTAGTCCACCAAACGCTCACAAGTAACTTTTTTGGAGTCAATTTTCGCTCGGGGCATGGTTTGGCTGGTTCGGCAGGGTTCAGCCATTGCGATGAGCGCTTCCGATTATCATACAGGATCCACTTTTCATCACAGGTAATGATTCGATTCAAAATCCCTTCATTATTGTGCCGGTTGAGTAATGCAACGCAGCAGTCAACGCGCGTTTGTTGATTTGCTTCACTCAATTCGTGAGGTACCCACCTTTCAAGCTTTTTCACCTTCCCAATTTGCTTCAAGTGGATTAAAACAGTTTTATCACTAACACCGCAGCCTGCAGCTAACTCGGACGTGGTTTGCGATGGATCCGCTTCCACAATAGCCTTAAATTCTTCATTATCAACTTTGGTCTCCGGCCGTCCACGGGGCTTTTTCTGCAGGTCGAAATTTCCAGAACGAAAACGTTGGAACCAAAAACGCACTGTGTTTTCTTTTGCGGCACCGTCGCCACACACATCATTAATCCTTCGAGCCGTTTCTGCAGCACTGGTGCCACGGTGGAACTCGTACTCGTAAATAACGCGATATTTCAAGTTTTCCATTTTGTAAACTGAGTGACGCAAAGAAAAAAAACAATTGAGGAAAAAACAAATGAATTATAATTTTCGAAACACAAATACTTGAGTAAATAGCTGTATAAATTTGAATTTGAAATTCCTAACCAAAGAGAAGATATTTGAGATCAAAGTTGCCAGTACGGCAAAACGCCGGTTTCGTATGTGGGGACCTAATATTATGGAATTCGGATTTATGGACCCTTAATATACCCATTTTTGAGAAAAGAGACGTATACTTTTATATCTTTTCGATTTCGAGTGTAGGAGCAAACGACACATACTATATGGTCAGATATATATTTTGGTTCAAGAAATTTAAACTACCCTTCTCAAGCTCCACTTATCTCTAGGGACTAGGAGCGTTTCCAAGAATATATTAAGACAACGATAAAACATTTACTTTTAGAAATCTCAAAGGACCGACATGTGCAGTGTTACGTTTCTAAACTTATAATCTACGAGTACGTTTACGTTTCTAAACTTATAATGTACCTGTTGTGAGAGCTGACCCTAGGGTTAGCTTTACGGGCGAAAAACTTAATATACGTCCATCACACAACATAAACATTAAGTTCACATTCATCTCTATTAACTAAATTCTGTATTTTGTCATACATATCACACCCTTTATTATTCATAGTGCACGCATGTTCCCTTTTATACGAGTACATCAAAGTTGGCCCTAGAATAGTGTATGGATCATCTTAGCAGATTTCCATATTGCGTGGTTCGTGTACCTGCATAATATATGTATCATATACTCGTATGTTTTATTGTCCCATTGACGTTTGTTATCTGTCTTTAAACGCTGTTCGATATCTCTCGCAACTCCCGTCCTCTGAGAAAATAAAAACTCAATAGTAGAATTCATTGACTTGCTCTAATCACACATACCATACATTATATCGCATTTACTCGTACATTATGTTTTAAGACGACTTAAAACTCAATAGTAAAATTCATTGACTTGCTCTAATCACACATACCATACATTATATCGCATTTACTCGTACATTATGTTTTAAGACGACTTAAAACTCAATAGTAGAATTCATTGACTTGCTCTAATCACACATACCATACATTATATCGCATTTACTCGTACATTATGTTTTAAGACGACTTAAAACTCAATAGTAAAATTCACTGACTTGCTCTAATCACACATACCATACATTATATCGCATTTACTCGTACATTATGTTTTAAGACGACTTAAAACTCAATAGTAAAATTCATTGACTTGCTCTAATCACACATACCATACATTATATCGCATTAACTCGTACATTATGTTTTAAGACGACTTAAAACTCAATAGTAAAATTCATTGACTTGCTCTAATCACACATACCATACATTATATCGCATTTACTCGTACATTATGTTTTAAGACGACTTAAAACTCAATAGTAAAATTCATTGACTTGCTCTAATCACACATACCATACATTATATCGCATTTACTCGTACATTATGTTTTAAGACGACTTAAAACTCAATAGTAGAATTCATTGACTTGCTCTAATCACACATACCATACATTATATCGCATTTACTCGTACATTATGTTTTAAGACGACTTAAAACTCAATAGTAGAATTCATTGACTTGCTCTAATCACACATACCATACATTATATCGCATTAACTCGTACATTATGTTTTAAGACGACTTAAAACTCAATAGTAAAATTCATTGACTTGCTCTAATCACACATACCATACATTATATCGCATTTACTCGTACATTATGTTTTAAGACGACTTATAACTCAATAGTAAAATTCATTGACTTGCTCTAATCACACATACCATACATTATATCGCATTTACTCGTACATTATGTTTTAAGACGACTTAAAACTCAATAGTAGAATTCATTGACTTGCTCTAATCACACATACCATACATTATATCGCATTTACTCGTACATTATGTTTTAAGACGACTTAAAACTCAATAGTAGAATTCATTGACTTGCTCTAATCACACATACCATACATTATATCGCATTTACTCGTACATTATGTTTTAAGACGACTTAAAACTCAATAGTAAAATTCACTGACTTGCTCTTATCACACATACCATACATTATATCGCATTTACTCGTACATTATGTTTTAAGACGACTTAAAACTCCATAGTAAAATTCATTGACTTGCTCTTATCACACATACCATACATTATATCGCATTTACTCGTACATTATGTTTTAAGACGACTTAAAACTCAATAGTAAAATTCATTGACTTGCTCTAATCACACATACCATACATTATATCGCATTTACTCGTACATTATGTTTTAAGACGACTTAAAACTCAATAGTAGAATTCATTGACTTGCTCTAATCACACATACCATACATTATATCGCATTTACTCGTACATTATGTTTTAAGACGACTTAAAACTCAATAGTAAAATTCACTGACTTGCTCTAATCACACATACCATACATTATATCGCATTTACTCGTACATTATGTTTTAAGACGACTTAAAACTCAATAGTAAAATTCATTGACTTGCTCTAATCACACATACCATACATTATATCGCATTTACTCGTACATTATGTTTTAAGACGACTTAAAACTCAATAGTAAAATTCATTGACTTGCTCTAATCACACATACCATACATTATATCGCATTTACTCGTACATTATGTTTTAAGACGACTTAAAACTCAATAGTAAAATTCATTGACTGGCTCTAATCACACATACCATACATTATATCGCATTTACTCGTACATTATGTTTTAAGACGACTTAAAACTCAATAGTAAAATTCATTGACTTGCTCTAATCACACATACCATACATTATATCGCATTTACTCGTACATTATGTTTTAAGACGACTTAAAACTCAATAGTAGAATTCATTGACTTGCTCTAATCACACATACCATACATTATATCGCATTTACTCGTACATTATGTTTTAAGACGACTTAAAAACAGTGAGTTATCTCAGGGCACCTTTAACCGTTTTAAAACCTATCACAAATATGATTTTTGTGGAATATACGAGTATAATAGATTGCACAGTATAGGTATCCTTCATTACATGCTATCTTACTTAACGCGTTTATTTATAACATGATACAAATAAAATTAATATTTATATCATGTTATTAATAATCTAGCATGGAGCGTTCCGAGCTGGAAGACAGATGTCGTCCATTAATAATAAAAAGAGTCCATTGTCTATTACGCATTACATGCATCATGCTTGCGGTAATGTCTCGGGCAAGACATATTAAACATTACTTTATTTTGTAAAAATTTTTTGTCTCATTCATAAAACGTTCTCGTACGTAAAAACGCGATTTTGTTTATCCAAACATTACTAACAACTTGCATTAAATACATTGAATTTCAGTGAAGCACTTAAAAGAAAGTAAAGGTGATAGGAAAGTGTGAAAGGAAAAAACGACGATAGAAAAGTACGAGAACTGTTTTTTAAAAAAACGTAATAAAAACCGTTAAAGAAAGAATCCGAGGAAACTTTCTCGAAACACGCATTGGCAGTGATTTAAGTGTTCATTTTTTTCCATTATATGCTATAAAATCCCAAGTCATGGTGATAGAAAAGTGTGAAGGAAAAGTAAATGCGAATATGTGGGTAAGTAATGAAAGTTTAGAACAAGTTGAAGAATTTTGCTATTTAGGTAGTATTTACTCCGATGATGGAAGTGTTACGAGGGATATCGAACGGCGTGTAGCGATAGAAAACAAAGTAAATAGAGCACTTTAACAAAGATATTCGGTATACAGTATAAAGTATAAAATCTGCAAGGATGATGATAATCCACAACAGTATTTTAGTATGAGAGTGAAACAGGGATGTGGAAGAAGTTTGAAAAGAGCTAAATGAATGCTGTAGAAACTATATGGGGTGAGAATGTATGACAAAATACGGAACGAAGTGATAAGTAATGAATGTCAACTTAAGGATGTTATGTAAGATGAATAGTACTCTGAGATGGTTTGGACATGTGGAATGAATGAATGTGCAAATGTGAGTGGAAGACGAGGAAGAGAAAGACCAAAAAAAGTATGGTAGGATCAAGTTAATTGTATTTTGAAACGAGTTAATGTAAGAAGATAAATCACAGTTCTGTATGAGGTGTAAATATGTGGAAGAGGCGAATTATGTGTTTCGAGATAGAAAAGAATTACGTTCTGTTCTCTGCCTACCCCGGCAGGGAATCTTCGTGGTAGTATGTACCATATGCACTCGTACATTAAAGAAAATAATGGCTGTTGGAGACGATCCAACTATCACATGTTTTTATACTAATATGTTCGTTTTACTAAAGAACGTGCTAAAATTTATTAATTAACTTCATACAATATCGCTGCCAACCTCAAAATAATACGCTACATATTGTTGATGCAATCAACCAATGAAATTGAAGCTGTCAAATATATAATTGTGTGGAATATGTCACCATGTGTCTCGCGGGCATAACTTCCTTATTGATATTAGTTCCGCACATACTCGTTTGTCTTTAATTTATTTCGGTGAGAAACACATACATTAACCGAATTTATTCACATTAACTGAATATATTTCAATAACATCGGAAAGTCAAATATGAAATTAATACAAAAATTGCACTAATGGCCACTAAAAATTAAAATTTATTTCTCATAATTTATATTTTTACATCAAGGTGCGAGTGGAAGAGGTATAACCGAGGGATACGTGGTAGGATCAAGTGGACCAGACTTTGAAAGAAGTCGAAGTATGAATAATGGAAGAGAGTGCATGACGACATTTATGAATGAACGTGAGAGACAAAAGTTGTATTTATATGCATACTTATCATCAAACCATATCATTCAAGCACACAACTATCACCTCCTCCACATTTATACATCTCGCCATGCACAATATTCTATTATTCATGTTTTACTTTCTTTCAATCCAAGTTGATGATTTTCTCTCGGAGTGTCGGTCCGATTTACGGACACCTTACTCCTTCATCTGGTGTGTTTGAACGGGCTTGGTATGTTTTTTAGGAAATTTGGGTGGTGGTGTGTAAAGGTTTTTTTATTTTTTATTAATGAGAGGAAAGGATAGGATTTGATACATAAATTTAAGTTATAAATACATATACGTTACTTATTAATATACTTATATTTTTATATGTCACGTGCGTTGATAAATATGTATACAGGGGAGAAAAGATAGAGATATATACTATGCTATAATAAATATACTATGAAGACGGGGAGGGATAACGCTGTGACTTATAATATATATTTACATAGATAAATATGGGAATAATATGTGTGCCTATCTTTGCAGATTAGGGTATGTCGCGCGGTGTAGTGAAAGGGAGTTTAGGGCCTCACGGGCTGCTGTCATTGCCGTTTCTAGGTTTTTCATAACCGTCTCGATGAGTTCTTGCGACGGATATTCATGGGTGGGTTGTGGGGGTTGAGGACGGGCGTTTTTCGCAATGCTTGCGTAAGTCGCGGGAGGATTAGCACTTATCTCTGGTTTTGCCAGAGGAGGGAATCGCCTGGGGATTTCTGCGGCTGAAGGTGGTGCGGGGGGGTGGGCCCGTGTTTGGTTACGCGGCTTCGGAAAGGCTGGACAGCCTTTGTAGCTGGCCGCGTGTGCACCTGTGCAGTTTGCACAAGAAGCGGGAGTGTCGCGGGGCTTAATGCATTCCGCTGTTCGGTGATTTAGCCCACATTTGACGCAAACGTGGAGGGCGTGACAGCTTCCAGCGCTGTGGAAGAATTTCTGACAGCGGTGGCACTGTCCCGGGGAAGTTGATTTTCTTAACTCCTCCACAGAGATCCTCATATCGAAGATCTCGTGCAGGTCGTTATAAACGCGCTTTCCTTCCGGTGATTTGGTGAGTTTTACGATCACCAATGGAAGGATTTTCCTCCTCCGGTCCTTCATCCTGAAGACGTTCAGGACCGGGTACTCACGGGATATGAGTTCCTCCTTTATTTCCTCGACTCTGAAGGAGGCGTGGACGCCGCGTAGGACCACGAGGAGGGGTCTCTCGTGATCCAGTTGATAAGTGTGATATGGCACTTGGAGGTGGCTGGCCTCTCGGGTCAGCAGACGGTATGCTTCGACAGACTTTGTCTGGATGCGAAGGTCACCATTGCTGAGGGCCTTTGCCGTGAAAGGCATGTTGGCCGAGTGGAGCTTGCTTCTGAGCTCCGCGTATTTATCCGCCTCTCGCAAGATGATAGGCGGAATACGATCCGACCTGGTCGGATATGGATCCGGTTTGGGGGGAGGCGGTGAGCTTGGGGGAGGTGAGCGCGCAGGGCTTCGCCTTTTTAGCTTTTTGGAAGCGGTCGGCTTGGAAGGAGCCGCTGGCTCCTTTATTGGGGTCACTGGCGACTTTTGGATCCTTTTTCGGGGGTTTGAGGCCACCTGCCAGTCTATGCCGGAGCATTCCGACCGGGCTGGTGATATGGGGCGAGGCGCGTAGATGATGGAGTCACGGTTTGTGACAACTTCTGGTTCTGAAGGGGGTGGCGTGGGAGAGTCGACGGACTTCCTCGTTTGAGTTTTGGGCTGGTCGGCATTCATCATCGCTCATCTCGGGGTCACTGCCAATTATTGTAACTTGCCCCTGTTGCAAGAGTTTGGATAGAGCTTTAGCGGCACGGTATTGCTGCTTTTCAGAGGATTTTGGATTTTCGTAAGAATCCTTGAACATGTCAATCACGTTTTGCACGGATGGGGGGGCTTGAGGGAGATTTGGCTCAGGGAGAACCCGCGAAACTTTGCGTTTCCGCCCTTTGTTGATTCGCCAGTGAGTGACATCAGCCTTTTTGGTGGACATCGTTGGTGAGTTGTGTTATATATATTAAAATATTATATAACACAACTCAGGGAGGAAAGAGAATGTCCGTTCCACTTACCAGATGAGGTGACTTCGGTGAGCGTCGTCGGACGCGACACGCAAGCACTGTGTTTATTTTTCACTTGATGAGATGTCGTCGGGTGCGACACTCAAGCACTTTTTGTGTTTTATATTATTGTTTACTTAAGTACACTATTTGGTGACGGAAACTGCTTAGCACGAGGTAAAGCCCCGCTCGGGGGGACAACGAGACCTCGGCTTATGATAACGGCGAAAATAGCTCCTTTGGGTATATGGAGCGACTTGCTTTACACGACCGTCCGAGCCGGCTAGTGACGGCTGAGTGTACTTACTTTCTTTCAAAATCTGATCCATCTTATGTGCGGTCAATCGCTCATCGCAAGCGCCTGTTTTCGCCTATGCATGCAATCACAATTCGCAAAATATCACAATTTTCGCTAGTTTTGCGTATGCAGAGGCCGGCCGACTTGCGATAATGTCTCGCGATGACCGCGCACAAGGTACATTTCCGTTGCGGTCGCACCGCAGCGCGGACCCCAACAAACATAAAATTATTACATAAAAACACAAAAATACCAAACAAATATTTTACAAATCTTAATGGTAATCTATTGTATATACATATATTACGTGAGCCAGAAAACAAATATATTATATGTTTTAATGATGACGCATACGTCCGATATGTTTGTATAAGTTTGAAAAAAAAAAGAATTAATGTCATTTGCCCATAACGAGTACAATAGACGGCACAGTACAGGCTGAGAGATTAGGGTACTTGTAGTTGGTGCCATCGAAGATGACTATACAAGTCAATTTGAGATAGGCATATGCTGTTTACATACAAGGCAAGTACCTTTAGTACTTGCAGCCTGGCTGCATTGGCTTTTCCATTATAAAATGTACAATAAAAAGAAACGGCAATACATGATATCTTCTAATTTCCACATTTTTATATTAAACCACTACTCATTTTTAGCCAACTTTTAAAAGTTGCTGACGAGATCCAGTTATTCGTTGTTATATTATTGCACTTTTGAATTCAATAATACCGAATGAAAATTCGCCGATAACGCGAACTATCTTATATTATACCATATGCTATAATGATTACATCAATCAAAATTCAAAAATAAAACTAGTAACTCTGGCCACGTACGAGTATTTATGTTTCTCAGCAATATGAAGTTTCACGAACCTGTGAATAGAACGATTTCCTACTATTATTTGGCACGCAGTGCTTCAATATGCCATATATGATATACGTATTGAGCAGGTTAAGAGTTGGCCGAGAGCTCTAATTTGAAAATATAAGGAAAATTGCGGAGCGAAAACTTGTTTCAACACATGAACAAGTCAAATGAAAATTTAATAAAATTGTTCATAAGAAAAATGGCAATGTTATATTGGAAATTTTGAATTCGAATTGCGTTTCAACTTGGTATATTTATATATTTTCCTAAAATATTGTAAATCAGTTCGTACTTGTAAATCTAAAATTCCACAGTAAAAAGGATAATGTTAATTGCCTCTTTTTTAGTTTATTTTTATTTATTTATTTTCTATTCACAATACAACATAAACAATCCAAATATGTTAGTTTTAAAAGGAAAATAACCGTACAGTACGAGTACAAAAACAATGAAAAAAAACGCCGTTTTGTGGATATAGAGAACTAAGTCACTCGACAAGACCTGTGAAGTATTAAATGCATACGTACAATCACGCTGTTTTATGCTGGGATAGGCAGATAGGATGCAGCGCCAGATTTCCCTGCCCCAACACATATTTCACTTAATCCACACCCACACACCTCACACAACTTCTACGGGTTTTCTTAATCATTACACTTCCTTTTTTCTAAATATTATTCACATGAACCAACCATCCTTTACTTGGTCCACTCACATTTGCACTTTATATTTATTTATGAAACTATCTCAGTACATTTATTCACCTAACTCAACACATCAGCATTAATTTTAGTCTTCCCTAATTACTACATATCACATTCTATCATCCACTGTCGTCCATGAATTCAACTTAGTGTTTCAGTGTTTTTCCACGTTTACGTTTAACTTTCATGCATCAATCTGCTAAGATGATAGTCCTGTTAAGATCACAACAGTATTTTATAAGTACATACTATATATTATTTAATAATAACGTATTAATTTTATGTTGAATTGTCTTCTTGAAGTAAACATAATATTTCAATGAAATAGTGTGAGTGTTTTGACACATTACATTTCTGATGCGAATGCTCATACTTAGTATCTCATTATATTTGTATCCGATTTTATTTTTTCCCATCGTGCAAAATTTTATAAAATGCATGAATTTTTATGTTCTTGTAAGCTTGTACACCCCTTGGCTATATAGCAAATATTTTTATACATGTACTTGGCTTCTCTAGAATATTTATTTTCATAATTCAACTTTAAAAAATGTATCGTGTGTATATCAAAGTGTTTAATACAAACAAATATTGTTCTGAAAAGTTAATTTAAAGATGATTTTTGTTGAGATATTCGTACGAGTATATCTATTAGTGGAATCTTGGCTGGCTCGTGATGTAAAGAACGAGGAGCTTACCCCACAACATTTTAATATGTGTAGAAAATATCTAAGTTTTGAACAAACATGCTAAATGAGATGTAGTGGTATCGCGGCAAGAGCCAGTTTAGACCAGATTGGAAATAGATATTTGAAGATATTGTGTATATGAAATGGGTGACAAAATCTTCTAAAAACAAACTTGTGTATTTAATGACAATTTGGTTATTTTTCTTTGGTAATATAACCTCCGTGGCCTAATTGATAAGTAGCTTGTCATCAAACCTGGGGTTGCGGGTTCAATTCTCGTTGGGACCCACATTTAAAAAAAAAAACAAAAAAAGGATTCCAGTCTAGTTTCACTCAAGGCCTCTTTAACATATTTCAGATTGGTTGAAGAGATTGCAATGTGGTAAAAACCCACCAGGTTGAACTGTGCAACAAAAGTGTAATACAGTATAAATAAATAAATATAGGTTAAATAAATAAACACAGTATGTACATAATACATTTAAATATACTTCAAGAACACATTAATTGCAAATACATTCAAGACAGAAGCTATCAAAAGGTCTGGGCTCATCTAATAACATCCCCCCGGTCAAGATACACCCCACCAATATAAGTCGAGCTCAGCCACGGGGACACCAGATGTTTATCAGCATACATAATACGGTACAGCATTATTTCTTTAAGATTATCATTTCAAGAGTGCTTCTTAACTAGCTCAACCTATTATGGAAATATCATAAGAGCGGTTTAAAGACTAATTTCGTTTACAAGAACCCCATCTGGATTCTTAAAATCAGATGAAAAATGGTCTATGTTAAGAGTAAAATCCGTCCGGAAATGAATCCGCCAGAAATCAAACCCATGACCGTCTCCTTCTTAGCATTAATGCTAACCGTTATACCACGTTGTTGTAATTATTGTTTGGAATTGTGTGCGAGTAATGTGATAACTTGAGATTTAAGTATGTGAATGCAGAGTGCGAATGTTACAGCGGAGTGTTTTAGTATTTATTACAAATACGAGTATATAAAATTAGTGATTAAGGAATCTGACCACTTCACAGCACAGGTCGTACCTAGTGAAGTGGTTACCATATCTACAAAATAGAGAGATTTTTAACTATGTACTTATACTCCACGATTTGTCTTTTCATTAAAACGATATAAATTTGAAATGTTTTTACTGTAAATAATTAAAAAAAATACAAATACACTCTTCTTCATCTTACTTAACACATCAGCCTTAAGTTCACATTCATCTCTTATCACATCATTCCGTCTTCTGTCATACATTATCACCCTATGTATTCATTTAAATGCATTCATTCGGCTCTTTTCCGTCTTGTTCTATAGTATGTCTACGTTACACTTCCATACACTAAAGTTGAAACTAAAATACCTTTATCGCTACACGCCGTTCGATATACGAGTACCTCGTAACGCTTGCATCATCTGAGAAAATACTTATTCAATTGCGGAATTCTTTGATATTTCATTAGGCATTCACTTGTATTGCTTGTTTCATATTGCAATAATATAAATTTGTATGAATATAAATTTTGTATGACGCCTGTGGTTGCGGGCTCGATGTCCGTGAGCATCCAGATTTTGTAAGAAAACATTAAGTCTATTTTTCACTAAATGTTTAATTAACACTTTATTTATTTATTTATTTAACACTTTTATTGCAATACAATCTGGCGGGCTTATTGCCAGGCGGCAATCTCTTCCAACCAACCAGACAAAAGTAAATGAAGCAAGTTACGTGGTCGCATAAATCATTCAAATGACTATCCATCCCCACGAAATCCATAAACATATACGTGAGAACATGCCCACAAACCCCACAAAGACGGACAATCACCCGAACACCATTTTTCATATAAAGTGAGATATCATCAATCAAAAGGAAAGGAAAGGATGGTGGAGAGGAAAGGAAAAGAAAAATCAGGAATGAAACACGTTATTTTACTGACTAGAAATTAAGAGTTTTTTCAGTCGCTTCTTAAAGCATGCCAAGGACGGAGCGAGTCTTATATTGGTTTGTAACTGATTCCAAAGTCTCACTGCATGGACAGTAAAGGACGACGTGAAAAAAGAAGAGCGGTGAACTGGAAAGGCCAATAAACAATCTCTGTTTGAGCGTAGCGCTAATCCATGATTGGAAAGACGCTGAAAATTTTCGGCGAGATAAGAGGGTGCGGCGGGACAGTTAAGGATATTATACAATAGAGACAGTATGTGAATTTGGCGTCTATTTCTAACATTCAACCAGTTCAATGCCTTCTGGTATGAAGTTATATGATCGTACTTTCGTAGGTTGAAAATAAATCTTAGGCACACATTTTGAAGACGCTGTAATTTGTCCAGCTGTTCCTCTGTAACATCCAAGTAACATACGTCCGCATAGTCCAGAATCGGAAAGAGCAGAGATTGTACGAGTAAAATTTTGGTTTTAGTTGGTAGAAATCTTTGCAACACTTTAAGGGAATGAAGGCTGAAGAAGATCCTTCGGCTCACCTCATTTATTTGATCTCGCCATGAGAGAGTGTTATCTATTAGCACTCCTAGGTTTTTAACAGTTTTATGTAATGGTATAATAGAGCCATCAAGTAATATTGGAGGAAGTAAGTCAGTGTTGAATTTACCGAGAAGCTGAGGGCTGCCAATGAGGATCGCTTGAGACTTCTTAGGATTGATGAGTAAGCCATGCTCCCCAGTCCACTCCGAGATCGATTGAAGGTCCGTATTTAAATTGTTCAAAGCCGCGTGATAGAAATTTGGATCAAAATGAATATATATCTGCAGGTCATCTGCATACAGATGATAAGAACACTTTGTGGTTGGTTGAAAGAGATTGCCACCTGGCTCTACTGTTTACAACGAAAGTATAATATAATACAAATCAGTGGAGTTTGCTCCATTCAGCTCAAGAAGAAATTTTTCAAAATAACAACATTAAAATCGAATAAGATTGTTTACATAATAAATTTAAGACAAAAAAATATCAGAAGAAACGCTTAAGTCCGTAATACAGGAAACGTACATTTGATTTATTGAAGATTTTAAACAAAAGCATTGGCTGCCAAAAAAGGCGTTTAATACACTTTTTCCGTAGAAGACCATTGTATGGATGGCGCAACATAAAATACACTTAAATACTCAGCCATAAAAGCCAGGGTAAAATTATCGTCTACAGTCGACACTCTATGTTTGGTTTCTCTGTTGTCAGTTGATATTTTATTATTACATAAGCATACTTTTTTTGTTTCTATGTTTTGTAGATTTTTTTGAAATTCGAAAAAGGTCTAGATGGCGTATAAAAGCGCTACACTGATTGGTCAATGTGGCTGGAGACTGAATGTGACATTAGATTTAATTGGTTAAACAATCTGACGTTATAATTAATCAAACCAAAACATCGATTCCTTAAATTACACTTGGTTTCTTCTTATTTTAGGCCTGTTGGCCTGTTATGGTCCTGCATCATTGTTTGCCTCTTGTGACGTCGACTGCCAGCTGTCTTTCCATCTTTTGGGAGGTTGTCCCGGAGGTCTGCTCGCTTGGGGATAACTCCGCCATTGCCGGACCCAAGGCAATGAAAAAGGTAACGGCCAAAGCTAGGAAAAGGACTACGATTCAAAAAACAAACCTAACTAGACTGGCATGCTGGAACATAATGTCATGGAGAAATCGAGACCAAGAAATTCTGCATGAATTGGAATCCCACAAAATCGACTACAATTGGTTGATTGCATAAAATAAGATCAAGGACAAAAAATAGTATTTTGTACAATTTGGTGTGAATTTTATAGCATTTTAAGGACCTTAGTAACATGTTAATTTATTAATTTATTTCATACGTTAAACTCAAAATTTATTTTAAAATGCACATAATAAGTGGGTTACGCCTTCGTTGTTTACAGTGCAACTAGCTTCTGCCATTGGGGGGCAATCTCTTTCAACCAACCAAAAAGATTTCTTAAGTAATAACCGGACTGGAACCATTTTTTAAAGAATTGATTACCAACGGAAATCGAACTCGTACAACTCTAAAGTTGGAAAACAGCATTATACCAACAAGGCTACGGAGCACGCCAAAAGTTATTTTTAGTAAAATATCGACAGCAGAATTTTCATCACATAGGAACATATTATTGCATAATTATACATAGCAGCCACCACCTTCCTATCCTTACACTCAAATAATATATATTTATTTCGTAATATTTAAATGTGTTAATAATACTTGTAGTCGGTTCAAATCCCAAGTTAGAGCGGCCTTCATGAGAGTCTGCTCTGTAAACGGCGATATATAAATGTGTTAATAATACTTGTAGTCGGTTCAAATCCCAAGTTAGAGCGGCCTTCATGAGAGTCTGCTCTGTAAACGGCGATATATAAATGTATATTTAATTATTATTATTGACAGGTTTAGCATTATTTCGTAAAAATATACCAATCTTTATTTATTTTATAAAATAAGTCTAAAGTGAAGACCAGACTGGATTTTTTTTAAATATTGAGTACTAACATCGACCCCGTAACCCTTGGATTGGAAAGCAACAGACTAATAAGTTCTGTAGAAATGTTGTAATTGAAAATAATGCATGGGGCGTGGGAGGTGGCAATGTCTTACATAATACGGAATGAAGTTATTAGGGATAAATGTTTATTAAGGGCTGATGTGTTAAGTAAGAAGAAGATACTCTGAATGGTTTGATCATGTAGAACGAATGAATGAATAGCGAAATATATATATTATATATACAGTGCAAAATATTTGTGAAAGGCGAGGTATAGGAATACCAAGGAAAGTATGATTGGATCGAGCGTATATTTTGAAAGAAAAAAAAAACGTAAAAAGTCGAAGAAATCGTAGGAGTTGTATGAAATGGTTTATGGGTGTAGAAGAGGCGAAATGATGTGTGTCGAGACAGAAAAATCTGGTGCTCTGTACTCTCTGCTTACCGTGACAGGGAATTGACGTGATGGTATACATGTATGTATGTTACCATATATCCCAACAATGCTACGGAGAACGCCTGTAGTATTACAGTTTTGCAAATATCTGAATACTGACCATCTGACGTTCGTCTTGATTTGACGTCTTAATATCAGGATGTTTGATATCTCGAAGCATTATTTGTAAATATACGAGTACTTTTAATCCATATTCTGATCAAAGAATATTTTGAAAAAGCTTTGATGAAAAATTTATTTCGTACAATTTTGTATACATTTTTTTTATCGTGTCTTGTAGTCTTGAGAAGCATGACGGGATTAATCGTAAGACAGTTATAATATTGATTTAATCCCATAAACCTATCCAATAGAGGAAACAAGGTTAGCACAGTATGACGTAGTTTTATTGGAATTACTAAAATAAACATAGACCTGCCTACCAAGCTGCGCTCGAGAATATCTTCCAGAAAGTCTGGAAGGATACAAATTTATAAATAATGGCGGTCTGGAAATTGCTACTTGCAAAAAGTGTTCGCTGATGTTTATTCATAGGCAATTAACGTCCTGACCGTATTTTAACATTTATTTTCGTCTTGTTGTACGCAGATATGAAAAAAAACTACTATAAATTAGAACAAAAAAAAGGGAAATTTAATAAAACGTTCCTTTTCTGAAATAATTTGCATGGGATCAGACGGTCTGTTTTGTAAAAAAAACTCTCAGCATTGTAATTAACAATTGTAAGAGAAATGTATAGTACATTTAATAACGAAAAATATTTTCATGCTTTATTTTTTGCAGCTACGATGCGATAGGCAATCCCTCGTGATCGAGTACGATTGTCAGCAGTCCTGAGAATAGACGGTGCCCCGTGCGTGTATTCTTTAATATATGCTGTCCCAATAAAAGCGCCGGATGAAAAAAAATCATATGTGCCATTTGTCAATCTTGCGATTAGTAAATATGGATCTACACGAAAGAACAACGCGTTATTATTGTTAAAACTCATAAAAATGGGGAAAGTTTTGCTGAAACAGTCACCCATGCGTTCTCGTAGCGGGCAGTGAGAGAAAATGTTACTGAAACCCCAGGGACATCAATTCATCATCGTTCACAAGAACTAGACGTTTCAAGAAGCACCTTATCATCCTAGCAATTTTTTAAATTGTTCGATTCGAGCATATATGTTTTAGTGTCCCATTGACTTTGTTGCCTATCGCTACACGTCGTTCGATATCGCTCTGAACCCTTCCATTATCTGATAAAATATTACACAAACAGCATAATTCCTTAACATGCTCCAACCTTTCTCTTTTCACAGATACATCGCATTAGTAGCAAAGTTTTTACAAAGTGCATTTATCATACTCGTATAATTAGATTATCAGCATATAAGCTACAAAAAAAAATTAATTAAGATGTTAAACGGCCCAATAGGAAAACCAGTATGGAAGTTATTTCGCCAGGAATTGAACCTGGGGTACTCGCTTGTTTAGCGTTTAGTGCCAATCGTTTGGACAAGGCCGCCAACATGCAAGCTTTTTGTAGAAGTGTATTGTATGTATAATATGGGCATCTCAATTGACAAAACAATGGTTTTAACAAAATTTAAGCTGCTAAGAAGGTGCAAACTATAGCATTCATCAATGATAAGCCTGTTAAGAATGGGTCATGCGCACGTATTTGTAGAAGTGTATTGTATGTATAATATGGGCATCTCAATTGACAAAACAATGGTTTTAACAAAATTTAAGCTGCTAAGAAGGTGCAAACTATAGCATTCATCAATCATAAGCCTGTTAGGAATGGGTCATGCGCACGTATTTGGCATACTTCGACAAATTCTCGATTTAATATAAAATATTCATTTCTGTTGATATTTATAAATGTTTTTATTTCGTAATGATATCATTCAAATCATAGAGGTTTTGATGAGGAATACATACAGTATGAAGACCCTGCAATCAGTATATTTAGAGCAATAAAATAAAAATATAAATCTTGGTCACTCGCGTCCCATCATAGGGCGGTAAGTGTTAAGCAAACGATGCTACTTAGGTGTCAACATATTCAACCACAATGATCTCTACAACGAAGTTAGGAAACATACAGATAAGACAGTCGCAACATCTGGTTGTCGAAAATACATGATCGAGTTAAAATGAACACATAAGTATTGATAGGAAAGTTCTAATTTATAAAACCTGTGTCAGGTCGATCATGACTTATATTGTAGTATCGAAATCAGTGCCGAAATACTCGTAACTACAGCCTGGAAAGAATCTGCTTCAATTATTCGAAACGAAAATTATCTTTTCGAGATAGCATCAGAAACTTCCGACATCCGACAGATTTGCAACACAGACGATATATGTTAGCCGGGTGAAGCAGGAAGAGAAGGCGCAACTAGTGTGACAATATGGCTAGGATGGTAGTTATACTCGTATAATTTCATGTATAGCTTTGTAATGCCAGGAAGGTCGACTAAAAGGTGTAGAGACAACCGATGCGTTGTCTCTCAGCAATTATTTTCGCAAATTAATATAAGATCTACGTTGAGTAAAATTTTGAAGGAATTTGCTTAGAAAGTGGAATAGACGTGGGTTTTGTCTTATCTGCAGGATATCTTTGTTTATTTGAGGTAAATTAATAAAGATTATATTTTTTTTTCGTTTCAAATAGCCAGATGGAGCAGGAAGAGAAGGCGGTACTGGCGTGACCATGTGGTTAGAATGGGCAGACAGAATTCCATACATAGAGGCACACGAGATTCCCGCAGATGATCGCCTGCCAGGAAGATCGCTAAAAAGGTGGAGAGCCTTCCAAGAATGATTTTCAACAAGAATAAACAGTAAAAATTTCAACAAGAAAATGTGATATTTTGTAATAATCACATAGAAAATTTAGCGCTGATTCGTACGAATCTATCACTCTTTTAATGAATGCAATAAAGTACAAAATCACCATTAAATAAATTCAGGTCAAATTCAGGTATGGTCTGAAAGCAAGACATGAAAAACAGAATGGCAATACTACATGCCGTGTATTTTATTAGACTAATGACAACGGCAATGCTTCGTCTGATGTTTAACAACCTCCGTGGCTAAGTTGGTAAGATGCCTGTCTCTCAGTCCGGAGGTTGAGGGTTAAAATCTCGCTGGAATCCAGATTTTTTAAAAATGTCTGTTATCACCCAGGCATCTTTAACATATTTTTGGTTGGTTGGAAGAATTGCAACATTGCAAAAACCCTCCAGGTTACAATGTATACAACAAAATTATAATACAATACAAAGTTGGAGCAGATATTAGGCTTATTACGATCAAATTATATTTCATAATGATCAGTGTAATGGGGTAGTCCAGAGAACCCCTAATCAACTACGCCATCTTTATTGTGTGGACTTTTGTTAAAGTAGGCATTGATGTGCAAATTAGAAGAAAAAAAACAGTGTTATGTATTTTATTATGTGAGATAAGCAATTTCCCTCGCGATCCTCGTTTTGAGTTACACTATTTTATTTAATACGACTATTAGAAACAAAATAAAACCAATTCTAAATTTCTCAAAAATTATTGTGCGATTTAATATATAAATATCATAATGTTATGAAATTAACAACAGTTGAATGAAAAACTTTCTATTTGTAAAATTGTTTTTATTATGAAGATCAAAATACGGCACTTCTCGGTAGACCCCATAGTAAAAAGGAAGAAATTAAATACTCGCATTAGTCTTATTCAGTTTTGAAGATTTTTACTCAGTAAAACCAGTAACTTTTCTTTCGCATGATACCCATCAACACATCTGAATTGGTGATTCGTACCACAATATTGTCTTCAGCCCCAGTTCAAATCCTTCGGTTTTAGAATCACTGGAGTAGACACGGAACTCGCGGTTCGTCATTGAACGTGATAGTATTGTTACAAGACTGAGACCCTTTTTATTTTATTTTTTTACCATCGAGAATCAAATCCGAAACCCCCGCGTGCCAATTGGGCATCTTAAAGATTATGCTACAGAGGTCAATAGTGAGTGTGGTAAAATTAAAAGATTTTTTTAAATATTGTATAATTATATTTAAGAAACTTGAGAAAAAAAAACATAAAATTAATCAATTCAAATAATAAACTACACTGTAAAAGATATATATTTTTTTTATTATGTTGCTTTTCTTAAAGTAAAAAAAAAATGTTCTAGTGTAGTTGATGGACGTTTACTTTTGATGCGGCAATAAAATTCGGTAGTAAAAGCGAAAATAAAGTTGGCGTAATTGTGCTTTAAATGTTGAAATACATTCGTTTTTATTACATGTTAAAATACATTGTTATTTTGATGAATGGATTTAAAAAATATATTAATACAAACTGATGGTGTCTAAATGCGTCGTATTTTATTTTCTAACAGCAACACTGTATAATATTTCAATTGAAAAGTGATTTGGCACGTTTTAACAGTAGCAGCTGTCAAAATGTATTCAAACTTCAGCATCAGTTTGTTCTGACCCCAATGCATTGATGTTTTATAAAGAATTTGTAAGCACTTAAAATTATATTCATATGGGTTAAAGGAAACGAGATTCAGAGTTAAAAAAAAAACAATTTCATAGACATTTCTAAACTATAATTGGATAAACAGATGTTGGGCATTTAGCTACTAAGCGAAAGTTCAAGTATAAATTCAGATAAAAAAATAATAAAAACACTCGTACATTATCTATGGTACAAGGTCTTTCGAAGTTTATATCGCGTTTTCGTGACTCAAAATGGCGTTGCTTTTTGAGCCACAAAAACGTGTTATGAACTCCGAAAACCCTTACAAAAGTACCATAAATAATAATAATCCCAAAAGCTTATGAACCGATCTGACATAATCGTTATTTTTTTCTCGGTTATATAATGGAAGGAGCAATTTATAAGAGATATATTTGTATTTAATTAACTCCAGGTTTTAAGCCGCTTTGCTTTATAAGCTTATTTATTGCGAGTAATTTTTTTCTCCAGTGACGTCAGACCTTAAGTCCGTCGTCGCTATTATTTTCATGCTCAAGTGTGTCGTCGCCGGACGAGGTTTTTTTTGGCAGTTTCTACTTCGTCACAAAGTGACGACGCGCTCGTAATGAATATAGAAGTTTTCGATTTACTAATGTACCATAGATCGCGTTGGGTAGGGACTTATTTTGTCCCTTTACCACAGCGTGAGTTGTGGTAGTCCGAACTGACTAGTGGATTAATAAACCAGAGAATAACTATCCTATAAAATATATAAAAATATTCTTTATTTACACTCATAATACTTTTCTTTTTACTTTTTACTATTCATGTCATTTATAATTTATAACTGAAGATCTCAATGACCTGGTTCGCTCTAGACTGTTAAGTGTTGTTGAATATTCACGAGTTTATATTGGCAAAATTTGCGATAACGAGCTGCGAGATCCCTACTTCAGTGGTTCTAAACCCAAACGCTCGATTATTGGAGCAGAAGACAATGTTGTCTCCCGGTCACATTCTTCAATGTGCCCGAATCACCAACGCATATATGAGTGGGTCAGAACTAGACATGACAATCCCACATTTATCTTGTATTGAGATAATTGACTTCAAAATTGCAGATCTATTCAAAAATGGTTTGTCTTCTGTTGTTCTTAAAATTGAACGGTGGATGTCTGCACATTATTGTGAACTATGAACTCATAATCATGTTTGGTTCTGATAGAAATGGGTATAAAGATGTAGCATGTGTGCCTAACTCTAAGTTTATATTTTTGTGGGTTAGTCATGTCTGGCCACCCACTCATATGTTGACCACACGAATAAAAAAAGGATATTATTAAATTCGTTTGAATGGAAAAACGAACTGTCGAGTCCAATACAAATGTATAAAAGCCACCATTATGTGAATATAGAGAACATCACTGGGCAAGGGGCAAGGCATGTGACGGAATGGTTTCATTCCTTAATAACAAATATTCCCTAAATGCTTACAACAAAATATTCCAAGGTAGCAGAGAAAATGTCACGCCAGATCATTTTGAGCGGGCGATTTATCAATGTTGCACTGCACTATGATTCACGAGAATTTTACGATGTCGACAGGAAACGGATGCAGAAATAGCAGCCAATGCAATCCGAGTCGTTTTGGTGCAAAAAGAAGACCGAAATGCCTGAGGAATTCGCCGCTGATTTCGAAACAATACCACATTCAACCAACGAATGACGAAAATATTTTTACCGAGTTATTCAAATGCTATTTTTTGTTTCGTAACTATTTAATTTTTATATATAAAAAGATATACATATATTAAAATACATTATAAATATTGTTTAAATATAATTGATAAACGAATACATTTTTATTTTCTATTTATCAATTCAATTACAATAGGAAACAAAGTCAATGGGATACTAACCTGAAAAAAAAACAATAAAAAAAAACGGGAAATATATATAAGTAAGATAAACAGAATGGACCGTATGGATGTGAAGGAGGCGAAACAAGTATATATGATATATCGTGATAAGAAAGTTTAAAGGAAATGGTAGCAACAGGTAGTAATAACAATAAAATGACAATTTATATTGCGCTGTTTAACCCTTCCCTTACGGTGCTAAAATTGAAACGCGCGCTCCGGTGTTGGGTAGTGACTACGCGATCAAAAATTAGCGATTTCAAATCGGAAAAATAAGAACATTAATAGATAATCCCCTTAATTAATTATAAATGAAGTTAAAAATTATAATAACTGAGATTTATTTGCTGAAAACATTAAAAAACCATCTGGCAACGCTCACGGAACGGGCGTACGTCTAATCTAATAGCAAGCCCAGAAGCAACTGCGGGGCGGAGCAGTAGTCCCGGCGTGGCTTACGCTTGCGACGATTGAGACAATTGAGCTCCTCGCAATTCAGTGGAATATGCAAGAGTGGGATGCGAATATAGTGTCGCGCTTCCCGCATACTCTTCACCTATCGTCAAGACACAAGGTCGAGGCACTCACAACGTTTAAATGCGAATTTGTTTCCAATCTTCACAAAATACCCACGATATAGTCGATAAACTCTGATTATTAATATTATTTTTTAAATCAACGCGTAAATATATTATGGAGGAATACCTTAAATCTTAACCTTGTATTTATTATATTTATAGAGGTATTGATGGTTATTAGAAGCAACGTGTAGAAGATACCCAACACAGGGAAGGAAAGGTTAAGAGAGCACTCTCCTCAAAGGTGCTTCAAAATATTATAGTACGAGTATATATAGTAAGACAAACGTGGCGGTTATTTTTTTGATATATGTATAATAAATCTACTTATGTAAATGTTTTATTCGAATATAATAAATAAATGAAACACAGTTTAATCCATTTGAAAATATATATTTCAATCCAAGTAGTTTCTAGTTATCTGCGATTCATCTTCGAGGAGATTCCGAACCGAACGAAAATGAGGGCAACATCACAAATAAACTTTAGGGGCTGACCCTGTCAACATTTAAAATGGTGAGGGTGAAAACAATTTTCAAATTTAGTTAACATAGTTCGGAATACCCCTAAAGATGTGTCGCACATGATTTGAAACTAGTTGGGTTTAAATATACTCGTATATATAATATACATTCAAGCAGATTCAACAGCGTTTAAATTTTTAATTATATTTGAATTACCACGAATTCCACAGTATTAACGCTAAAACTCGAGAAATATTACATTTGTTTATGTTTAAAATCATAATAACGAAAGTGGAGAATGTACAACCGATGTGATATTTATTTATTTTACATTTAATACAGCTCAATAACATTAAATAACAAGAAAGAAAAAAACCAAAGATTATGTTTAAATATGATATAACGAACCCAGGAGCAAGGAAACTCGTGTGTCCTGTGAAGTTGTTTAATTGTTTTTACAAAGTGAATTAATGAGTTGAACCCTCAGTTAATCCACCGAGATATGGAAGATATTGGAAAAATCTTTAAAAAAGTCATTACTCGATACCCTTAATATTTCAGTTCCTGAATACGGCACCGAAAACAATCTAAATTGACGACAACGTAAATAGTTGTTCGGTACATTAAATAAAAGTTTGCCAATCAATCAAGAAATGGTTTGCTATATTTCCCGTTAGCAATTTGTATATGTATAAAATTAATTTAATAATAAATATTTTCTAGTATGGAAGAGATACTTGGCCTTAAAAACGAAAAAAAAATCGACATACGAGTATATTTAGGAGTCGCTAGTATTAGTACATAAAATTTTATTTTCTTGAAATGATCAGACATTTTTTTAAAAAGTCAATGATCTAAATCAGCTGTCGAGACTGTTGACTCAGTCGTGGAATTTATACATAAACATACTTGAAACGATCACATATGGACGAAATTATGAGTGGAACTTTGAAGACATGCATATGTTTGACTTATTTAAGAATTTTTAATGTACTCGTATGTCTGTCCGGAATCCCACAGCGGAGCTTTTCAGGGAGTAGTATCGGGTCCTGAACATAGCAAATTTACATTTCAAATACATTATCTGGCACTATCATAGAAAGTAAGGGAATATGCAGACTCAACAGAGACACATGACACGCATGGCCACTGATCAAATGTTCACCATCCCGAGAGTTAAAACATCTTTTGTCCAGAGGCAATATGCCTATTTAGCTCCCATGACATACAATGGGGTACCGAATTCAATAAAGGTAAAAGGAGGAAAACAATTTAGACAGTCGATCGGAGCGTGGTTGTTATTGCGACAGGAGTTTGAATACTTGGGCTTGCAAGAGGAATGACTTGTAGCAAAGGTTTGTGTGAGATCTTGAGTGTGGTATTTTTTTATGATTATGTGCGGTATATTGTGGGATGAACGTTTTGATATGTGGAGTGAAGTGTGAGGGGTTTGATTCGCATGATGTACTATATACATATGTAATTGAATGTCACTGTCTGTCAGGTTGATGATAATGGGCAACGGGGTTTTATATAATCGAAAATATGTATAGATTTACTTTTTCATGTCCTCAGTGAGATACTGGCAAAAGCCTAATTTACCGGCTACACGACAAATGAAAGGCAACAAACCCAGATCCATTAAAATAGTGTCCAAATTAAATTACCTGTTGTTTTTTCGAAAATGATGTATATTTCTTGTCATGTGTAAAATAAATAAAATATATAGTTTTTTAATGTGCACGATGGTTTGCTATTGCCCGCCTTGACATATGAAAGCCTGGATATTGAGAAATAGTGGTAAGAACAGTTTTGCAAAAAAATATCTGATGTTACAATGCATGATAAAGCAAGGTATGATTTGATAAAATATAATTTTTTGTTAGAAATTGGAGCAAGTTCAAGAATTCTACTATTTGGGTAGTATTTCTGAGATGATGGAAGAGTTACGAGAGATATCTAACAGCGTATAACGATAGGAAATAATGTCAAAGGGACCCTTAAACATTCACGTATACTTGATCCCGACAGTATCAACATCTGTTGAGATTATAAGTCCACAGAAGCATTTTAGTGCCAATTTTGATGTTGGAGTGAAAGGTGAATGTGGAAAAAGTTTGAAAGGAGCCGAATAAATATAAATGCGTGCACTGAGAAGAATACACACAATGGATGACAAAATATGGAATGAAGTGATTAGGGGTGAATGTGAATATAAGACAGTTGTATTAAGTAAGGTCACGAAGGGCACTCTGAGATGATTTGGGCATGTAGAACGAATGACAGAAGAAATACTAACAAAACAAATATATAGATTAAATGTGAATGGAAGAGCAAGACCAAGAAAAATATGGTTGGATTAAGTCAATGATATTTCGAAAGGAGGAAACGTCAAGTCAGAGAAATCTTAGGAGTTGGATATGGGTCGAGATAGGAAATTCTGGATTGTTGTCTTCTTTGCCTACCCCGACAGGGAAATGGTGTGACGTTATATATAGTATGTATTACATTTAAATTGAGAAATAACTCCGTAGTTGGTTTGGCCTAAACGACCCAACAAACATTTTATGTTGCTTGTTCTTTCGAAGATATTAAACCCTACATTTGTTTTATAGAATCGTCATTGAGTTTCTTTCTTTACACGCACATTCATGACCCTATTCAAGTATTCAAAAATGAAAGAAATATAATACATTAGGTGTTGACATAAGTTGTGTCCGTTTTTTTTTTTCAATAAAAAAATGAGCACTATAAATAACACAAAATGGTAAATGTTATACGTCATTTGAAAGAAAATTTAGTTGTGTTTGCTTTTACGTTACATATGTTATTTGTTTACAAGCCTTCAACATTGAATGGTAAGTACACGAAAGTGAGCATTTTTAACACCTTCTATTCGCGTTCAATCGAGGGAATAAAGCTGCCAAAGCAGCTCGCGTTATTTGCGAAGTGTACGGTGAAGATGCTATGAATGAAAGGACAGTTCGTCGATGGTTTTTGCGTTTCATAGACGGTGATTTCGCTCTGAAAGACATGGAGCGTTCTGGACGACCAGTGGACTTCGATGAAGACCGCTTAAACCATATTATTCATGAAGTTCCCCTTCAAACATTTTCATCACCATTTTTTTTTCATCGCCATTTTCAAATCATTTTTCATCACCGCTTTATTTCATAAAATTTTCTTTCGAATGACGTATAACATTTACCATTTTGTTTGACTTTTGGTTAACACACAATATATAAATTAAAAAACTTTTTATTTAGAGATTCACTGCTATAAAAAGAAGTCTTTATTTACGTCTAATTGTTTATCTAACACTTTTATGAGCATGGCTATACTATAAACAGGTACTGGATTTATTGCTCTGTAGCCTTTTCCCCGATAAATCAAGAGTTAAACATGAAACAAAAATAAAGATAAAACATCGATCAATAAGTCCCGGGACTAACCAACAGATGGCGCCTCTAATAACAAATCCATAACATTCTCAGCTAGTCTCCTTTAAAAGTTACGTGTCAAACTTTCATAAAATTCCGACATTGTGTCACAGTGGTTTTAGTGACGCTACTTTTGCTATTTACAAAACAATGGAAAAAATCGAATTTCGTGTGTTGGTAGAACATTGCTTTTTTAATGGGAAAAAATACCGTTCAAACTCAACGATGGTTTGAAAAGTGTTATCCGGGCCCCCTGCTCCGTCGAAAACAACCATTTGTCGGTGGTATACTGATTTCAAACGCGGTCGTACATACACAAATGATGCTGAAAGCTCTGGTCATCCAAATGAGGCTGTTACACCAGAAAACATTAAAAACCCTCAAAATCGTGATGGAAAATCGCAAAGTAAAATTGCGTGAGACAGCTGACATTCTGAAGATATCATTTGGTAGTGTTTACACTATTTTGCATGAACATTTGGTTATGAAATAGCTTTTTTCGAAATGGGTGCCGCGTTTGCTCACAATGGAACAGAAACAACAACGCACCGATGATTCAGAGCGCTGTTTCGCACTGTTTACGCGAAATAAACATGAGTTTTTTTGCGTCGGTGTGTGACAATGGATGAAACTTGGATCCACCACTATACTCCGGAATCGATACGGCAGTCAGCTGAGTGGAGAGCAGCCGGTGAAAGTCGTCCGAAGCGACCAAAAACTCAACAGTCGGCCGGGAAGGTTATGGCCTACGTGTTTTAGGATGCGCATGGTATAATATTCATCGATCACTTTGAAAAGGGAGAAACTATCAATAGCGAATATTACATAGCGTTATTGGAGCGTTAGAAGGCAGAAATTGCAAAAAAACGGCCCCATATGAAGAAGAAAAAAGTTCTCTTTCATCAGGACAATACACCGTGTCACAAGTCAATGGTAACGATGGCCAAATTGCACGAGTTGAACTTCGAATTGCTTCTGCACCCACCATATTCTCCAGATTTGGCCCCCGGCGACTATTGGCTGTTCGCAGACCTCAAAAAGATGCTCCAGGGAAAGAGATTTGGCTCCAATGAAGAAGTGATTGCCGAAACTAACGCCTATTTTGAAACCAAATATAAATCGTTCTACACGGCTGGCATAGAAAAGTTAGGAAAGCGTTGGAATCAATGTATCGCTCTTGAATGAGACTATGTTGATGAATAAAGATAAATTTTGGCAAACAAATGTTGTTTTAGTAGTTAGTCCCGGGACTTATTGATCGATGTGTTATTCTGTTATATTACCGTAAAAAAGCACATAACATGTTATTTATAAAACATACGAGTTTATACTCGAATTACAGTATAAAAATCTGCTACGATCATTGACTGCCCACAATAGTATTTTAGTACTAACGTGTATGGGAGTGAAATGTGGACTTGGAAGTACTGAAAAAATCGAACAAATTCTGTAGAAATGCGTGCACTAAGAAGAATACACGGGGTGACAATGTTTGATAGAATACGGAATAAAGTGATAAGCGATGAATGTGAACTTAACACTGATGTGTCGAGTAAGATGATGAAGAGCACTCTGAGATGATTTTGAGACTGGAATGAATAAGACTAACAAAACAAATATACGCGGGAAATGCGAGTGGAAGGCCATAAATAAGTTTAACATACTTATAAGTGTGGTTGGATCAATATTTTGAATGAAGGAAACGCAAAAAAGTTTAAGAAATCATAGTTGTATGGGGTGTATGGATGTGGATGAGGTGAAATATGTGTCAAAAACGGAAAGTCGAGCAATCTATCCTCTCTGTCTACCCCAGCAGCACGATGCTACGTATTCACCAACGCTGCAACAGTCAATGGAAGAGATCTCCTTCGTGGCCTAGTTTATAAAACGATTCACTTTTACTCAGTTTCGATTCCCGATGGTACCCAAAAAACAAAAAAATAGTTTCAGTATTAAGAAAAATTTGTCTGGTAACAATACTCATGCGCTAGACGTTCGCAAGTGCTGTTGCCTCTTTATGGGCGGTTGTATTGTTAACATTTGTGATAAAGAATTTCGAGCTCCGTGCTAACTACAGTGATTCTTAAACACGAAGACTCGATTAATCGGGCCGTTAACAATTTAGTCTCTCGGACACGGTCTTAAATAGGTCCGTATCACAAATTCGAATGTGTTGAGGGGTACCATACGAATAAATTAATGTATTATATCAATTTGTGGACTAAATGTCTTTTGGAAGCGTGTTCACAAGCTAGTCGAAGGGCAATAGTCAAAAAGCATGGGCGAAAAAAAAAAAAAAAAACAAGGCAATAGGCAATAGTGATTTGATTTTAAAATATAGCATCGAGCAATAGTCAAACCGTGGGCGAAAAAATGTCTAGTGACCTTAGCACTTTCGTCGAGAGAAGACATGGCAGTTCACAATGTAACTGAAGATAAAACGTTACAATTGAGAGATGAAAGTAAGAAGTACGCAGTAGAAAAACGAACATTGTGGGAAAACAATGTACACGTACTCGTATATAACATATGCTAGAGAATGAAATGAGAACATATGAAAATAATGCTGTTTTAATGAACATTGTTAATCACTACCCTTATCTGGCATCTCCCCACCCTCTCCGTCTACTGACGCATATCTAGTTTGTTTGATAGGTTCAACCTACGTCCGCTTGAATGCATTAATCAGTTTTAAAGATCAGGCCACCAGTAAGGCCTCAGCCACACAGGAAGGAGCCTCGCTTGATGCTTAGAGCTATGTTGCGAGTTAGGCGACATATCCTAGCGAACCAACGTACCGCATACTATCGCAGTGGCCACACTGCACGCTTCAAGAGAATCTCCTAGCGAACAGACGTGTTGGTTCATTTACAAGATGGCGGAAGTTTTAATGCCAGCTGTATATAAAAGGGAACCTTTGTGTAACCCATCGAGCAAATTATAGAAAAATGTACCTGTAATAAAATCACTTAGGAATGAAGTTGCACAGAAAGTAAATAAATATGGTAAGTTGTAATGAAATTGGTTAGTTTTGAGAGTCACATCGTGTGTTGACTCAATCGCTTCCGACTGTCAAAAGAATTTGTGCGTAGCACTTTAGTGTGGCCAGGCATAAAGTCACCTAGCATATGAGTCACGTAAAATCTAGCCTAGCACCTAACGAAGCATTTTGGTGTGGCCTCGGTCTAAGTAGAAAAATGTAAAGATTCGAGCTTGTTGCGTGCGTGAAGAAGATATTTTCTAGCCTAGTTTAGTTCGATTCCATCCCCACCACCCACCCTGTTATGGGGAACAAAATTAGTCACCGTCCAGCACGACCTACACTAAAATATCGAAATGTTCTTTATATTTTTATAAAAGTGACATCACATAGTGACGAAAAAAGAACTGCCCAAAGCGACTCCTCTTCCGGTGACAGCACATTTGAATGTGAAAAGACTAATAGCGACGACGAACTTAAGGTCTGACGTTACGGGAGAAGGAAATCTCGCAGCGCAATAAATATACTTATAATCGTCGTTAAAGTTTGTCAAGTTGCTCTATAACTTCCAAGCATTGAATAAAATGGAATTTCTACAGAAATCAGTTCTGTTCGATTCTAACAGCACTCACTCTGTTACAGGGGAACAAATTAAGTCCCTATTCAACGCGATTTATACTATAATATCGAAATATCTTTATTTTTTATGAGCGCGTCGTCACGTAATGACCAAAAAGGAATTGCCCAAATAAACTCATCCGGTGGCGACACATACGAGTATGTGTGAAAAGAACAGTAGCGAAAATGGACTTCAGACGTCACGGGAAAAGGAAAGTGTCTCGCAGCACAATAAATATATTTATAAAACGGCTTAAGGCCTGGAATTCAAACAGTCAATTATTACAGGCCACTAGATCGCAGAAGGTTGAGCGGATTCCTTCGGAAATTATTAGCTCGATTATCATCGCAGTACCACAAAATGTGATCTGTGGATTGATCTAGACGACCGCTTCGATTATAACAGGGCGAATATTTTTTAGCATGATTGTAGTAATTTCTGCGAGTTAGCGAACCCTCTGGGATACGCTCGCGGACCCAAGTTTGAGAACCAGGTGATCTAGAGTAATCGGTAACGTCAGGGGGATCACGGCGAGCACGGCACATGAAGAAGGGTGGAAAGGCTCGTGGACGTGGCGACTGTCTACCTACCCCAAAAGGGGCATGGTAAGATACAGTGGCCTATTTTAGGAGTTTATTCAAATATACTCGTATTATATTATTAAAATACAACTCAAATGCGTATGTATCAACATTTTCGCAACCGTGATCAAATCTCATTAAAATATTTTCTGCAATGCTTATACTATATACATATAAGTGACAGTGTACAATATCAACAATGTTTGAAGAAAAGCAGATTTTCTTCACAAGATCATTAATTTTCCCCAACAAAAACAATCGTTAAACTCTGTTGAAAGTTGCTCTATGAAGGAAGCCGACAATTGAAATGTAGTGAAAAATATTTTTTAAGATGTAATTGACGTACATGTGCAATATAAAATATATGTACGAGTAATTGACGTACATATGCAATATAAAATAGATGTAATTGACGTACATATGCAATATAAAATAGATGTAATTGACGTACATATGCAATATAAAATAGATGTAATTGACGTACATATGCAATATAAAATAGACTACCTGATAAAATTCTTTACTTATCATTCTTAAGATTGCGCTACATCAAAAGTTGCAAAAATTACACATAGGAGCACATAGGAGATCGCCAGATTTTCCTATCACGACACACATCTTTCGTCTCTTCTACATCTATACACCTCATATAACATTTTCTTCTTTCAAAATATCATACACTCGATCCAACCTTACTTTCCTTGGTCTTCCTCTACTATATTTGTTTTGTTTTCATTCGTTCTACATATCCAAACCCTCACACAGTGCTCTTCTCGATATTACTCAACACATCAATGTTAAGTTCACATTCATCCCTGATCACTTCATTCCGTTTCCTGTCACACGTTGTCACCCCATGTATACTTCTCAGTGTACGTATTTCTACAGGATTTATTCGACTCTTTAGGTATTTTTCCACATCCACATTTCACTCCCATACATCAAAGATGGTACTTAAATACTGTTGTGGACTATCATCTTAGTAGAGCAAAAATGACAATAATAATGCGTTGATGCCCATCTAGACATATGGAAGGGAAACTTGGACTTGGCAGAAGAAAAATGAAAAAAAAAAAGATTTACGCTGTGCAGATTTACACTAAGAAACTAATGTGGTGTCAATGTATGATATGAAAAGAGGGCGGAATGAAGACAATAAAAATGAATTCATGGATAAAATTAAGAGTACGATTAATGCTGTAAGAAAATTTGTGAAGTCTAAATGTTTGAAAGAAGGCGGAATGAATACAGAAATAAACGCATGGATAAATTTGTGAAGTCTAAATGTTTGAAAGAAGGCGGAATGAATACAGAAATAAACGCATGGATAAAATGGAGGTTTTAAGTACGATGAAGAATAGAGTTTAAAAGGGCATGGATATGTGGTGAGAATGAATGACGAAAGAATGTCTAACCGAGTATACAAATCAGAAATGTTAGATGTGGATGGAAGAGACTGAGGGAAACGTGGCTAGATCGAATTTTATTATTTTCAATTTAGGCCGTCTCTGCGACATTCAACATAGTTTATTTGAACGGTCAAATGATCTTTATGACACAAATATATACACGAAAAAACAAATAAAATTTAACATTGGCATGTAAGCAATGTTATGTATATAATAAAAAAAATATAGTACGAGACGAATCAATAACAAAGCAAACCTACTGGTATAATATTTAATCAATTCATCCCGCCAAGAACCTTTACCCTGCAATTAGTCCAAGTCGTATGAAAATCCATATTATGTCCATATTGATTACTCAATCTGTGCAATCTTGTTATGCAAGAGTTAAACAAATAATGTATTGCAACCACTTCACTACAAAATAAAATATTTCGCAGGTTGAGCCTACAAACGTGATATATGCAAAGCTAAGTTAGTTCCGAACTATTGAAATATAGTATACAATGAGCTGATAATCTTAAATAACGTTGATGCAATTGTAAGTTAAAAATTGTTTAAACGTATTTTAATTACATAATAATTTTAACAAAATAGGAACATTTTGTAATGTAAACTTCATGAATTCGGGGAAAATGTAAGTCAATTTGTGGACTGCGGTATTGGTTTATTGTGTGACTCAACTGGATCGAACGAGCTGTCCAATGTACCATACACAGTACGCAAGGTGAATACAAAATACGTAATTAATTCATTTATCAATAGAAATTAGTCAGCGTTCAATAAGGAATTTGTCGAGTTGGACATAATTGGGATTTCGATTGCTACATTTAAAAGATAATTAAATGAGTATTTTGCTACACATTGATAAACCTGATGGCGAACGACACACCTTAGTTAATCTTAAATAAATTATTTTTTCTCGCTTCTCGGTTTTTTTTTTGTTTCGATTTATGTTTTTTTTTTTTGTTTCTCCATGTCCAAATGTGATTTTTTATGCGTAATTTTCAATGGAAACTTCACTAGTTTAGATTTAGTACCGTACAATATAAAAAAATATTCAAGAAACTGTTTGTTTTCTAATAAATTATACAATAAAATAAAAAAATATATAGTGTGTATATACTACCTTGATCAAAAAGTTTAAGGACTTTATTCATAAAATCGAAAATACAAGTGTATTCATCAAAATCGATATGGTCCGCTTCAAAGTACTCTCCCATCGACTGCAATGCACTTACGCCAGCGTTTGATCAAACCCTCGAAACACCGCTGGTACTCAATTTTCGGTATGTCCAGCAGAGCCGTCTTCGATTTTTTCATGACATCCTCTCGGGTGCTGTAACGCGTTCCGCGAAGCGGTTTTTTAAGTCGGTTGAACAGGAAAAAGTCGCAGGGAGCCAGTTCAGGTTAATTCGAAGGCTGCTGGATAGTATTCGTGTTGTTTTTGGTCAAAAACTCATGGAAATCATGTTTTTCGCGATTTCAACGCGGTCCTTTTTTTGCATGAAATTGAGGTCTTTCGTCACCAGTTTTGCAGCGACACGTCTGAGGCCCAAATCACTAACCAAAATGTCTTGAGCGGATCCATAAGCGATGTTCAAGTCCTCTGACAGCTTTCTGATGGTCAATTTGCGGTTTGCGGCCAACATTTATTTGATTTTATCGATGTTTTCATCGGTTTTCGACTGCCACTGCGTTCGTCATCCTCGACCGACTCACGACCACTTCTGATGCGTTCGTACCACCGAAAAACACTTCTCCGACATTTCCAAGGTCTGCGGACCGTTAAATCCGTTTTTCACACAAAATTTAATGCAAACTCGTTGATGCACAGTTGATGCCATTTTCAAACTTGTAAAAAATCGAAAACACGCACAAAGGTAGATGTATTCAGTACAGCGTAACTTTTACAAATGTCAAGCTATGACGCTGAAATTTGGAGGAAGTGTCAATGATAGATGTGGTAACCTAACAAAAAAAAAGAATTCCAATCGGGTGACTGACAACGCCACACGGTGGCCGGTCCTAAAACTTTTTGATCAAGGTAGTAATGTAGACCGTTCAAGGAGGAGCAGAAAGACTCAAATCAACTGAAGTATTTGCCTAAAAAAAATATATGACACTAGCCACAACTTTTCTCTGTATCAGAATCATTGTAAAAAAAAATTCTGTAGTCGAAATTCTTATTGGTTTTTTTATTGTCACTGATAAGTCTTGATGTTTTATGATTGTTATCTACGCGTAGTGAATTTGTCTTTTAAAATATTGAGATGGCAAACTGTTTTTTTTTAATACTGTAAAAGAGCGAACACTCGAAGAATTTATTGAAGGCAGCTGATAAGTCACATTAAATAAGTTTTGAAAGTGACAGCGATCCGGAATAGAAATCAGCTGGGAATCAGCCCACACACGGAAAATTGGTCAACAGGGATATAACAATTAAGACTGGTAGGAACGATTAAAAAATCGCACAAGATTTTCCAAATAATATGTACATATTTGTAGGGTAGGCGGCAATATATATTTATGTT
Source organism: Odontocerum albicorne (assembly GCA_949825065.1). Taxonomy (NCBI): domain Eukaryota; kingdom Metazoa; phylum Arthropoda; class Insecta; order Trichoptera; family Odontoceridae; genus Odontocerum; species Odontocerum albicorne. The sequence continues at coordinate 43,635,733 of OX463843.1, read as the reverse complement.
ATTTCATCAACATCAACGGCCGAATCCAACCTCAAAATAATATCTTGATTTTGTTTTTGTAAATAACGAAGGCAATTGAAGCTGTCAAATTATAAATTAATTGAAAAAAAAAACATGTTTAGCGGGCTTCAGATTACTCAACGTACATATATTTATATAATAAATTGACAAACGATAAATAAAAATCCAGAGTTAAATAACGTTAATTTCTTCATACAATTCTTACATAAATTGCCCATTTTCTTTACCCTTTGGTCATTTCGAAAATGTAATCATTCTGATACATCCGTAAACTCAAATTAAGTATGAAGAGGTTTTCAGTTGATAAATGTTTTATAACCAATGAAGTCGAACTATCAAAATAATAATTTATATAGCGCTGTTTAGAGAGCAGACTGCTCAAGGACGCTCTTACTCGAGATTCGAACCAACTATTATTGATAGCCTAATAATATTACAAAAAAAAAGTGCATGGAAAAAGAACTTCCCCGCATCTCCATATATTTATAAAAAAATATTTGGTAAGAAACCCATAGAAAACTTACAAAGGCAGACGAACTACAAGGAAACCTTTGTACACGTTTCGATAAGTGATAGTAACAAATTCAGATTTAGGTGGAGTGTAGAGTATGTGTGTAGTGGTTATATACTCGTATATGATAATTATAATTTTGATAATTCTTTCCAAAAAGGGATGTCATGTCTTCAAGCGTTTCCTAATGTTGCACCCATATCTCGAACACTTTAAGTAGACAAATGGAAGGCTTTTAAACACTTGAAGGCAGACAAAGACGATTGAAATATTACTCGAGAAAACGAACGTTAACAAAAAATTCATTAAATCGTACAGCGCAATAATAATTAAAAAAAATTGCAGTAGCAAAATACATACGTTAAAATTATAAAAAATAAACTGTTATCGACTAAAACTAATCAAGAAATAGATTTAAAATGCAATGAAATAGTAAAAATACCTTTTGGAATACCGGAATAGTAAAAAATTACATAAATATCATAATCATAAGTTTTATTCATTGCTGAGGAATAAATTACCTTTGTATAACACCATTAAGCCAAAATGTTCACGTATCACACTTTTCTTATCATGAATTGAGAACATAATTTTTTTAAGTGTTACGTTAAATCGTTTGGGGATGAAGACATACTCGTAGGTCGTCGTAATACAAAACTGCGATTTGATATGAAATCTCATTTTTACTATAATTTAAATTATTTTAAAATAATACATTTTTTATATTCTGTGTAGAACATAATAAAATAATGTTTAAGTAAATGTTTTGTGACATTTTTTATTTATTTTTATGCGCACAAGTGATATTCGACATGTTAAATACTACTCGTATTTTTATGCGCACAAGTGATATTCGACATGTTAAATACTACTCGTATTTTTATGCGCACAAGTGATATTGGACATGTTAAATACTACTCATATTTTTATGCGCACAAGTGATATTCGACATGTTAAATACTACTCGTATTTGGTTTGATTAATTGACGATGTATAAATAATAACAATAACAAAAACTAACATTAATTTATTCATATGAAATAATTATTTTAAGTTAATAACAAATATTTGAAAATTATTTCAACTGAAGACTTGATAAATTTTGTCGGTTGTGGTAGAGATGTATGCAGGAATCTAGGGTTCAATCCACGGCAGATTCACTTCCGGTATGATTTTTCTTTCATGTCTATTAATTCATAGACTGGCACTTGAAAATATCTTAAATTAATTCTTACAGGACATTTGCATTATGTATTAATAACAACTGTTTTATATTAACAAAAATAAAATGTCACCTTTTGAGTGATTTTTATTTCTTGAATATAGATATGCAATAAAATATAAATATGAATTGAAGTAGAAAGGAGAGCATTGGGAAGAATGTGTGGAGTAATAATGTATGACAGAATAACGACTAAAGAATGTCCCGCCGCCCCTCAATAAATCGCAGAAAATGTACAGCGCCTCTCCTATAATGGACTTGCGCTCCGCACAATCAGATTTCCTGTTCATCGCTCCGCCTTCTTCACGTCATTCTTTACTGCCTACGTCGTCAGATTCAGAAGCCAGTTACCGGATGCCACAACACTGTTGCCCTCATTGGCATGCTTCAACGGCAACTTTAATATGTATATGTCATATATCTTCAACAACGAAATGTATTTTTCCACAGATCCTATTTTATTGTCCTTTCCCACTCTTTGGCGATATTTGCAAATATTCTGTTTGACTTTTTTCTGTTTTAAGTATGTTCAAGTTTTTTTTTGCTTTCTGAATATAAAATTATAACCTTTCACCCAGCCATTTGCACTAATCGATGTAATTAGCGGTTGGCTGGTTGGAAAATATTGAAATAGGGCAATAAATTCGCCGTTTGTAAATTTTACAATCAATTGTCCTAATAAATAAATTATCAAGCACACAAATTCATATCGTTGGTTATAGACATTAAATGTGCTGGAATTATTCCGATATAAAATATCTCTTTTTTTAAACTATCGCTTTATGAATATAAAATCAAACCGTATCGAGATTTTAACAAATCTTATGGTTGTGGAGAGAATTAGCAGTCGATAAGTACCATCACGACAATTCCCTGTCAGGGTAGGCAGAGAGGAGAGAGCGCCTAACTTCTCTATCGTAACGCACACCCTTTGGCTCTTTTTCGTCCATACATATTTCAAAATATCATTCACTTGAACCAACAATACTTTACTGGGCCTTTCTCTTCCACGACTTCCACTCATATTTGCACTGTATATTTAGTTGGTCATTCTTTCTTAAATCATTCGGTCTACATTCCCAAACCATTTCAGAGTGATCTTACTTAATACATCAGTCTTAAATTCACATGAATCCCTTATCATTTCATTACTTATTGTCATCCATTTCCACCAAATATATTCTCAGTACACGCTTTTCTAAATATTTTTCCATGTCCACGTTTAACTTCCATACATCAAAGTTGGCACTAGAATAACTGTTGTGGAATATCTTAGCAGATTTTGATACTGTCCGATACTAATCATAATATCAGGTACAAATTAAATCGTTAAATCAGTCGATCCACGTTTACATATTGCCTTTGATTTGTAGCCGAAATTAAGAACTGAAAGTAAAACGGTCCAGATTTTTTTTAAATCTCGTATTTGAGGTTATGCAAGGGAATTTGAGTTATTCCGGTAACAGAGCGATCGCATTAATTGCTTTGACATAATTTTCGCATCTGTTGACGAAAATAACCATCTCGGATAACGGCAACGTTCAAGATTCACTAGGCGATTCTATTAAATTACGATATAACCCCACTTTCGTTGATGACATTTGAAAATTATAAAGCAAATTAGATTTGTATTTTCATTTATTCACAAAATTTATATTCGTAAACGTTGACTTAATTTCATAGTTACAATTATATAAAACATTCAAGATACTTGATTTAATAAAAACTGTATTTATGATTATAGAAAAGTGTAAAAGGAAAAGTAAATGTGATATTTGAATATGTAATGAAATATCGGAGCAAGTTGAAGAATTATATTTAGGTAGTCTTTTTTCAGGCGACGACAGAGTTACCAGATACACGTACATCGAATAGCGTGTAGCTAGCTGGTTATAACGTATCAATCAACAATTCCCGGGACTAACCAACAGGTAGCGGCTCTAATAACAAATCCATACCATTCTCAGTTAGTACCAACCTTTAGAAGTTACGTGTCAAACTTTCATGACATTCCGACGAATGTTGAGCAGTGTTTTATCAACACACGAAACAAATTTCGTGTGTTGATAAAACACTGCTTTTTAATGAGAAAAAATACCGTCCAAACTCAACGATGGCTTGAAGTGTTATCCGGGCTCTGCTCCGTCGAAAACAACCATTTGTCGGTGGTATGCTGATTTCAAACGCGGTTGTACAGGCTGAACGCTCTGGTCGTCCAAATGAAGCTGTTACACCAGATAACACAAAAAAAACCCTCAAAATCGTGATGGAAAATCGCAAAGTAAAGTTGCGTGAGATAGCTGACATCCTGAATATATCATTTGTTAGTGTTTACACTATTTTGCATGAACATTTGGTCATGAAAAAGCATTTTTCGAAATGGGTGCCGCGTTTGCTCATAATGGAACAGAAACAACAACGTATCGATTATTCAAAGCGCTGTTTGGCACTGTTGACGCGAAATAAACAGGAGTTTTTGCATCGGTATGTGACAATGGATGAAACTTGGATCCGCCACTATACGTCGGAATCAAATCGGCAGTCAGCTGAGTGGAGAGCAGCCGGTGAAAGGGACCAAAAACTCAACAGATGGAAAATCGCAAAGTAAAGACATCCTGAAGATATCATTTGGTAGTGTTTACACTATTTTGCATGAACATTTGGTCATGAAAAACCTTTTTTCGAAACGGAGGAGACTATGTTGATGGAGGAAACTATATTTATTCATCAACATAGTCTCTTGAAGGAGACTATGTTGATGAATAAAGAAGAATTTTGGCAAACAAATGTTGTTTTAGTAGTTAGTTCAGGGAATTATTGATCGATGTGTTATGAAACAAAATTGGGACACTAATACGAGTACATATACTCAAACCGAAGAGTATCAAAATCTGATAAGATGGTAATCCATAATATTTTTTTATACCAACTTTGATGTATGGGAGTGAAACGTGGGCATGGAAAAATACTGAGATACAAATAAACGCATGCATTTAGGATACATGAGGATAAATTTCGTACAATTTTGTCATAGCTTTGTAAATCACGTGGTTTCATTACTTCAGCATATGAGGTCCATTTCACGAAATTTTAAGGTTAGAAATTAGAATAAAGTATTTAGGCTAGACTGTGAATTCGGATCAGTGTTCAAACCTTGGTAACGACACCTATTAGCTGGCTTGATTTTTATCATATATTGTCTATTTTTAGTGTGAAAAAAATCTTACGTTTTCATGATTATAATCAGCGCTTTGTATGCCATCAAATTATTTTTTAGTTTATAAAACTAAATATTGGTGCGATTTAACATTTGTAGTTTTTTTTGTAATTAGTATAATTTGCTACACGTTTGAATCGTGTACGCTAACAGAAAAACTTTCAAATACAATTTAAAATTCTACATTAATCGATTCGTTTTTTTTTCTTTGCATTTGAAAGTACGAGTTTAAGCCGATCACAAAATCTCCAATATATCGAGTTTTGTGTTTTGCTTTCAATACGTAATGTTGTGAATAAAGAAAACTGAAGAGAAACAAGAAGAAAGTAAATGAATATATTGTTGTGTTCTGTTCATCAGTTGACAGCTGGAAAACGTTATTTTCAAACATGGGCTAAGATGGAGAATTATATACCTGACAAACAATTTATACGAAATTGCATGTTGTACAAATACTGTCGAAAAAATAATGAAACTAAAAACATTTGGATAATTTTTAACTGTTCGGCAATGCCAAAGGTGGTTTAAACAATTTAAAAGTGGTGATTTTAATCTAAAAAACAATAGTGAAAGTGGATGATGACGTATTGCGTACAGAAATTGAATCAAATCCAACACTGACTATACGACATTTCGCTGACAAGCTTGGATACTCAAAATCTAATGTGCAAGAACATCTGAATAAAATCGGCAAGATTGTGAAGCAGGGCGTATGGATACCGCACGATCTAACGGATGAAACCAAAGTGGTACGCAAGCGCATATGTGAAGATTTAATCGAAAAAGAGACAAACACTCAGTTTTTACACCATTTAGTGACCGGAGACGAAAAGCGGATGCTATATTCGAATGAACGACGTAAACACCAATGGCTTTCCAAGGGACAGGTAGCAAAACCGACTCCTCAACCGGGTCTAACTGTAAAAAAGTGCTTTTGAGTGCATGGTGGAATGCAAAAGGCACAATTTATCACGAAGTCCTTCCTTACGGTAAAACAATTACGAGTGAAGTATACTGTGCCTAACTCGAAAATTTGAATGCAGCAATAAGGGCTAAAGAGACCTGGTTTTTTCAACCGACATTCAATTTTATTGCTAAAATGACTGAAAATAAAATAAAGGGGCTTAGATGGAAAACTATTCTTCACCCACCATATAGTCCCGATTTGGCCCCTTCAGATTATAATTTATTTAATCTATGCAGCACTATTTAGCTGGAAAAAAAGTCGCACTTTAGAAGTAAAAAAAGCATCGAGGAATATTTTGCATCCAAAGCTACTAAATTTTATTCTAACGGTATTAAAAAAGTGTAAAATAGATGGAAGAAGGTTGTCTACCGTAAGAAAATGTGTTGAATCGATGTAATAAGAAATAAATAGTTTTTTTTTCGATTACCTTTCATTTATAAAACGGCATTTTCGTCCGGACAACCTAATATATTAGAGAGATGGGAAGGCGGTTTTGTCAATGGATGTCGTAAAATCATGGATAATGTGAAGTGGAGATCCGAAGACAGATTGGAATGGCAAATCAGCTATGATAAGTCTGACAAAGATATGGATTACCAAAATCCGTCTAGTCTTTAGTATTCTCCATAACACTATGAAGTGAAATCAAGGACAAGAAACGTGATACACCTTCGATATGTGGTGCTGGAGGCGGATGGTCCGTACCCCATAGACCGCAAAGTGCACCCTAACGTCTCTATAATCCAAGAAATGGAATTTGAGGTTACTGAAAGACTTTCGACAACATGCTGAAAAAGAATCCTAACGTATTTTACCTGTACGTTAAGATTATTTAAGGAAAGTGTAAACAAATCTAAAATTTCGATAAACTATAGCATAAAACCAAACACTCAAAAAATATGAAATATAATTTGAACTCGTCTAAACCGAAGGCTTTTTCGAAGAACGTTTATTTCCTCGAAGAATTAGCGATTACCGAAAGACTTTCGACAACTCGCAAAAGATCCTAACAAATTTTGATCTTGTTGCCAGAAAGAACAACGAAAATCTTGAGAAATCAATGAAAAGGAGCAAGAAAAAGGTCTACTATGTTAGAAGGTAAACGGGTCAAATAAAGGAGTTATCTGGATCCTTAAACTGATGAAAGATAAATGCGGCAGAAATGAAAGCGTTGCGTTAAATGTATTTGAAAAATAATGTATGACAGAATAAAGAATAGGAACATTGGGAAAGAATGCGAATTGGAAGATGATGCAGTGCTTAAGATCAGGGGTCTCTAAACTACGGCTCACGGGCCAACACCGGCCCGCTATCGCGGGCTGGATATGTCCGGTATCCGGCCCGTCATAGTTTATTTTGATTACATTGTAAAATTTACAATGTAAGAAAATCATACAAAATAATAATCAGATGTTTTCATTTAACGGCCAATTAAGAAACACAATAACTGATATACATAATGAAATTGAACATTTTAACTGTAATTAATATGAGATTTATCCTAAAAACTTACAATAAGTGACATACATAGGTAATTCACATAATGAAATTAAACATTACGGAGCGGTGTCTACCCCCGCCCCTGCGCCATAGATATCTCACTCGCCGGCTAGTCCCAATACAAAAATTTGCGCGTAATTAAAAACTACAGTATGTTGGTATGAGCTAGCTAGGTCTTGGCCCCTGGGACTTAGTGGAGGAGTCAGTGTGGCGTTTAGACTAAAAAGTTTGGAGATCCCTGCTTAAGATGATAAAAGGAACAATGAGATTGTTCGGCCACGTAGAAAGAATGGAAGATTTACAAAAATAATCTATATAAGTATTATGAGGTACGATAATTTTGGGCAGACCTAGAAAAACGTGATATGACCAAATTCTGAATGAGTATTTATAATATGAGAGTAGTGGCCGAAGTCAAACCCGAGTGCCAGGGCAGAATCAATTGGAGATATTTTCTCTTTACCTACTCCAGTAGGGACATCTCGTTATGGTGATAAGATGATAAACAGACCGAGAAGGATGGAGACGTAGCACAGGATCACGACGCTCAGCATTTAGCAGACGATGAAGAAGAAACCGATAATATTCTGAATGTTATGGTAATTTTGTACATAGGAACAGTATCAATGTCAATTGAAAAATCTTATGTTCAATATTTACTGAAATCCCCAGACACTCCAATCAAATTCAAACGTTTTAAAATGTTCCGTGTTACAGGAATTGTTGAAGTTAACAACAGAATAATACGCCACAAACTACAATATTAAATTCTGTTGCATTTTTTGTTTATTGCGTGATATAAATCGAGGAAGAAAACTTCGTCAATGTCAAGACGATAATAGATACATAGTTCACTATACGTGGAAAGGTTCGAGGAAGGACGGAAAACTTTGTCAAGGGGCCAAGAACTATAGCGATTGTACGGACGTCAATCGCGCTTTTAAATTACATCAAGTGTTCTCAAATTGTTCGAGAGAAAATAAATTAAAAAGTAACATTGTTATGTACCACGTATGGAAAATCGTGTTGATTTTTGTAATACTAGGAATAAATAAATAGCCCGTCAATAATTAAGGAAGAGAACAATTTTCTTCCAAAACGTGATTGGCGCGATCGTCTTTTCCTTTTCACATCTGCAGCTTTTCTGTAGCCATCTCATCATTTTGATGATCAATAATAAGTCAAAACCTTAAATTTCAATTTTGTCTTACAGAAAAAAAAACTTACAATTGATGGCCTGAAAACCAGACTGGTACAAGTGACATTTAAAAAAACTGGTTTAAGTGCTAAAATAATAGCATTTCATATGTTCCTTATTGTGTCAAAGAGATCTAACTGAATTATCGATAATAACGCCATTTGACGGCCTAAAAACCAGACTGGTACAAGTGACATTTAAAAAAATGGTTTAAGTGCTAAAACAATAGCATTTCATATGTTCCTTATTGTGTCAAAGAGATCTAGGTGAATTATCGATAATAACCCCATTTCTGATCGAATGTATCAAGTGACGTTATATGAAGCTAACAAATCTTGTATGACACAAATAGTTGATTTTCTCCCTTTCATCTATTTGTCGCTTGTACCAGTCTGGTTTGCAGGCCGTCATTTGAAGGTTATTTTTAACAAAATGATGAGTTAAGTCCGTTTCAACAAATTAACTGGATTTTTTTTATTAACCACTTAACAGTCGGATTTTTAACACGCGACGTAACACAATGACGAACTATGAAGGAATAAATTCTATACGAAAATATATTTCGTTCGGAGAAAATAAGTTGAAACAAGATCTGCCAAAACGACGCTCGGGAGAAACATTCCCAACAAATCGAAACAAGATTTGCCCGAACGAGGCTCGGGCTCGTCAGTATAAAAAAGAAACTGCGTGCCCGAGTACCGCTCGGGCAAAACTGTCAAGTGGCTAACGTATAATTTAAATGAAACGAAACTCGGAACAGAGTATATATTTTTTAACAGAAAACTTCATATAAAGTTTTAACCAAATTTATTTATTTAGATAGCAACAGTATCAAGTGAGTGAGACAGATGTATGAATCTAGCAATGGAGTGTTAATAATATACGAGTATATGATAAATGTTAGAATAATCACTCATTCTCACTAATTATAAACTGTTTTTTCGTTTTTATATTCATATTTTACTGTTGAAATTAATTTAATAACCCGTAAATACATATAAATATTTGTCACCATAAAGTAAGAAAATGCTGACCGGCATAATAATTCGTGCGAGTGTAAAAAATACTTTAAAATGTATTGAAATAATAAACACCTAGATCTATCCGGATTGCTTTGAATTTCGTCCCAAGTAAAAACAAACGTGACATCTAAAAACAGATGTCGCCCTAATAGCGTCGATAATAAGTTAGATAGTTATGATTTATAGTGATAGATGTCGCACTATTTTTACGATTGTAAAAAATAATACGCGTGCTTTAATAATTAATTTATGAAATTGATTTATTTTTATCTTGAATATACTCGTATATTAGTCAGGAGTGAGGATTTCGTCATTTTGACCTTCAGCTGTCAATTCATGTGTCCGGGGAGGGTATTGTATTGAATGCGATCTTTTATTTAGAAAATTGATAAAAAAATGTTTGTAGGAGGTAGTATTTTTATACACATATATTTTATATTTTCACCCACCTGAATATTTTTATACACAAGCACCATTTTATAACATAAACGGTTTTATAACAGTTCAGACACATTAAAAAAATTGAAACCGTGCATGACACGTTAAGAGAAGTTATATTTTCTACATAAATGGAAGAAAAATCGAATGGACGTAAGGTCTGTCACGACATGCATCATCCTCTTAAGACATGTATTTTTAATACTAAGAAGTCTTTTCTCTTGAATATGCTGATGTCGCCTTTTTTATAAGCCTCAGTGAATGTTTTTCATCATGCGATCCACTGTCTGTTAGTGAACTCACCCTATCTTGGACTACGTATAATCGCTGAGAAGACAGAGCTAATAAGTAATGATAAATGCCCTGATAAGCACACTACCCTATGCATAAATGGCGTAATATTCTTCTTTTATATTATCGTATCAAAGGCACCAAATAATTTCTTCCCCTAATTCTGTCCCCTGGACCATACTGGAGATCCTCCTTGATGCAAGACACTGATCTTCTTGGGCACTGCAGCAAACTGTCACATGGACTGCTCTTCTCCGCAGATACATACATAGTCGATCGATCAAGCGAAATCCCCAATGTCTTTGGTTCCTGTTCAGAGCCTGTTGAGGGATTTCCAGGTCTTCCAAGATAGTTCATAGCCTGATGGTAGTGTGTCTGCAAACAAAATCCGCTCGCTGGGGGCTGATGTTCCTCTCCACTTATCCTAGCAACAGCAGATTGTTCTGAATGCTTAGTAACCTTAGCGAAACTATGCCTGGATTTCAACCAAGGAGAGCTGGTGGTTACGCAAACGATGTCTGGGGTCATCAAGTTGATTTGATCTCTCAGCATTACTTCTGTCTCCTGATTTTTGGAGGACCAGTCCCAGTGAGGATGTGTACTCTATTTAATTGTGCTGGTTTAGGTATTTGGATGTCACAATTAAAGGGAACGAGGGTTTTGAGAATAATAGCCCACAAGTTGCAATCAGTGCCTTTTACAATATGAACGCTATGTGGGGATCAGTGTTTTGTCTGCCTACAAAGTGTCATCTGTTTTACTATATGACTCTTAATCTTAGGATTATACAAAGATACTCAATTAATAATTTAATAAAGAAAATTGTTAATACTTACGCGTCGCAACGTTGGAACCGCCTCAAAACATTGAATAAAGACTTGAGGATAGTTTCAATATCAAAGATGTTATTAGAGGCCTCCTCAGGCCCTAATCCCAAAATGTTTATGATAGATGCAAAGTCAATCCATGCTGGTATGTATAACGGTTGTAGTGTGACTGTCTGCATGTAGTGAGCCTGATAAAAAAAATACATAACAAATTAAAAAAATTGTGATATTTAAAAAAAAAAATTGAATTCCTACATCATTTTATTCTAGAGAAATTTAGGCACTTTTGATTTATGAAATATAAGGACGGCTCAATATGCTCACTGTCGACCATGTGATATCCTACACAAGGTTCCCCCAACGTGATAAAGCATGGCTTATACAGTAACCTGTATGAGTCAGTATACCATGGCCATGAGTTATATCAAGAAGTGGACCTATTTCTCGCAGCCATAAGGGTCATTTTTAAATTATTTTTTTACAAAACAATGCTAAAAATTTGAATCATGAGTCTATTTTAATTCTTTTATACCAGTAATAACTTTGCAGTCAACATGAAAAGTCAAATCTAAAATCCATCAAAATGTTAATTTGTGTGCTTGTGACAACATCTGAAAGCCATATTTATTCATAGAACCGCATACGTTTGAGTTGTCTGGAATAGTTTTTAAAAATTTCACCCTTTTGAATGTTTATACTAAAAATGGGTGCATCAGTCGGTCATCGCCCTAGTTTGTTTAATTGCACATAGTCGATCACAAGCTTCGAAAGGGTGTTTTTTTTTTTAGCAATTATTAGGTATTTTAACTTTTCATTACTTATACAGGAAATAATAGAAATAAAGCATTGGGGTACGTACCCCTCTACTAATAGGTCGACAGTGAATGTGTTAACACAAAGCCGTATATCAAATAATTTATTATAATACTCAAAGCAAATATATAAATATGCATATAAACCCTCTAAACACTACTCGTATCAATTTATTCACCATATTCGTGACAATAAAATCAGAAATTAAACATACTAAATTTAATAATTGTTTAAAAAATCATTAATGCTACATGAACAGATTGAGGCTTCCAGTTCCAAAATACCTCTCATCCATCCATATTGATGGAAAATGGTTTTAGATAATTCTTACTGGATACTTTTAATTCTTACTGGATAGTTTAAAAGGGCACTAATTTTTCTTAAAATAAAAGTTTTTATTTCACAATGGATGTTTCCGAACTATTGTATATAAAATGGACAATGCGAATTTTATTGCGGCACAACCCTATTTTTTTTTAGCCTGGTGAGTTTATTGCTATGTGGCAATCTCTTCCAACCAACCAGAAAGATGTTTTTATAGGCCTTTAGTGTAAACCAGACTGGAATCCTATTTTAAAAAATCTGGGTTCCAGCGGGGGTCGACCCGCAACCTCCGGATTGGCAGACAAGTGACGACCTCCATGGGCACCTGGCCATAGAGGCCGTCACCTTGCCAAGTTCCTGAAAATCTTTGAATAAAAAAATAAACTTTATTTGAATGTTTTGAGTTTACTTTGAGTTTTAAAACCTAGATAAGTTTGTAGAAGGATCTGAGTTAAATATAATGATTCCAGTTGATTTTTTCTAGACTTAGGCCTCAGCCACACAGGTAGGAGCCTCGCTTGAGCTATGTTGCGAGTTAGACAACATATCCTAGCGAAACAATGCACCGCATACTATCGCAGTGGCCACACTGCACGCTTCGCGTCATGTTGCATGGCGATTAGTCATCGAGTGAATCTCCTAGCGAAGACGTTGGTTAATTTACAAGATGGCGGAAGTTTTAATGACAGCTGTGTATAAAAGGTAGCCTTTGTGTAACCCATCGAGCAAATTATAGAAAAATGTACCTGTAATAAAATCACTTTAGAATGAAGTTGCGCAGAAAGTAAATAAATATGGTAAGTTGTAATGAAATTGGTTAGTTTTGAGTGTCATAGTGTGTTGACTCGACCGCTCCCAACTGTCAAATGAATTTGTGGGTAGCACTTTGGTGTGGCCAGGCATGAAGTTATATGAGTCACGTAAAACCTAGCTTAGCACCTAACGAAGCCCTTTGGTGTGGCCTCGGCCTTAGTGTTTTTGAACTGGACACCTCATATATCTTAAAAGTACTAACTAAATCAAACATTTTTTATGAACACATTCTAATTCAAAAGTTTTTATTGTATAATTTAGACTAAAGCATAATACAATCAAAAGCAGGCAATTTAAAATATATTGCACATTAAATGCAACGTTTCACAAGTCCTAATAACATAGTTTTTAAATAAATGAGTTTGAATTTTTTGTTTTTAAAAATTAATGTATTATTGGTTTACACTTTGAACCTATGGAATAAATTATCTTTTCATATATTTGTCGAGCGAGTAGATCATTTTTATTTTCTCAAAAATCTCTTCGTTGAAAGAAATATTTGTATATGTCCACCAAAGCTTTTTAGAGAATCAGAATTAGCTTTAAAATATATAGTTAAGATACGCATGTAAGGGTTAAAATGTGAATTTTGATTGCTTTCTGAAGTCATGACTCGTACTGATCCAAAATGAAATAGTTCAATTATAATTTTTTTTCCTCACATTCTGTTAAGTAACATTTAAAATGCCATAGAAATCTCATGAAGCTTCAAAATGAGCCATATATGATCTCTATACCGTAAAACCATTCGAGAAATATCAGCCATTCTGTATTTCAAAACCAGGGGAATTTCCGTATTTTTTTTAAATACATAAAAATCAATTGCTTATCAAAAATATATGACAAAAATAGTACAAATTGTAAACAAAAAAAAAACAAGAAAATCTAGTCAAGGCATAAATTATGAGTTAAGTGCCATAGAATATAACATAGTGCCATCTATGGTCTATATTCATTCCAGTTTTCTTTGTTTTTTTTTTCAAGTTTAAGAAACATCTCATTCAAGACACATTTACATTTATATTACTGTAAGAATTCCATTCAAAATTATATGTTTTAAAATTTAAAAAGAAAAATACAAATAGTTTTTGACAATTTTACACAGAGGGCAATAATAAGAAATGCGAGATTTCTAAAATTTCTTATCATAAAATTCAAGTTAAAAATGCCTAAGCTTTACTATGTTTTTTTTTATTCTGATAGCTTTGCAAACCTTTCCTTCCCTGTGATGGGTATCTTCTACACATTGCTTCTAATAACCATCAATATCTCTATAAATATAATAAATACAAGGTTAAGGTTTTAGGTATTCCTCCATAATATATTTACGCATTGATTTAAAAAATAATATTAATAATAATCAGAATTTATCGACTACATCGAGGTGTTTTGTAAAGATCGAAAACAAATTCGCATTTGAACGCGGCGAACGCCTCGTCTTGACGATAGGTGAATAGTATGCGGGAAGCGCGACACTATATTCGCATCTCACTCTTGCATACTAAACTGAATTGCGAGAACCTGAATTGCCTCGACGCCGCAAGCATATGCGTAAGTGCCGGGGTATGCGACTGTATTCCGCGCAGCTAGTAGCTTCTAAGCTTGCAAATAGGTTGGACGTATGCCCGTTCCGTGAGCGGCGCCAGATGGTTTTTAAATGTTTTCAGCAAATAAATCTCAATTATTATAATTTTTAACTTCAATTATAATTAATTAAGGGGATTATCTATGAATGTTTTTATTTTTCCGATTTAAAATCGCTAATTTTTGATTGCGTACTCACTACCCAACACCGTAACACTCGTATTATTTTTATCACCGTAAGGGAAGGGTTAAAGGTGTAATACATTTTTCTATGCAAGCTTGGCATATAAATAAAAATTAGAATAAAACATTTTTATACAACAAAACTGAATAACACATTTGTTAATAAAGTTATAAAAAACACAATAATTAATTATTATGAAACATTTTGTTGACATTTGAAAATCGCAGTTAAAAATACGATTTCTGCAATCGACTCCAAGATAATTTCAATTTTTTTCAGCATTGTATTTTAGAGGTTTGTTAAAATTAAAACACTGGATCGCTGCATCAACATATTTCTCAACTCAAAATGGACATAGATGAAGTAAAAGCTGTTGTAGCCCTAGTTCTGGCCCTAACTTTCAAAAAGCGAGTTCGAAGGAAACATTGGGTTAAAGAGTGGCTACGAAAGAGAGCATTGTATACCCATTTAAATCTGCTAAAAGAAATACGATTAACAGCTGGAAAAGAAGACTATAAAAATTACTTCAGGATGAGTGGAAAATGTTTTGACAAGTTGTTAGAAATGGTAGCCACATACATATCTAAACAAGATACTTGTATGAGAAAAAATATAACACCTGAAGAAAAATTAGCTGTAACATTGCGTTATCTTGCTACAGGCAGAAATATTGAAACCCTTAAATTTTCTGCTATCACGTTTCCTGCATCTATCAGTGAAGCAATTAGGGACCCTGCTTGCCGTTTGTATTTATTTTAATAATCTTTGTGCTGAGTTTCAAGTCTGATTATTAAATTCCCTTCTAAAGTAGGCAGGGAGGATGGTGAATCTGTTGGAATCACCGCTGCCGGCGGCGGCGTTGACGGTGGAGAGCATGCGTCCATCTGAATCGGTGCGCAAGCGTAGACTGACGCGATCATGCGCTTACACGATCAAACGAGATTGCAAGGATGATTTTAAAATATCTGGATATTTTGTGATCTGATGTATCAATCCGCTTATTACACAATCAATCGGGATCGCGATCGTTGATCACAATCGAGACTGACCGTCTAAAGTGTGCCTTCTAGTGATATCAATATGTATATATTCATACTACATCAAGTGTCTCCGAGAAGCAAAGCTAAATCTTTTTACATACGTTTCAAATTTTACAGCCACCGTGTTAGCAACTAAACTTCATGTTATAATAATTTTATTGATATTAGGTCCTTACATATGAAATTGGCGTTTTGTTTGGGAGGAACATAAAGTTGATTTTTTTTTAATATAATATATTTATTTAATCAAAGTATGTACCATTGCTATCTATGCACTTTTGCCATCTCATAGGTAGTTCATCGATCCCTTTACTAAAAAAACCATTCGGACGGGAATCAATAAAATCTTTGAAGTCGGTTTGGACTGCCCCATTGGAGTTGAATTTTTTCCCTTGCAAGAAGTTATCCAAATTTCGAAAAAAATAGTAATCTATTGGGGCAAGGTCCGGAGAGTACGGTGGATGTCTTAGACATCCCAATTGAAGCTCTTCTAATTTGGTAGCCGTCTGTTGTGCAGTGTGTGGTCTAGCGTTATCATGAAGCAGCAGTGGCCTAGAGCGATTAACCAGCCTCGGTTGTTTAGCAGCTAGCTTTTCCATCATGGTTTGCAGTTGCTGACAATAGACATCTGCCGTAATCGTCCGGCCAGATTTAAGAAAGCTGTAGTGAACGACACCAGCACTAGTCCACCAAACGCTCACAAGTAACTTTTTTGGAGTCAATTTTCGCTTGGGGCATGGTTTGGCTGGTTCGGCAGGGTTCAGCCATTGCGATGAGCGCTTCCGATTGTCATACAGGATCCACTTTTCATCACAGGTAATGATTCGATTCAAAATCCCTTCATTATTGTGCCGGTTGAGTAATGCAACGCAGCAGTCAACGCGCGTTTGTGGATTTGCTTCAATCAATTCGTGAGGTACCCACCTTTCAAGCTTTTTCACCTTCCCAATTTGCTTCAAGTGGATTAAAACAGTTTTATCACTAACACCGCAGCCTGCAGCTAACTCGGACGTGGTTTGCGATGGATCCGCTTCCACAATAGCCTTCAATTCTTCATTATCAACTTTGGTCTCCGGCCGTCCACGGGGCTTTTTCTGCAGGTCGAAATTTCCAGAACGAAAACGTTGGAACCAAAAACGCACTGTGTTTTCTTTTGCGGCACCGTCGCCATACACATCATTAATCCTTCGAGCCGTTTCTGCAGCACTGGTGCCACGGTGGAACTCGTACTCGTAAATAACGCGATATTTCAAGTTTTCCATTTTGTAAACTGAGTGACGCAAAGAAAAAAAACAATTGAGGAAAAAACAAATTAATTATAATTTTCGAAACACAAATACTTGAGTAAATAGCTGTATAAATTTTAATTTGGAATTCCTAACCAAAGAGAAGATATTTGAGATCAAAGTTGCCAGTACGGCAAAACGCCAATTTCATATGCAAGGACCCAATATTAACATATTTTCTTTGAATTCTTATATCCCTTGCATCGTGCAATGGTTTAGAAAATTTACCACTGAAATCAAATAAAAACAATCTATTGGTAGTTAAAATATATATAATTATTATTCTATAAAAATTTAACGAAGAAACTTGTTTAATATGTTTGACGACAAAATGTTTATTTTAATAACTATATTCAAGCATTTTAAAATGTATATTTTTTTGCATTTTGATTGTCCATACACTGCATTGATTTATAGCCTCGTTAATTGAAGAGTTAAACTCGTAAACCACTCAAGAGCCAAAAAATACGTAGAGTTATAAGAAAAAAACTGTGCAGTATTCGAGTAAATTGCTTGTGGAGATGTGCCCTTCTGATGTGAAATTTTCTCGATCGGGTTAAGATCAAGGTGATAGGGCGGAAGGCGCAAAACATCGTGGCCATGTTCTTGAAGCAGTCTGTCGATTGCAAATTCCTTAAAATTGTTTTTTATGACACGTTATCAATTTGTACAATTCGGGTTTCAGCATATCGTTGGAAATAGGTATATTTTTTCAAGTAAGCCATTGCATCATATCGGCTTTTTTAGTATTTGAATTTGGTGTAGGATTTATTACTTTGTCAAGATATGATGCATTGTCTATAACTACAACGGACCGGGAATCTAAATTTGGTATTAATTTTTCCGTTAGCCACTTTCTATACTTATCGAAATTCATATTGAAATGAGAAGACAATTTGGTAAAAATCCGCTTTCACCCCCAGCGTGGACAATAATGAAGCAAGATTCTTTAGATATGGGTTTCCGAAGTCCTTCATTGGAATTATCGCTCCATCCTCTTGAAAATAAATGGCTTATATGCACGTAAGCCTCATCGATGTAGACAATCGGCCTTACTTCTCTGTATTTCTTTATTGCTCTTAAATACGCAATTCTTTTAAACATAATGTCAATTTTTTTCTTAAAGTATAAATTGTCTTTGGTTTTCTGCTATTTGAATACCATAGATTTTTCAACCTCCCTCAGTTTCGTTTCGCCACCGGAAAAATTTATTGATTCCCGTAAAATTGGTAATAATGTTGGGATTATCGGCAGTACTTCTTGATTTAAGTGAAAATCATAAATGCATCTCCTAATGATGCACTCATCAAGTGAAAACTATCTTGGAGCCTTTTTAGTGATTAAAATTTTATAACTTTCATCTCTCTTGTCTTGGTTGCTTGCCCGTTATATTGCAGTTTATCCTGGTGTATATGGCAATGCACTTTTATGTGGTTCACATATATACTAGTTGAGAAAACAAGAAATTTCATACATATAAAGATTAATAAAGACGAAGTTTTTTCTTGAACCCTTAATAAGATAATATTTAAACCTACTTTTAAGGAATAAGTATACCCAGGGGCGGCTCGTGACTAAAAACAGGTGGGGCATGATGAGGCTGAAGTGCCCCCCCCTATTTAAAAAAATAATCTGTATATATTTTTAGTAGTCAGGTCGAACCAAGAAAATACTAAGAATTATCAATTTTTTTATAGCGAAATTAAACAAAAATCATTTTTATTTAACATATAAACATTAACAAAACTATCATTATAAAAAAAAACATGTATTTTTCACAAAATCAAATGAATATATTTTTTATTAACGTATAAAAATTAAATGAACAAAACTTTTATTATAAAAATATGAATTTTCCACAAAATCAAATGGAAATCGTTTTTATTATTGTAATATAATACATGAGCATGAAAAACCAAAAAAATAAATGTCGCTCATTACAGCGCGGGGCAGGCGTGCTCCTGCCCCAAACAGACCTTTACGCAGCAAAGGAAAAGCGACCTTCTGTGTACGGTAATACGGAACTTTTCTCTTTACCTCCACTGACTGACCAAACACTATCAGAACTCGCATCAGGGCAACTGCTAAACTGAAGCTAGAGACCGCGTGGCCACGGCAGATACAAAACTGCCCCATCGCAACTCGTTTGGTTGTATGGGTGCATCGTATTTCTTTTATTTATTTATTTATTTAACACTTTTATTGTAATACAATCTGGCGGGCTTATTGCCAGGCGGCAATCTCTTCCAACCAACCAGACAAAAGTAAATGAAGCAAGTTACGTGGTCGCATAAATCATTCAAATGACTATCCATCCCCACGAAATCCATAAACATATACGTGAGAACATGCCCACAAACCCCACAAAGACGGACAATCACCCGAACACTATTTTTCATATAAAGTGAGATATCATCAATCAAAAGGAAAGGAAAGGATGGTGGAGAGGAAAGGAAAAGAAAAATCAGGAATGAAACACGTTATTTTACTGACTAGAAATTAAGAGTTTTTTCAGTCGCTTCTTAAAGCATGCCAAGGACGGAGCGAGTCTTATATTGGTTTGTAACTGATTCCAGAGTCTCACTGCATGGACAGTAAAGGACGACGTGAAAAAAGAAGAGCGGTGAACTGGAAAGGCCAATAAACAATCTCTGTTTGAGCGTAGCGCTAATCCATGATTGGAAAGACGCTGAAAATTTTCGGCGAGATAAGAGGGTGCGGCGGGACAGTTAAGGATATTATACAATAGAGACAGTATGTGAATTTGGCGTCTATTTCTAACATTCAACCAGTTCAATGCCTTCTGGTATGAAGTTATATGATCGTACTTTCGTAGGTTGAAAATAAATCTTAGGCACACATTTTGAAGACGCTGTAATTTGTCCAGCTGTTCCTCTGTAACATCCAAGTAACATACGTCCGCATAGTCCAGAATCGGAAAGAGCAGAGATTGTACGAGTAAAATTTTGGTTTTAGTTGGTAGAAATCTTTGCAACACTTTAAGGGAATGAAGGCTGAAGAAGATCCTTCGGCTTACCTCATTTATTTGATCTCGCCATGAGAGAGTGTTATCTATTAGCACTCCTAGGTTTTTAACAGTTTTATGTAATGGTATAATAGAGCCATCAAGTAATATTGGAGGAAGTAAGTCAGTGTTGAATTTACCGAGAAGCTGAGGGCTGCCAATGAGGATCGCTTGAGACTTCTTAGGATTGATGAGTAAGCCATGCTCCCCAGTCCACTCCGAGATCGATTGAAGGTCCGTATTTAAATTGTTCAAAGCCGCGTGAAAGAAATTTGGATCAAAATGAATATATATCTGCAGGTCATCTGCATACAGATGATAAGAACATTTAAGAGACGATGTTATTGGGTTGATGAATATAGAAAAAAGGAGTGGAGAGAGAATTCCACCTTGGGGAACGCCTGCAGAGAGATCAGTCCATTCAGATATACGCTCTTGGTATTTACAGGATTGTTGTCTTCCCTTTAAATAGTTCGAAAACCAGACTATGACCGATTCAGAGAATCGTAATGAACGCATTCGAGCCATAAGCAGATCAAAGTCTACAGTATTGAATGCATTGCTGAAATCCAGCAGACATAACAATGTCAACTGCTTAAAGCTCATTCCACGTCTCACGTCATCCGTGATCTTGACCAGTGCGGTAGTGGTACTATGTCCCGGACGAAATCCTGACTGCAATGGATTAAACAATTCAAATTGATTAAGGTGGGAGTCAATTTGTATATGAACAATTTTTTCAATAATTTTGGATAGTGTGGGCAGAATAGATATGGGCCTAAAATCTTTATATGACGTGGGTGAGTCAACTTTCGGGATCGGAATAATTAGAGCCCTCTTCCATACACTAGGAAAGCTGCTAGTAGACAAAGAAAAATTTATAATATGTGTTATGATAGGAAGAATAGCATCGATAATGAAGGAGATGAATACAATCGAAATATTGTCGTCACCCATCGCTTTTGAGGATATAGTCAAAAGAATACGACGAACCTCACCTACATCAACCTCCGAAAAGTGGAGCTCAGGAACATTGGGTCGAGGCATTACATGAATTTTTCGGAGAGTGTTCTCCTTTGTGGTAATGTCTAAACTGAGTGATGGTGTTGCAAAATGTCTATTAAGGTTATTAACATCTAATGTGAAGTTACCTGAGGTGTCCGAGGATTTGACACCCATCGAGTTCAGGACCTTCCACCTTTTTGCAGGCTGACAGTTTTGAAGGGTGTCAAAAAAGTGTTTTCTTTTTGCATTCCGACATAATTGTGTACATTTATTGCGAAGTCGTCGAAAAATCTCCCATAGTTGATCATTGGGATTAGATTTCTTACTTTGTGCGCGTGTATATCTCACACCTACTTACCAGTAATAAGTGTATATCATTTCAAATATATATAAATCATTATGTGTAAATAATATTCCGAAAAACTAAGAATAATTACAATTATACCAATAATAAAAACACGTTTCAAAAATATTTCAGCTAATTATTATTTTTTATTAGGAGAAATGTGTGTGGGGCAGTGCCCCGTTTGCCCTTAAAGACGAGCCCCGCCCCTGAGTATACCACTCAAAGTTGACTTAAAAAAATTGTTTCTTCTCCTTTTGTACATCATTAATTGTGACATTGTTGCTTTTTAAAATTATCTGTATTTAATAATAAATGATTTTACTTAAAACATAAATTTTAACATAATTAATTATTAAGTAATTTGAAATTGTATGCAAATTGAAGCGGGGTAAATTCGAGTAGATATTCATAATGATCAAAAAGGATGAAAAAATATATAAATCAATAGCACCAAATATATGTTACGCTAAATATATATTATTGTTAACATCAAAAATTCTTTAGGTTTGTAAATTTTCGCATTGAATTGTATTTGTATATAAACACACACCTGAATCAAATATTTTAAATAGTTGCAATTGAGGTTTGTTTAAAACATATCAATAAGAAAAATTGTAAATAAAATAAATTGAACACGTCAACATTATTCTAGATCAGTGGTGGCGAACCTATGACTCGCGGGTCAGACACTGACCCACGAAGGCTTTTTAAATGACCCACGCGTTGATTTTTATAAACTTATATTTTATATCATAAAAGAGATAACATAAAAGAGGGTCCATATATTTGTGTGAAAAATTATTTTCGTCAATGAATATTGTAAAATCTACCAACATAAATAAACTTGGAAATGAATTGACTGCGAAATGCGTTAAACTAATGAATACGGGATATGAACCTAATATTAAGAAACTATCTGAAAATAAGCAACATATTTTACATTAAATATACTTTTATCAACTTTATAATACATACACATATCTGTAACTATGTTTATTAATAAAGAATATTTCATAACATATATGTGATTTTCTTTATTCCTTGTTCATTCAAATATTCCGTGCAGAGGCGCCACTGGACATGTGCCACGTGTCACCTGGTACGGTAATTCATAGAATCACCCCATTGATATCAATTTTTGACGTCGACCTTTATTTTTAGCTCTTCACTTGCAAAAGTAAAAATTGTAAAACAAAAAGGGATTATAAACCTTTTTAGAGGATTTTAAAAGTGATAACCAAAAAAGTCAACTGCCAAGTTTTTCTGTTAACAAAATTTCGGTGTTTGCAAAATATTGGTATCCTTTTTACCAACTCCACCTCCCCCCCCTCACCCCTTTCCAAGTGACGCCATTGAGTTAGTGACCCACGGGCTAGTATTAAAAAAAATAATAAACCAAATTTTATCCACTTCTCAAAAAGGTTCACCATCACTGTTCTAGATCATTGAAAATGATAAAAAAAATCAATTAATTACCACAGCCTTTTCATAAAAGACTAATATCATGGAAGTCTTCGCAATTTTATAATGGACTTCATAGTCAGTCTGTAATCAAAATACAATAAATTATTTATAAATAAAAGGAAAAAAAAAGATCAGATACATTATCTGCAGACATCAGAGAAGGTCAAGGAAACAGATCATCAAACTTTTCTATCCAAGCACATAACTTTCATCTTGTCTATATACATATACCGTGATTTAAAAAAAAGATCAGATACATTATCTCTGCAGACATCAGAGAAGGTCAAGGGAACAGATCATCAAACTTTTCTATCCAAGCACATAATTTTCATCTCGTCTATATACTATACATATACCGTGATTTAAAAAAAAAAAAAAAAGGTGCCGGAGCTCACTTCTTGTATACCGTAAAAAAGGTGGTGGAACGCCGCTCGACCGAAAAAAAAGCACTGCATATATCTCATCATGCACAATCTTTTATTTATACTTTTCACTTTACATTCTTTGAAGTTCTGATCAATTCATTTGATACATCCATATTTTCCTAAGTCAGCCTCTTCCACACTCACCTTCTTGAACTTTACACTTGTAAATATTAAGTCGGACTCATGGAAGAACATTTTTCTTACAACTATATTTAAAAAAAAAAAGGAGACATACAAAAATGCTAAATCTACTGCCCAAAAAAGTGGATGCGATATCAAATGAAATGGTTGGAAAAGATCTTCGAATGTAGATTAAGAAACGAGCTAGAGGGGGAATTATCAGAGCCAATTTGGGTTTATGTAGAGGAAAAACACAACCAATGCAAGGTACATATTGAAAAATATCAGAATAAAGTACAGAAATGCTAGAAAACCTCTACATATGATCTTTATTAACCTGGAAAAGGTGTATGATACAAACGATGGTCACTGCGTAGCTTAAATAAAAAAAATTTGGAACAATTCAAAACATTCATTAAAACATGTGGAAACAGTAACCCTATCAGTTACAGTTGGACTCCACCTAGGCTTTGAGCCCGCTCCTGTTTAATATAATCATGGAATGCCTCACTAGGAATCTCTTGAGAGAAAGACACCCACAAGAACATTATTTGTAGACGATATTGTTCTATGTGATGAAAATATTGGAATAATCCAAGAACTGGAAAAATGGAGAGAAATGTTGGAGGATTAAAAATAAATGAAATTTGCGAGATCACCAAGGATCCTGATTCAAATATTGACATGAGTGATGATATTATTTATGGCAGGTTACAAGTAGACAATAGTGAAGACAGCTGTAGTCTAAATGTAGAACCTGGATAAAGTGTGGGACCATCAACCTTACAACATTCTAAAGAACTTAAGACTGAAATTTCTGACTATTAGGGTTCATCAAGACCCAGACTCGAGTCCCAGTGGTACACGAATTTGACAATTTTACATCGGGGATGAATCAATCTTCTACTTGTACAGAGAGTAGAAAATGATTATTTAGAACATTTTTGAAATAAATTGATAATGAAAACAATATTTGAAGAAGCTTGTAAGTATAAGGATTCAGAAGATTGACTCAGGATATCAATAAAATGTACATTTTTTATGAATATTGATGATGAAAAATCGTCATCTAACTATTGCTGAGCACTGGATCACTGGACCCATTATTCAGTAGAGGGATATTTAGGAAAATAAGAGCTAGGGATCGTTTTCAAATATTGCTCAATGTACTTAATTTTTAGGTTAGGAAAGTGTGGTCTTTTTGAAATTCAATTTAATCCTTTACCATCTGACGGTACAAATTTGTACCACCGGATTTAAACGTTCATTCTCGCATTAAACATCAAAATTTGTTTGATCAATCCCTGTCATCATGTCACATATGTGTACTAATATTTTACAATGCAAACATTATTGGAAGGTGTATTTATTTAAAATGCCACCAGGTATCTCAGATGAATGTTGACTATCACACTGATTATACACGTGTTTTATTGTTCATTTTTGGATATAAAAATATTAATGAAAATGACAAGTAAGTGTGCTTATAATTGCTTATTTTCAAACTTGAAATATACTATTTTGTATTAATGAAAGTGAAATTGATTTAACTTTTGACTATTTATATATTTTTTGTGTTTATTTGTTTGGTACAAATTTGTACCGTCAGTTAACAAGTGGACTTTCATATTGGTCATGTTTTTCATTGTTTTAGGAAGGAGAATAGCAAAGAAAGGTCTCGCTGATGAAGATATTGAAGCTAGTTTACTGGAAAATTTGCCAGATGTCGATGAAAATTCTGAAATAGAATCCGATGATGATTTATGTGACGATAGTTTGCAGCAAATGTCAAATTTTGACTCTGTTTTTGATAATGAACTAGACAAATTTGAAAGCAATATTCAGGTTGCTAATGAAAGAAACAACAGTTTTATAATGGATTTAGAACCCCAAAGATGTTGGAAAAAAAGATAAGTTGTCAGTCAAATTCGTAAATACACATTACCAGAAAGAAATACTGAGAATACTCGAGGATATTCAACAGCAACTTTAGTATTTCTCAAACTAATCGCAGACATTATTGAATTCAGAAAATATGGTTTGGGAGAAAGGATTGTCTTGGAGTTAACAAAAGAAATGTGGGGAGCAAAGAGGATGGTATATTTTGACAATTTCTTCTCATCGGTTAGACTGCTTGAAATATTGAAGGCTGAAAGTATCTTAGCGTGTGGCACAATTAGAGCAAGTCGAAAAGGCCTCCCTAAGAGTTTAGTTGAGGATAAAAAAATGAAGCTGGTGACTACGATCACAGATTTTCCGATATGGATATTGGAGTTTTTAAATGGACGGACAATAAAGTAGACCATTTGATATCCAATTTTCATGGATTATAAAATAGTTCTGCAAAAAGAACTGAAAAAGACCGTTCAAGGAGTAATATTCCATGCCCTTTAGTTCTACAAAACTATAACCAATATATGGGAGAGGTGGAAATGGCTGATCGATTGAGTCGAGAGCATTGTATTGTGTCAACAGAAGTCCAAAAAATGGTGGCATAAGACTTTTTGAGGATTGTTGGATGTGGCATTGGTAAATTCCTACGTTATTTATTGTGAACTTTTTGGGTAAGTATCACTGAAGGAACATCGTCGTAATATTGCAATGGGTCTCGTTTCTCAAAAACAGCAAAATTCAATGAGGCATTCCCTGGATATTGCAACAATGTCAGGTGTTCACAAAAGAAGAAAGCTGAACTTCTCTGTTCCTAATGACATCTGATTAATGAATAGAGGAATAAATACACTGGCCTCTATTTCTCAGAATAGAGGCCAGTGTGAATATTGCAGTTTACAAAAAATTAAATCAAAGCCAAGTACACTTGGTAATAACTGTAAAGTCTACTCGTATTTGTGTTTAAATGGAAAAAAAAGTTTTTCAAAATTTCATGAAGTGTAGTTTTTTTTAGTATCATTTTTATTTTTTATCCTAGTTTTGAACAGTTATATCTGGGAAATAATAAACATTATTGGATAAATCCAAAGGGTGGACTTATTCCTGAAGGAATATCTTCCAGCCAAGTCTTGATAGAAGTTCATTAGCATTTGTTTTTGAAAAATTGATTGATATAATAAGATTGTTCAAAACATATTTGTCTTTTTTTTATGCCTTTGTTTACTGACGGTACAAATTTGTACCACCCTTTTTTGGATGACTTAGAATAAATTTTTTTTTTTTTTTTAATATAATCCGTCTAACATCCTACTACAAGAGATATTTAAGAAAAAAATGCAATAAACAAGTTATTTCTATACTCAGGTAACAAAGGGTTAAGTTAAATAAACATTATTTTTTATTGAGAAACATTAATAAAAAAATATGTTACACCAAAAATGATTGTAAACACATATTTAATGTACAAAGGTTTTGCACTGGGGCCCATCTGGGTTGCTGATAAGGCACTGAATCAGTCAAAATTGCTCTCCTTTAGTCACTTAAACTGAGATAAACAAGCTGTCTATTAAGGTCACTTAAACTAAGACAAATAAGTTTGTAACGTGCACATTATGAAAATAAAAAATCAACTTACTCGATCCAGAGATAGAGATTTGTGATAAGTAATTAACGCAAAGGTAAAATTCTCCGCAGCTGAATACACATTTCCCAATTCGAAATGACATCTTGCATTAGTGAAATCGAGCTCAAGCGAATGTTTGATGTTTCTGAAAGCTGAGTTCAGTCTTTTTTTTTGTAATCTAACGAGGCCGAGTAAGCTGAAAAAAAATAAAGAAAAATATCATTGATTTGATAAGTAAAAAATACATAACTAGGTAGTTGTTCGATATGAGCAAAGCGAAGAGTGAATTAAGGCATATGAGTGAATGAATAGTGAAGATGTTAAGTGTACCAGGTCTGTAAATATGAAACCGGAATTTGCTCATAGATGGCTCTAGTTGTCAATGTAGTGACTGTCAAGCCGCATCATTGGCGTCTTTTTTCTTGTGTTTACATTTGTCAAGACTTTTAACTCGCAACAATACAAGTTTAATACAAATACATATGTTTTCATAGCGTTGAACATGTCTGATTTTGTGCTTGATAACTACGATTCGCCGACAGCATTGATTTTCTGTTACCATTTGAAGAAAACTGCTGCAGAATCGCATCGAATGCTTGTCGAAGCTTACGGTGAGCATGCTCTTGGTAAATCACAGTGCTTTGAGTGGTTTAAAAAATTCAAAAGTGGCGATTATGACGTGAGTAACGAAGAACATGGAAGACCACCGAGAAAGTTTAAAGATGCCGAATTTCAAGCATTGTTGGATGAGGATGACGCTCAAACGCGACAATAACTCGCGGATCAATTAAATGTGACACGAGAAGCCGTCTCCATACGTTTGTAAGCCATGGGAAAGATCCAGGTGGGAAAATGGGTTCCACATGAACTGAATGAAAACTGAAAAAGACAGCAGGAAAACCTAAAAACCACTTGCGAAATGCTGCTCGCCAGGTACAAAAGAAAATCATTTCTCCAACAAAATTGTGACTGGCGATGAAAAATGGATATATTTCGAGAATCATAAGCTTAAAAGATCATGGGTAACTCCAAGCGAACCGGCGACATCGACTGCGAGGCCAAATCGCTATGGACGGAAGACAATGCTCTGTGTTTGGTGGGATCAGAAGGGTGTTATCTATTATGAGCTGCTAAAACCTGGTGAAACCGTTAATACTGAACGCTACCGACAACAGATGATGGATTTGAACCGAGGATTGCGTGAAAAACGACCAGAATATCAAAAGAGGCAATACAAAGTGATTTTGCTTCATGATAATGCACCATCGCACACAGCAAAACCGATCAAGGAAACTATTGAGGCGTTTAGTTGGCAAATACTTGCGCATGCGGCTTACTCACCAGACTTGGCTCCATCCGATTACTACTTATTTGCATCGATGGGACACGCACTTGCTGAGCAGCGCTTCACTGATAACGAAAATGGCTCGATGCTTGGTTTGCCTCAAAATAGCAAAAAGTTTTTCGGCGTGGCATCCACAAATTGCCATAGATGGGAAAAATGTGTAGCTAGTGATGGACAATACTTTGAATAAAATGTAATTTACCATTTTCATACAGTAAATGTCTATTTTCTATAAAAAAAAAACCAGTTTCATATTTACAAGCCTGATATAGGGTACATTGAATATGAACTTTCTCGAGATTGACAGATTTGTGTATGTGATAATGTGGGATGTGAAAGCATATGCATAAGGATACAAGTAAGGAAGGGTATACGGGTGTGGGCTGAAAAACATCTAGTGTCCCCGTTGCTGGGCTCGCCCTACATTGGTGGGGTGTATCTTGGCCGGGGGGGATGTTATTAGATGAGCCTAAATCTTTTGATAGCTTGTATTTAATGTGTTCTCTGCCATTTATGTGTTCTTGAAGTATATTTAAATGTATTATGTACATCCTATGTTGCTACTAATAAACTCCTATTTATTTATTTATCTAAGTGCTGAGTTAGTCAATTTTGGAAAGAAAATTTAATGTTTTTTTTAATATTAAAAAAATCTCTTTATCAAGACAATGGCGGGTTTATAATTTATTCCTACACATTTGTAATATATGATTCTTTTTTAATTTTATTATATGGGCCATAAATAAAAAAACAAAAAAAGATAAAATTGATTTCTGTACAAATTATTTCAAAAAACCTAGTTTCCTAATGCTTACAGAGACTAAGACAAGTTTGGTGATCGACATACAAATGATAAGGGGGATAGAATGCTTAAATTATGTTTGGAAATGATCTTGGGTCAAATAAGTTTTTTACCACAAAATTAAATCATCACAAGAGAAAGAACAAATGAATGATCATGAAATAAAGAGTTTTAGTGGTGAGCTAAATAAATATTCTCCAGTACATATAGAAGCTAAATGTATGACATTCTCTAAAGGCCCACTAGAGTGCAGAATTTCAATCCGTGACGAGCCAATTGAACAAGCAACCCAGTTCAGATATCTTGGCAGTGAACTGCTCAGCTCTCATGACCTCCCCAGAGAAGTAAGGCCTCAGGTATATAAAGCTGCAGTTGTGGCGGGCTGTCTGAGAGATGTCTCATATGGATTTGAAGCGAGGGCGGATACTGTCAGGACATAAAGTGTGCTAAGGACAACGGAAATGAGAACTCTACGTGCTATTACTGGGAAGACTTTGCGTGATCATGTAAGGAACACCACAATCCGAGGTCTGTGAGGTCCAAGATGTGGTCAGATGGGGATGACAGCGTTGACGATACTGGTACCAACATGTACAGAGAATGAATTCCACAAGAATTCCATACATAGCTCTGCACGGGGTACCGGATGGACGGCGTCCACCAGGGAGACCCCCGAAACGATGGAGGTATAGCTGGAGCTCCGCATCATAGGAGGACAATCCTGCAGTAACAGACTCTTGAGTCTATAGAAAGTTTAAGAAGGATAAAGAAGCGAGAAACTGCTAAAAAATGGAACAAAACAAAATTATGGAAATATGGATGAAAAAATGTGTCAATGACAGGCACAGTAAAAGTTGGACGTAAAAAAAGGGGATGCATGATGGGCTAAGAAAGTTATGAACTGCGTGAAAGAGAAAAATAGAGCATAGAGTATTTATAGAAGCAAGAACAGGAAACAGTTATAAACCAATGTAAGAAATAGAAGATAAAAACAAAAAGATTGGTCAATGAAAAATTGGAGAAGAAACTTAGAGATGAAGAAGGCAAAAAGTTGAGTATGAATGAGGAAAAATATATGAAAATATTTTGTAAGTAAAACGTGAGGAAAAAATATACTGTGGTATGAGTGGAATCAAAGATAAGAAAGGAAAGGTTTTGTCAGCTGAGAAAAATAGTACATTACCAATACTAATGTATGGGAGTAAAATATGGACATGGAACAAGACTGAAAAGAATTGAAGAGAAGCTGTAGAAATACGTGCACTTAGAAGAATGCACGAGTTGACAATTTAAAACAGAATACGGAATGAATAGGGATGAATATGAACTTAGACTGATGTGTTCAGTAAAATAAAGAAGAGCACTATAATATTGTTTGGCCATATAGCACGATGGATGAAAAAAACTAACTAAACAAATATATAGTGCAAATGTGACTGGGAGGCATAGTAGAAGATAAATGTATGGATGTTTTATTTTAAATGTGCGGAAGTAGAATGTGCGAAAGTCGAGGGCCGCCTGTATAGTTCCTATACATAAGATACATACACATACCATCACAAAATTTCCCTGTTGGGGTAGGCAGGGAGGATAGAGTTTAGGACTTTCCTATCTTAATACACATCCTTAGCCTACTTTACATCCATACACCTCATAAAACTTCTACGATTTATCTGACTTTCTACATTTTCTTCTTTCAAAATATTGTTCACTTGATCCCATTATACTTTACTTGGTCTTACTCTCACAAGCCTTTCACTGACATTTGCATTATATATTTTGTTTTGTACATTTTTCTTCATTCTTTCTTCTTCCTCTTGGTCTAGGTTGTACGACCTGTTTGTGATGGTGGGCTGTCCTGGGATGATGATGTCCAGCTGTCCTTCCATATTTTCAGCGGCCTTCCTGATAATCTACTGCTAGGGTTTTCAGTCTTAGCAATTTTCACAAGTCTCGTATCTTCCATGCGGTCTATATGATCCCTCCAGAAGCGCCTTCTGCTTCTTCCCCACCTCATTATGTCTTCAACACCACAGACAGACTTTATTGCCTAATTTCTGATCCGATCTCTAAGAGTTTTGCCTGCGATGGAACGTAGGGTTCTCATTTTCGCCAATCTTGAGAAGATTTATTGTCCTGTTGGTATCGGCTATCACTTCTATCCCATATGTCATGATGGGGTGGATGCATGTCTTATATATCCTGACCTTACTTTCGGTTAGCATGTGTTTGTTTCTCCATATAGTGTACCGCAGGCAGCCAACAAAAGCTGTCGCTTTATTAATTTTCTTCATTCATTCGTTCCATATGCACAAACCATCTCAGCGTACTCTCATTCATCTAACTCAACACCTTAGCCTTAACCCTTTCCGGTCCACAAAAAAAAAAAAATGTTCCATCAGGTCCACAAAAGATTTACAGAATTACAGGGTAAAACAATACATCCAGGTTGTTTTTAATAAAACTATATTTATGTTCACAAGGTTGTTTTTAATAAAACTATATTTATGTTCACAAGAAAAAAAATTTTGGAAGAGATTTCCACATCGCAATAAACTCGCAAGGTTAAAAAAAAAAGAAAAAAAAAAAAAAAAAAAAAAATGTCGAATGACATTCGACATAGGACTCACTGGAATAAAGTCGATGTCGAATGACATTCGACATAGGACCGGAAAGGGTTAAGTTCAACTTCATCCCTAATCCCTTCAATCCGTATTCTGTCATACATTAACATAAAATAATAAATATCTAACTTCCTTTCTATCAGAAATAATCATAAAATAATGCCATCAAGTAGAAATACTTTCAGGAAAATAAAAAAAAAACTACTCTATTTCCATAAAGGATGATAAGGGATAAATGTGAACTTAAGGCTGATGTGTTGAGTAATATTACTAAGAGAAGGTTTAGATGGTTGGGCATGTAGAACTAATGAATGAAGAAAGATTAACAAAACAGATATACACTGCAGATGTGAGTGCAAGGTGTATGAGTGGAAGGCCAAATATAGTCGGATCTGCGAATGATATTCTAAAAGAAAAAGTAGTCAGAGAAATCGTAGAGGTTGTACGAGATGTATGAATGTTGAAGACACTAAGGATGTGTCGAATTAGGAAAGTTTGGCTCTCTGTCTACCCGGTCGGTATGTACTCCACTTCCGTAGTACTATTGATTTTGAAAAAGAATTCTATCAGGAAATTAATCAGTCTTCTGGGCGAAAACCAACATATTCAATGTCGTTAAAATCAACCTGCAGGGATTTCAATATCCGAAATCAGAATACAAAGCATCCACAAGACTAGAACCATCGATTTGAAGAATCTAAGTAGAATATGATACCATCTTGTGATGTCCTTAGTAAATAAAATTGTTCAAACAGGAGTTGTTTTTTTTTATAACATGCAATACACCCAAACAAGGAAGATTTGTGCCACCAAATTAGTCACTATGCAATTATATGTCAATCTAACAAAACTAATTTTATAAAATCCCAATTCTAGACAATTTTGGTTACTTGGAAGAAATAGACAGCACTAAAAATATCCTAAATGTGTTAAATATTCAAAATAATCCCTCCAAGTTGATTCCAATTTGAATTTAAAATATAAACTCACTCAAAAAATCTCCTGATATTTTGTATTATAGATCACAATTTCTTATAATTAACCAGAAAGGTATATCATCAAGGCCTTTATGAATCTATAACATACCGGAAATCTTTTCATTATTTTACATCGCACCAGGAATCAAACATGTTTAACAAATCATTTCCCAAGAAAATATAATATGGATGGAACTATTAGCTATTTTCATCTAGTTCATGCATTGAAATAGGTAAAGAGAAAAAATATTGACATACTAATAACCCCTTGTGAACTTTTTGTGAGTCGATATCATCTGCACTGCATAGTCTTCAGCTTCTACCCATTCCGTTGCATGATAATATATGTGGAATAGGGAATCAAGAGCCTCTATATTGTCTGGTGCCATCATCAAGACCAGTCTATAATGGTCTTTAGCTGAAGCAATATCTCTATTTTGCCAAGACGAAAAACCTCTTTTCAAATGAACTAAAAAATAAAAAAATACATAGAAATGATATACATATATGGTATACATACGTGTCCTACCCATTACCACTTCATTTTCTTGCACACCTTTATAACGTATTTTACTTTTGTTATATTGCGAATCCACGTTAGTTTACGGTCTCTTTTACTATATCCCAACATGCATCTCTCAAAGCCCCTTTGTGCGGTCTGGAGCTTTTGTGTGTTATTTACTGTGAGCGTTCATGTCTCGCAGTCATACGTAAGTATTGGGAGAATATGTTACACTGGTTGTAGACCTTTGACTTCAAAGATATTGGGAGATTACTTTTGAAGATGTTTAAACGTCCAAATAAGCTCCATGCTAGTACATATATGTAGGACGATACATTATTTATTTGAAATATCGCAATAACTGATATGTAAAATATCAAGCCTTTATATTGTTTATTTCGTGGTTTAGTTTCGTTTTTAAATAAAAACAAACGATACAAGTCGTAGATACAACGCTTCCTATGTAGAATGGATTTAAAATGGATGTCGCACCGACGCTACTGATGTAAAATGGATGTCGTGGCTTTTTACATAGCGCACATATAAATGATAAATATAATTTTTTCAGGTGTCATTTTTATAAGTATAGATAGTTTTATGATAAGTATCCTTCGTTAGTTTGATGAAATTTAAAAAAATAAGTTCAAGTAACAATACACATGAACGGCAATTTTTTAAATACCGAGTTAATGCGTATGTAACCATTTTTTACCGGTGCATGTTATAAAATCGATTAGTTTTATAAAAATATATATCGTACTTCTTTCTTGATAAAAAAAACATATTTTAAAAACAAAAACCTAAAAAGATTTATATTTTTGAACAAAAAGTATCTTGATCTCAAAATATTAAAAATTAATTTTCAAGCACGCTACAAACAAAAACAAAATCAATTAGTTTTATACCTGCTATAGCTCTAACTTGCTGAGGAACCATCGTTATAGTAATTCACTCCGATCAATCTGAATAGAAAACTTAATCAATTTTGATCACAGTATCGCAAGACTACATAACATTTAAAAAGAAAATTATTAGCGTTAGAGAGACGCCTAATAAGCAGGCGAATAATCAACGGACGCTTCCTTCAAATTTTTGGACCATAGACTCCAGCAATTTTTAATTATAAGGCGCTTGTTACACGGTCAATCTGGATCGCAATCCGCGATCACAATCGACGATCACGGATTGACGGATCGCGCGACTACATTAGACGGTCAATCCGATTTCCTTCAGTCCACACACCGCAGCCGCCGTGTCAACATCTTTCTCAACTCAAAATGGACGTAAATGAAGTAAAAGCTGTTGTAGCCCTGGTTCTGGCCGTAACTTTGAAAAAGCGAGTTCGAAGGAAACATTGGGTTAAACTTTAACCCATTTATCGAATTTAAGAACAATACTAATCTGAAAGCTATTTTTGAAGAAAAAAGAGAGGGGAAGGAGTACATCCATTTTTGGGAATTAGTTCCTGAAAAATACAAGACTGTAAAAAATTGTGCCTGACTGCTCCTCACATTGTTTCCATCGACATATCTTTGTGAGTCATCATATTCCAAAATGAAATATGCAAAAAACGTATACAGGAATCGACTTACTGATTCTCACCTTGATGACGTATTGAGGGTAGCATGCAGCAATTATAAACCCTATTTGTCTAAAATTGTTGAAAATTTATCCCAATGTCAAAAATCACACTAATTTCAAAATAAACGCTTGGATACATGTTACTTTTGAGTTTTATTTTTTTCACTATTGTAATTTTTAACGAATCGTATGCTGATAAATGATATGTACTATTATTATTCTGTTTTGGTTATATTTTTATAAATCTCAAATGGTTTTCCAAAAAAACGGGGGTGGTGGGTTTCATGATATTTTTTGTCATACCAGTATAGTGTTGCGGCCCGCGTAGCTTTACAAATATATGTATGTGGCCCGAAGAAAAAAAAGGTTGAGTATCATTGGGTTAAAGAGTGGCTACGAAAGAGATAATTGTATACACATTTAAATCTACTAAAATAAATACGATTAACTGCTTAAAAAGAAGACTATAAAAATTACTTCAGGATGAGTGGAAAATGTTTTGATGAGTTCTTAGAAATGGTAACCCCATACATATCTAAACAAGATACTTGTATGAGAAAAAGTATAACACCTGAAGAAAAATTAGCAGTAACATTGCGTTATCTTGCTACAGGCAGAAATATTGAAGACCTTAAATTTTCTGCTATCATGTCTCCTGCATCTATCAGTGAAGCTTGAATTTGTAATTTTTTAAAAATTCTCTCCTATAATTCGATCTCAGACATTTTTTTTTCTCACGTCGTCAACTTGTTTATTTATTTATTTATCGTCAATTCAGCCACTTGCGGCTTTATTTTCTTTAAAATTCCCAATAGAAAGCATACGTCCATCTCTATCGGTGCGCAAGCGTTGACTGACGCGATCTTACACGAACAATCCCGATCGCGAGCAGCGGATCGCAAGCGTGATTTCAAAATATCCAGATATTTTGCGATCTGATTGATCAATCCATCAATCCGCTTCTTACACGGTCAATCTGGACCGCGATCATTGATTGCGATCCAGATTGACCGTGTAACGGGCGTCCAACTTGATTGCATTTTGGAGCATTTCAAAGGGAGTATACTTAAACATTAAATAATTAGATCATAATGACACACATACACTAAAAAATAGATAGTTTTTCATGTTACTATTTGTTTCGACGTCAATTCTTATAAGCAATGAGAATCAACGACGAATCTGAACTGAATATTATTTATTTGATATACAGTAGAACCTCTCATAACGAGAATAATTCGTTCCAGAATCTTACTCGTTATGTGGAACACTCGTTAAGCGAAACAATTTTTCCCATATAAATCAATGTAAAATACGATAATGCGTTCCATGCCGAAAAAAATACTCTTTTTTTTTAATTTTAACGTTTATTCAAATAAAATTACATACTTATAAATTGTTAAGGAGCGTAACAACCCGGAATGCGATTTCGATTTGCAAAAACCAATAAAAAAATCAAAATAACTAGTTTTTTATTTATGAATTTATGACAAATAATTAATTCTTTTTTACTAGAAGTAAAATCCGGTAACCCTCAGAATCTACGAGCTTCTTATAGTCGCTGATGAAGTTCTCTGCTGCCTTTGTGTCAGAGCTTGCTGCTTCACCGTGCCTCACGACGCTGTGGATGCCGGTTCTTCTCTTAAATTTCTCGAACCATCCATGACTTCCCTTAAATTGTACTTCTTTTTCGGCAGTTGATGATCCTGGCGTCTTCTTAACGAGGTCGGCGAAAATAACTTTCGCCTTCTCACAAATGATGTTTTCGTTAATAGTATCGCCTTGCAACTACTTTTCGTTTATCCATATGAGAAGCAACCTTTCAACATCATCAAAAATAGATAACCGTTTCGTAGACATTCTTGACACTCCCTTTGAAGCATCTATCTTCTTAATTTTGTCCTTGTTCTTGAGGATAGTGCAAACCGTTGATGTAGACCGATTGTACGAGTATGTGCGCGCTAGATCAGCCACGCTCACACCTCGTTCTCGCTTTTCAATGATTTTACGTTTCATTTCTACAGTTACTTTTATTCTCTTATGGCTGTATTCTTGTGGCCTTTTCTTCAGGGACATTTTTGCAAGGGTTATTAAACTTTGCACAAAAAAAAATTACAAATAATGTCTGAACACAAGTTTGGAAAAATGTGTGATCACATGTGACACTAACGCACTAGCGGAACGAGTGCTAACCAGAGACTGACGCACTGGCGCGGAAGTCCTGGCTCACAAGTGAGTGACGTGGAGATGGGACTTCCCCTTTCTGCGTCACTCGTATTGCGAAATTTTTCAACGGCTTTTTTACAGGGTTTCTTTTAAAAAAACATCTGATTTCACTAATTATAGTATTTTTTTGTCCTTTTGTATAAATCATGTATTGTCATTCCAAATTATTCCTCGTTTTTTTTTCAAATCGATATTAAATTAATCAGACTTTACCAAAAGTTTCCATAAATGTAATGAAAGTGGAAATAAAACAACTATTTGAAACGAGTGAATTGAATAATTCAATTTCAATAATTTGTTTATATTGGTTGAACAATGTGAAAATCTGCTGCAATATATATAATCCACTATAAATGAAGTGCCTCAGATGTAAATGTTGACAAATAACTTATGAAAATAAACATTTTGTTTTGGTGTCACTATTAATTTTTTTTAAATAAATAGAAAAGGTACCAGATTAAAAATTAGTAACATTTGACAGCTGATGAACTGCCTTAAATTTATAGTGCCGTCAGCTTGGCACTTTATAGGTTCAGAGCCGAAACTAAATGTTTTGATACCTAGGGCACCCATTAGTAAACGAGCTTCCACAATAAGAGGTAATTTGTTCTCAACATTTTCGGGAACGGGTAAAATTAACGTAATATTTTCCCTTTATAAAATGGACGATTTTTCTATCTAAAAAAATCAACACTCACAGTCTAAAAAAAAAGTGAAAATTGGGGTATACGAAAAACCACAATATAAATCAACGGATGAAAATTAAGATCTCAAACATTTATAACTTTATTTTTCATGCTTTAAGTGTGGCAAAATCCTCAATAAATTTATCTGGTTTGAGTTTTTCGAAATCAAGTGTTCAATATAGAGAATACCTATATCTCATCATCTCTCTTGTCCAAGACTGTATAAAAAAATAGATTAATGTGACCGTAAGCAGATTGCTGTATGCAGATAACGCGATAGTGTTGGCGAACAGTGAAAATGAATTGCAGAGTTTGATAAGTAAGTTATATAAGAGTTGCGAAGATAAATATCTGAGAAAGAATGTTGCAAAATCCACAGTTATGGTGATGGAAAAGTGTGCAAGGAAAAGTAAATGCGATATATGGGTGAATAATGGAAAATTGGACCAAGTGGAGGAATTCTTCCCTTTGGGTAGTATTTTCACAAATGATAAGAAGATATTGAACTATTAAGAGGAATATTGAACGGCGTGTAAGAAATGAAATCAATGGGGCACTAAAACATATATACGTGAACCGGACAGACCCCGAATTTGTTGTATAGGAGGTAAATGTGGACCTGCGGTTTGAGCTTGTGTAATGAAAGAATGAAGAAAGCCTATTTAAATAGATTTTATACCCGACAATTCACAAGAGAGCTAGAAAAACCATTTTGTTTTTTGGGCTTGCTTGTAAATTATTGGCTGTTAATTATGTATTCATGTATTGTTTTTATAATATCTTTATTACATTTATTATATATCTTACTCTAAAATGTTTCTTTAAACGCAGATAACTTCTTCAGTTTTTAAAACATTTATATGATATTTTTTAGTCAAGATCAAAAAGCAATCACTTCAACAAATATATACTGCAACAACAGGAAACTCGATTTACCCTTCAAGGACAGTATTTACTATATTATAAGGATTGGACACATGGGTAATATTAACCACTCATTTACACTTCAACCAGGTAATTTTCACTACATCTTAATTTTATAGATGTTTTTTTTGCTGATTAGCAAGATGTTATTTTTTCCAGCTTGAGTTGTTTGGGTCTGATCTCCGATAGTACTTAAATATTATCTCAGTCTGATTTCGACGAGGCTATCGTTACTTACTGATATACGTACGAGTAAGTACTCACAATACCTACGTAGCGACGGAGTGGGCTATCAGAAATTTCCTCGTGAGTCGATGTGTAAATATAATGAAATATTCAGTATACAGTTTAAAAAAATCGTGAATAAAACAAAACACTTAGATTTGATCAACCCTCACTATCAGGGAAAGATTATGCAAATGCTTAGTTTATCTCAGTAAAATGGTCAAATCCATTGTATCCAAAAATATATAAGCTTTTTAATCTTCATTGTAAAAATAATGAAGGGGTTATTATTATTTACACTTATTCTTTACACGTTTAATTTGCAAGACAAAATCTTTTGAGGGCAGAGTTAAAAATATTGACCAACTCATTTATTCAAAAAGTCGGATGGATAATGCACATAATGAATACCTTCAAATAATATTTAAATGTTATTAGAATCTCAATACACTATTAAACTACCCCTTAAGAAAACTATTAACAGTCTCAAATTATGGCGATGAAAATCATATTGAAATTTTGAGTAACAACATTCGCGAGAAAATTGGTCTCAAATACTCGCAGTATAAAAACTGTTATGTTCTGTAGTAGTTTAATTTACATCATTTGCAATATACGCATATTTTCATAGCTTATAAATAATTGTTAACCCTTTTCGTCAATTTAAGTACTCTGCGAGACGTACTAAAATATATCCTGCACCGATTACGAAATTCCTTAACTCAATTGCATTTTAAATTATTTATGATGATGTTTCACAAAAACACATAAGCAATACTAGTATTAAAAGGTGGAATAAGTAAATTATTAAATAACTATACATAAAATAAAAAAATGGGGTGGTTGAGGGGGTGGAAAGTATTAAATATGAAAAAAAGGGGTCGGACTTAACAAATTTCCTAGGTTTATTTTCATTTTCAGTCAGCCATTGCGCGTACAATCACGCACAGATTTAAATTCAACTTTAGTTCAAAATGCTATATCTCAATTAACAGGGCTGAAAATAATAATATATTGGGGGAAACTACTTATTGGAACCTTGCTTGAAAGAGTTTCAGTTCCCATTTCTACTCAAATAATTCCCATCTTTACTAAATTGATTACCATCTCTACATTCGCATTGTTACGGTATAAATGCCTA
Organism: Odontocerum albicorne; assembly: GCA_949825065.1. NCBI lineage: Eukaryota > Metazoa > Arthropoda > Insecta > Trichoptera > Odontoceridae > Odontocerum > Odontocerum albicorne. The sequence goes on along the minus strand of OX463843.1, from coordinate 43,595,543 downwards.
CATTTATCGGAGAAAATCACTCAAAACGGGGTATAAAAAATATATTTATTATCCGTAATGAGAAATCACGAAATAAAAATTTATTAGAAATTCAACTCTATTGATAGATAGTTGACTTCTAAAAACACTATTTCGTATGAAATAAAAACCCATTTAATTTTTTTATTGATTATTAATTAAATCATCGGGTTCTCTTTTACAATTTTATTGCACAAGAATAAATTCATGTGATAAATTTTCAGCCTTTTTCATATTTTCATGGTTAATAATATACGTACTAAACAATGACTGTATTTATTTATCTGATAGGATTCTAACGCCCTTCGATTCTGATAATCTTTCTATCGCCAAGTCTAAGCACGTTATTATACCATAATGAGAATGCCATAATGACTTGTTTAGACTTGGCAATGAAAATATTATCGGGATTGAAGGGCGCTAGAATCTTATCAAATAAACAGACAGTCATTGTTTACTTAAAAAAACCTAATACCATTACGCTATCATACATTTTTAGCCCTTCCATTTCCATATATTTTTTATACAACTCCTACAATTTCTTTGACTCTGCACTGATTTTTGTAGGCTATCTTCATTCATTCGTACTACATGCCCTTGTCATATCTAAGTGCTCTTTTTCATCTTACTTAATATGTCAACCTTAAATCCACATTTATCCTTATCTCTCATTCCGAATTCTGACATACAATTTCGTCCCATGTATTCTTTTCAGTGCTCGAATTTATACATTTGTTCGGCTTCTTTTAGTCTTTTCCACATCCACATTATACTTCCATACATCAAAGTTGGTACTTTAATACTGTTGTGGACTACCATCTTCGCATAATTTTACAGTTTAGTTCTCATGTTAATGATAACAGTGCTCAATCGAAATTGTTGGTAACTCTGAACAATGCATTTAAATAAACCATAGTTCTGTTTTATGCCATCTACTATACTTTGTTTTCAATCTACTCTAGTCATATCTCTTCTATAATAGTATTAAACATATAACAAATGCATATTATGGCAAAACCACTACTAAAAAAATATGAAGTATACCGTACGAAAAATTATATAAATAATCGAATTTATAAAATCACTGATTTGAGATTTGTTTAGTTGCAATTTTCATTTGAAATTTGTTTCTTTTAATTTTCTGTATAATTTATGTAATTCAAATTCGATTTTATGTAAAGCCTACGTCCGTGAAAAATAAATAAATACATTTGTATTATACATATATATTTTTTTCACGTTTTTTGCATTAATTTCTCATATATCAAAATTAACTTTTGTTAAACTTGTCAACTGTAATACGAGTATAACTACGTTTAAATGTTATTTTATTTACTATAATGTATATACTCAAACCGGACAATAATAATATAGCAAGTCTGTGCTGTAGTCGCTCAGTAGTTTAGGCAACTCCTTAAAAAAAAGCATTTTTTTATTTCCAGGATTATTGGTTGGTTTCCATGATAAAAGTTTAGTTCGGTATATGGCCGTCGTGGCGCTGCGTTTTTCCCGCGCTAGAGATGGGGGCTTTTTTACCCCACATTTAACGCTCGCTCAAACATCACATTTCCGTTCGGGAATTAGACGTGTATAGACGTGTGTCGTGTCCGCGAGTTTTACGTTTCATCGAAAGTGCGATCTCTTTTTGACACTGATAAAAACAAACTGAACTTTTTTTAAACTGTTAAAAGATGAGTGATTTTATTTTTTCAAAGTGACTTGTTTTTTTTTTCCCAAAAACCAATTTTGTTATTATTTATGTTTATTTCTAAAAACATAATTCAAAATTAAAACTGTTTTTAATTTCTTAGGTCTGAAATTTATTTAAGTAATTTAAGGAGTGTGTGTTTGTTTATTTTAAAACATAGGTTTGTGTTTATTTTTTTTCAACTTCTTTAAAAAATTTGGATCTACAATTTTTTTATTTGGTAAGTAATATTACGTTAGTTTTCATTATATTAGATTTTTTATTTTTCATTCGGTGTTACAATACTGTTAACTAGATATCGTACAAAACATGTTTTTTTTTCACTTTTGCCTGCCGTAGATGTAAAAAAATGCTTTTATTCAAAAATATTTAATCACATGGACGTTTGTTGCCACTTTTACATGGTATACCCATTTATCATATTTTTTACGTTATATATATATTGTTTTATTCAAAGAAAAAAATAAAAGGTACATTTTACTGTGTCAACTTATAAAAATATAAATAATTTATTAAGCAATATAAACTAAAACATAAAAGTTTGTACATTGATAATTTTTCAAATTTCGATAAGATTTATGGATTTGACAATCGATGTTTTATTTTTATCTTTTTATATCCAAGATACCATATACTCAAATTTAAACATTTCTCTTATCTAGGGGAAAGGTAAAACATGTCTTCCTGTTTTGACCACCTTCTTGAAATCCTTTTCGATAAATTATTCTACTCGTAGTATAATAGTTTATTTATCCTATTCTACAATTCGTTAGATTGAATCAGGTCTCGTACATATATTTGTTTGTCTGTCTTCAATGTAGAATCATTTAGTTTTATAGAACTCGTCTTTCTCGACTCGACTATTTTTACGGTTTATTATTATAATTTTCACTCAGGATTTATAATAAATAATTTGCCTAACTGCCATAGTGTTTCAGCACTGACTTTTGCTACTTTAAACAAAATGTAACATTTTTATACACTAATTAGAAAACAAACTATAAAGAATTTAAAAAGATTAAAAAAACAACAGAAAATGGAAATGCAATTTCCGAAAGCCATATTGATGTGAAAATAAATTTATTAATGCGTATTAACATTTTCTTTGTGTCGCATCTGACATTCAGAGAAAATTACATATAACAAATGTACTTCCTAAATATATTTTGTTTTCTGTTGTAATAATTTCATAGATTATTTAAATTTTATCGTTTGTTAAGATGTATTATACATTGAATCTTGTAAGCTAATTGCGTATATTAATTTCTTATAAAAAAACAGGAAAGACGTCATGACTTCTGTATGTGAAAATATAAACAGACTTGAGAATATGTACTCTTATTATGTCAGCATTGGAAACCGAACTGAAATCTTATTCAATATTAGAAATGCTTTCTTTTATACCGCTATGAAAGAAGACTTCTAATTTTATAAAATTTCAGAATTTATGTCATTGCTAAATTAAAAATAGATTTATTTTACTCCGTTTGCACGTAACATATAAATGTAATGAGCAGGAAACCTAAATATAAAAATTACATTCATATATTATTTATAGTTAATGCATTATTAACATTGTGGAGGTTTAAAGACATTGTAATTTGTTTTTATCAAATATTGTTTATTCCAACAATTGTAATTTGTTTTTATAAAGTGTTTGATAAAAACAAATTATATTCATATGTTGATATAATACAATAAATTGTACATGTATACATACTTCTCAATATTATAACAGACCTTCTCAGAAAAAAATCTTCCTTGCGTAATATTCACCGTTTAACCGTTTACCTTGTTTTGGAGGTAAATATTTGTACGCCTATAGTAGCTCCAAAGCTTGAAGCTTATCTTCTACAAATATTTAGGATAATTTTGCATAAATTCAGGAAGTTTTTTTTTCGGAACACGTAGCAGCGCTTCGCGGTCAACTTTTGTCGTATACCCGAAAAAGTTTTAACAAGTATTTTTAAGAGCTTATTATTAGAAAACTTCCATTTATTTAGTTGAAAGCTTGGCTCATAGGAGAGATAAAAGTTTACAAATTAGTTGCTGGCTCAGCTTTGTAAAAAATTACAACAAATCGATTTGTTTGTAAAGTTATTAAAAAACGTCTCGCTTTTGAAAGGATAAACCTGGGCTTGCGTTATATATTTTTTCTGGAGAATTTGTCGTCTTTACAGGAATTCCTCCCCTTCGTAAGATATTCTTTTGAATAATTTACATAGTTCACTTTATCGCGTATAATTTTATAATCTCCATTATATTTTAAGACCGTCGCGTGATGGTTTTCAAGTACGTTGGCAGATTTGTATTATTATATTGCCCTTTGTCAGACTTATTGGCAATTTCTTTCGACCAACCAACAAATGTTAAAGAAGCCTTTAGCAAAAACTAAGCAAATATGTGTTGTGTCACCTTGGTTGTTTATTATTTACATATATTCATTTGTGAAGGAACTAAATAGGTCAAAGAGTGGCATATATCATAAATGTCGAATGCGAATGCATGCGGGATGCTGGAGACGTGGAAGTTTTAGTGGAAAATGAAGAAGAATTACAGAGTTTGATAAGATAAAAAAATCTGAGAGTGAATGTTGGAAATTGCATAGTCGTGGTAGAAAAGTGCGAAAGGAAAAGTAATCCGATATATGAGTGAACTATGAAAAATTTGGATCTACACGATGGATTCTGCTACTTGTGTAGAATTTTCTCTAATGATGGATGAGTTTCGAGGAATATCGGATGGCGTGATAGGAAACAAACTCAACGGAGCACTAAAACATATACACTCGAACCGAACAGTATAAAAAATTGCTAAGATGATAGTTCACAACAGTATTTGAGTACCAACTTTGAAAAATACTGAAATGAGCCGAAAACATGGTGTAGAAATGCGTTTACATAGTGATATGGAATGAATGTGAACTGAAAGTTGATGTGCTGAGTAAGATGAAGAAGAGCATTCTTAGATGGTTTGGGTATGTGGAACGAATGAATAATGAAATACTAACAAAACAAATATATAATGCAAATGTGAGTGGATGGCGTGTTTGAGGAAGACGGAAATGTAAGAAGCATTTCCGCTCTGTCCTCTCTACCTACCATAGCACACAAAACGGTGTGATGGTATATATGTATGTTATTTTTGCTACAATCATGTAACTTGAACGACACCCAGTGTTTTATTTTTGCTATAATCATGTCACTTGAACTACAACCAGTGTTTTATTTTTGCTATAATCATGTAACTTGAACGACGACCAGTGTTTTATTTTTGCTATAATCATGTCACTTGAACGACAACCAGTGTTTTATTTTTGCTATAATCATGTCACTTGAACGACAACCAGTGTTTTATTTTCTCATACTTGATTATTGTTATTCTTGTTAAAATTTAAAATGGTATTTCAAATTAATAAAACTTATTTCATGTCTCATATGATGTTCAGTACGGAATAATAGAAATAATATCAGTTTTTTTTATGTAAGGGTGTGCCAAGCTCCATGCAATTCGCTCATTGTTGATCTATTGTGCCCAAGAACTGTCATAGGGGGGAGCATAGGCATCACAAGTTTAACAAAAAATACATATTTATAAATCATAAAATTAATCAAATTCTTTCAACATCGATTACTTCTCATAATTTTATTTCATTATTTTTTATTATTCTAAATGAACTTCGTCTGGGGTTTTTTTTTCGAAAAGTTTTAGACATAAAAAGATAGTTGGATAAAGTATATTAATTGAACATATTTTAAAAGTTTTAGACATAAAAAGATAGTTGGATAAAGTATATTTATTGAACATATTTTAAAAGTTTTAGACATAAAAAGATAGTTGGATAAAGTATATTTATTGAACATATTTTAAAAGTTTTAGACATAAAAAGATAGTTGGATAAAGTATATTTATTGAACATATTTTAAAAGTTTTAGACATAAAAAGATAGTTGGATAAAGTATATTTATTGAACATATTTTAAAAGTTTTAGACATAAAAAGATAGTTGGATAAAGTATATTTATTGAACATATTTTAAAAGTTTTAGACATAAAAAGATAGTTGGATAAAGTATATTTATTGAACATATTTTAAAAGAAGATAATTTTCCAAATGTAGGAAAATATAAAAAACAAAGTAAATAGGCCACTAAAATATGATATATAAATCGAACCGGACAGTATTTTAGTACACATTTTGATTAATGGGAGCGAAACGTGTACATGGAAAAAGGATGAAAGGAGCCGAATAAACGCTGTAGAAATTCGTAAACTAAGAATAATGTATGGGATGACAATGTATAAAAGAATACGGAATTAATTAATTAGGGATGAATGTGAAATCTTAAGACTGATGTATTTATATGATATAGATGAGCACTCTGAGATGATTTTGGTATGTATATACATTCCATGACGCCATTTCCCTTTCGGAATAGGTAGAGAGGACATAGCGCCATACTTTCTTATCCCGAATCATCCTTATCCTCTTCTACACCCATCAACTTACTTCTACGGTTCCTCTGACTATCTACGTGTCCTTATTTCCGAATATCACTCACTTGACCCAATAATACTTTCCTTGGTCTTCTTCTCATACACCTTCCACTCACATTTGCACTGTACATATGTTATGTTAGTCTTTCTTCATTCATTCGTTCTACTTGCTCAAATTACAAAATAAATATATATTGTATATCGCAAATATGAGAAGGAGGCGTAGTAAAATAAGACTAAGGAAAGTGTGGTTGGATCAAGGGAATGGCATTTAAAAAGGAAGAAATGTAAAAAGTCACATAAATTGTAGGAGTTTTATGAGGTGTATATATGTAGAAAAGGCGAAGGATGTGTATCTCTATATAGGAAAGTCTGGCGCGATCTCCTATCTGCCTATCACAATAGGAAAATGACGTGATGGTACGCATGTACTCGTATATATGTTACAATATGTAAAATACATACCTCCGAGGTGTAGTTGATAAGAATAGAACTAAAAGTATAGTTAGTAAGATGAATTTTGTTTACGTTGCTTCTTCTTCCATCTTCTCTCACGATTCCTACGATTTCTTTGACTTCCTACATCTTCTTCTTTCAAAATGTCATTCACTCGATCCATCTATTATTTTCTCGGTCTTTCATTATCATTTACGCTGAGAATATTATTTCGTTAGTGTCTTTATTCTTACCCAAACTCTCATATAGTGTTCGTAATCTTACTTAATACGCCACTCTTAACTCTTTCCCCGCGGCCAGCACAGACGCCTGTGATTTGATTTGACAACATTAGCCCGCTAAGCGCACAGACGTCTGTGATCTGACGACAACCCAAATTTCAAACCGCAAATACTTATAAACAATGACACAAAACCGGGATAAAAATTAAACTAAAATTTAAAATAATCTTTATTCTAGCGACATATCTCGAAACTTTGTCAAATAATGTATTAGTTTATGAAATATTTTTGAATAAACAGAGCGCAGATTGTTTCTCAATATTCATTTCCTACTATCACGTCGTATGTGTGACGCATGACAATATGTGTGGACACGCTGTACTGGCGCGGTTCAGTGACACGTGGCGCGTCTCTCGCTTACGTAAACATTACTAAATATTTTATATACGAGCAGCATTCAATCTGATTTTTTTTATTTCTTTTCAAATATTTTTAATTAGTGACTATATAATTGTGTATGGTTCGTTTAGTTATTGTCAGTTTTTAGTGTTTTGATTTCAAATTTGACATTTGTATTTGAAATCAATAAATTTTAAATTTTCTGTTTTATTATTTTTAACACGTTATATTCATTATGACTAAACGTGGTCTAAGTGAAGACGAAATTGGCGATTACGTATGTGAACTTGGGTCAAATTACGGATCAAGTGTTAGTGAAGACGATAATATTTCGAACCTTAGTGATGTTATTGATTCTGATAATGATGAAAATGTTGGATTTGGCGGTGAATCGTCTACAGAAACGTATTCATCTTCGTGGCTTTCGGGTTCACATATTCCGGTTATTCATAATTTCAACGCATTTTCAGGAGTGAATCCAGACATTACGTTTTCTGAAAACTCCACCGAACTTGACTATTTTGAACATTTTCTCAATGAAGATATAACTAGCAAAATTGTTGACGAAACGAATAGTTTTTATCAACATGAAATTAATAATAAAAGTTTTGGAGATAAATCAAGGATAAGAAGATGGTATGATACATTTATTTACGAAATGTACATATTTGTAGCAGTTACAATGTTAATAACGAGGAATCGTCATCTTACCATCGAGAAGCACTGTTCAACAGATCCTCTTCTGCTGAGTCCTATTTTCGGGCAAACAATGTCTAGGGACCGATTTGAGCTCATTTTACAGATGCTACATTTTAGTGACAACGCATCAAAATCATCAGATAGACTGCATAAAATAAAAATTTTGATTGATTTTACCAGAAAAATATTTAAAGAAACCTTCGCACCTTTTCAGAATCTCTGCATATATGAAAGCATAATTGCTTTCAAAGGGCGCTTGGTTTTCAAACAATATATCCCGTCAAAACGGCATAGATTTGGAATAAAAATGTTTGTACTCTGTGACGTGATGACTGGATATATATTAGATTTCATAATTTATACAGGATCTCAAACTGAAATTGACAATGAAATGGGACTCGGTATATCTGGTTCAGTGGTCACAACTCTGTTAAATAATTATATCGGAAAAGGACACAGTTTGTTTTGTGATAAATGGTACACTAGCCCTGAACTCTTTAAAAGATTATATGAAAACAAAACAAATGCTTGTGGAACAGTGCGTAAAAACCGAAAAGGCATGCCAAAGTTTAAAAAATTGAAAAAGCGAGAAGTGGAATCTTTTAACAATAGAAAATTGCTGGCGCTGAAATGGTGTGATCGGGGTGACGTGCACATGCTTACCACTCTTCATGACGATTCAAAAGATTGTACTGGAAAAGTAAACAGGTCAACCGGTGAAGCCATACAAAAACCCAAGTGCGTAATCGATTATAACAAATGTATGGGTTTGGTAGACAAAGCGGACATGATGCTAAGTGGATTAAATTGCATGAGAAAGTCCGTCAAATGGTACAAGAAGGTGTTTTTCCATGTAATAGATTTGTATTTGCTCAACGTCCATATTTTGTACAAACTTGTTACATCTAAATCGATTAGTCTGGCTGAATTTCAGCTAGCTGTTATTCGGCAATTGATTGAGAAAAATTCGAAAAAAGTAATGCTCAACAAAGTTCAATGCCCCACTACTTCTGCTGACAACCCTACAAGATTTATACCAAAAAAATATTTAAATCACGAAAAGATAAACATTCCATCTACGCCAAAGTGCAAAAATCCACGTCGAAGGTGTCATGTCTGTGCTAAAACTAAAATAAATGTTAAAGTGCGTAAAATGACTAAATTTATGTGTTCTGAATGCAATGTTCCGTTGTGTTTCCAACCATGCTTCAGGGCATACCACGAGAAAAAGAAATATTGAAAAATAAACAATCGCAATTTTTATTTGATAATAATAAATAATTCTGAGTTAAGTATTTCAATATAGACCAATAAATATGGTGTGAACAGAGTGAGATTTATAGTGTTTGTGAAGTAAAAAACACTTCATAATTCATATCCTTGTGCCCATACAATACGCGCTGAATCCCGTACCGTCCCAGTGCAGACTCGTCACACACACACATATAGGCACTTGAGTGGGGGAGTGTGGAAAGAATAATTTCTATGAGCGTATTATTCGTTTGTTTATTTTACGTAATATTTAATTTATCTCCTTTATTTCAAGAGTAATGACTTTTATTTATTATCAGAAAATTACTTGTGTGTTATGTTTACCTGATGTTGTAATTAAATATCAGTGGTTCTAAACTAAATACGCATTTAAACTTAGGAATTAAAAAAACGCCAAAATTGTGCCGCGCACAGGGTTTGTCGAATTTGATTTTTAACGCGGTTAAAAGGTTAAGTTCTTATTCATCCCTAATTAATTAATTCCGTATTCCGTTATACATTGCTACCCCATACCCCATGTAAAGGTAGAAAAATGTAGTTTTACGACGATAAAAAACTTAAGTCTTTTCTCTATTCACTCCAATTAATTTATTAACCGATTTAATAAATCATTTATTCGTTACACTGAAAATTTACTAAAAAGATAGTCGGTTATCGACTGCGGAATGGCTAACCTTGAAACTTGCAAGTCAATGGGTTAAAATAACCTCCGAACACGTGATTCGATTATTATAAAAACATTAAATTTAGAATATACAATAGTATTCCAAGTTAAGTATGAAAACTTGTAAATTGAAAACAGTTAAAAGTTAAATGGACATTTTGAAGCGCGATCAAATAAATGCAGTTAAATCCGAATAAGTTTATTTTGAATCGTTTAACATATGAATTAATAATGGTAAAGACATTTTGTTTTCTTAATTCTTTAACGTGTTTTATGTAAAGAGTGTGAATTAATGAATTGTCTCTGGTACTCGTATTTGTTACAATTTATTTGATTCACATAAGCTTAAAAAAACAAGTTAACATATACAATCACTATCACATCAGCGAAGAGAGATACCATAGAGAGATATAATTTCCTATCGCGCTACATCTTTCGCCTCTTCTTAATTCATTTTCCTTCTCGCACAACTCCTTAGATTTATAAAACTTTCTACGTTTAAAAAAAATCATACACTTGATACAAACATATTTTCCTTGGTCTTTCTCTACCACACCTTTCACACATATTTGTACTGTATTTTTATTTTGTTAGTCTTGCTGCATTTCGTCTCCACGTAAACCACCTAAGTTTGTTTTACTTCATCTTACTCAACACACCAGCTTTAAGGTTACATTCATTTCCTTATCACTTGTCACTGTCACCCCGTGTATTCTTCTCTGTGTACAATTATCTACACTCCTCTCAGTCTTTTACCACGTTCACGTTACAGTCCTATTCCATAGATATACACTAAAATCTACACCTATACCCCGCACAGATAATATAAAAGATCTGGGTGTCTTGTTCCACAGCAATCTCGCGTTTGGTCCTCATATAGAAGTTATGTGCAACTCAGCTTATAAAACTCTAGGATTTGTAATGAGAATCTTTAAGTCGTTTGAAAACCAATTGGTGCTCAAAACGTTGTTTAATTCATTGATTCATAGCAAACTAGAAAGCAATGCTTGCATTTGGAGCCCGATAGGGGCGCAGAACTCGCTCATGATGGAGAAAGTACAAAAAAAATATCTACGATATCTCTATATGAGAGAGTTCGGTGTCTATTCATGGCTTTATCTTACTCAGTTCCTGCTGGGCATGCTCGGGTATAACTCCTTGAGCGTAAGAAGAGATGTGCGTCTCCTGGTATACGTTGTCAAACTCGTTCGAGGAGTTGTGATCTGTCCAGCATTACTACAAAGATTAGCGTTAAATGTTCCTAACAATTACACTAGACTGCGCCGGCAAGAACTGTTCTCAATAACATACGCGAGAACGGGTCTTCCAGCCGCTATGCCTGTTGGAAGGGCCTTAACTCTTCTGAACGGGACTGCTTCGGATATTGACATATTTCATATCACATTACCAAAAGCAAAAGTAAATTTTCTTCTTAGATTGAGCGCGTTAGAAAGCACTCAGCAACATACCTAAATGACTGTGAATATATGTGTATAATATGTTTGTGTGTATATACTCGTTTCTATGCATATGCATTATGTTTTATTTTGTATAATTTTTTAACTTATTTTTTCTTTCTCTCTATGTAATTTTTCTTCTTTTTTAAAGTCTTGTATTTTTCAAAGTAATTGGGCTAAGCCTGTTTTGAAAAAATAAAAAAATACATCAAAGTTGGTACAGTACCCGGCGGTAAGTAATACACATCGGGCTTAAGAAAGAGACTGTCGGCCATAATCGGCTAACTTTGGCTTTGTAGAGTGTCGTCTCTGTCATTCATACACGTGTTCCGTCGCGATTTGTTAGCGCATCGTGCGACAGAGACGACGCTCTACAAAGCCGAAGTTAGCCAATTATGACCGTCAGTCTCTTTCTTAAGCCCGATGTGTATTACTTACCGCCGGGTACTGCACTAAAATATTATTCTGTCCAGTTCGAGTATGTACGTTTTATTGTCCCATTTAAAATATTTTTTTTCAAAATATCTTTCACTTAATCCAAACATACTTTTTTGGTCTAACTCTTTTTCCCTTTCAAAAATAATCTAGAGTTGGGAAGACCCAACCCCAAATTAGATTTTTTATTATTTTATCTTCGTAATTTTTTTTTGTAGGTTCTTTAGTTTTTATTGTTTTATACAACTTTCTTTTCATTCTATTACTAAGTAGTTCATTCATTCGTATTACTAACATAAGTAGTTCATTCATTCGTATTACTAACATTCATTCATTCGTATGGTGTCCTGTAACAACTTGGAATCAACGTCGCGGACATATTTAAGTCTGTCTGGTAAAAAGCATTGTCGTTGATTCCATTCATCTAAACTTCAGGTTTAGAACAGCTGGAGTTTGCCCAGAACTCGCAGTTTATCAATGCACGTGTTGGAAAACTACCGCAGGTGAAGTACCAACAACTCTCGTAAGTAATATTATTACCAAACCATCAAATTTACCAGAGTTTGAAGTATTTCCATCTCATTTATTATGTTCTCATCACTCCCTTTTAATGCCTGGTGGATGGTGGACTTGGTGGATGATCACTAGCACAGTCCTATGCACTACATTTTTGAATACTTATTGGCAAAAACTGTACTAAGTGTACAGTTGACCTGGTTTCCTACGGACATTTGATTCCACGATTTTTATTTTGTAATCGTGAAGGTACTGGATCCGTTGGTTTTCAATGTATAGTATTATACCGTGATACCTCCCATTAATGGGGGTAATTTGTTTCAGGAAAACAGGGCGTAAATTAAAACCGGGTAAATGAGGCCATTGAACGCTATGTAAAATAGTCTATATATATATATATATATATATATATATATATATATATATATATATATATATATATATATATATATATATATATATATATATATATATATATATATATATATATATATATATATATATATATATATATATATATATATATATATATATATATATATATATATATATATATATATATATATATATATATATATATTGTTTTTTTTGTTTCAGATATTGCAATTTATTTTATCATGGGCTGTTTATTCCACTTTATATAACGATAACACCCTACTGGTTTCAAGGTTTTTACTTTATCATCAGGAGAGCACACACAAGAGACTTGTTTATGCTACATTGATGAAGAGGTGAAAACTTTGAAACCGGTAGGGTTATACCGTTTCATAAAGTAGAATAAGTAGTGTTTGATAAAACCAATTACAATGTCTTTAAACCTCCACAATGTTAATTAATACCTTAACTTTAAATAATATAATGTATTTCCAGACATTGTTTTCTTCCTTCATTAAAAAGATATGCCTATGCTATTATATATGTTTAATAAGTTGTTTATAGTTAAGGCATTAACGTTTAATAACTCTATATAAGTAGGTACTGACAACTAACATAATTCAATACATTTTGATGAAAGCTCTACGAATTGTTTATACGTTGAAACAAATACAGAACTTACACTTCGATGTGCTAAGTCTTTTAAAATCGCTATCAAAGAATCCATATTTTATTGTTAATATTGTCACTCCTACAGTTTAAGCTGTTTCAATTATTAAAATGAGTAGAACTTTGAGGTATATTTCTTCTTTACCTAATAAACTGATTATTCCAAATCGATTCAATAGGACGGGGTTTTATGATAGAGCTTCACCCGTTGCTGGCATTGTGACGTGGAACAGTATGTTTCTTGCTTGGTGTTTGATTTTTTATTTTTTTTATCCACTTTGCACGGATTTCTCCTGTTACATGTGTGCTGCTTTAGGAAGTTCTTAAAATCATTTTAGAGAGGTCTATCAACGTTTATGATTGTATATGAACACTTCATAGATACACTACTCTTGTCAAAAGGTGGTGGGGCGCCACTCCACTGCGCTCCACCGCAAAAAAGCATTGACAGTGCTTTAAAAAAAAAGGTGCCGAAGCTCACTTCTTGTTAAGCTTTTTTTAAACCGTAAAAAAGGTGGTGGAGCGCCGCTCCACTGTGCTCCACCGCAAAAAAAAGCACTGAATACACTACACCTGAATGTGTTACTACCACATATTGGAAGATCTACAAATGTTTCTTTATAGTCCTCTTTTCCTTCCTTTTAAACGGGGAAGTACCTAATCTGATGGCCGTTGCTAATATCTTCATATAGCTACACTCAACTTATATGCTATGAGTTTATTTTGAAATATTTTTAATCTGTCAATAATACTGGGTTCAAGTCCCCACTTGGAGTTCCTTGGAGGAGAGTGTACTCTCTAAACGGCGCTATGTAAATTGTTCTTGTATTAATATTATTACAGAACGTACTTACAGTGTGATTCTTCGCTGTTATTTTCTGTTCCACGAGTTTTCAACAGATTGAACCACGTTAAAGGGAATTTGCGTAAGTGGAGGGAATTACTGTATATACTAATCTGTTATGTAAGGCATATAATCACTAACAAATATATCACTAATTATTATGTATGTAATTTATAACAATAGGTATCTAAAAATTTTTTTTGGTACTTTCAAAATTACAAATGTAACAGTATATGTTTCGCTAGAGCTGTTTGGCCAGTAACACTTTCGCAGAGTTACTGTCCAAACAAACAGCTCTACGTCACGTTGGCAATCGGTATCCAGTTAGCACGGTCGTAGGCTTCCAGCATCAACACTTTTCGAGTCCTTATGAATCTTTCAAGTCATCGTATTCTAGGGCGTCAGTTTTTTCGAGTCCTTATGAATCTTTCAAGTCATCGTATTCTAGGGCGTCAGTTTTTTCGAGTCCTTATGAATCTTTCAAGTCATCGTATTCTAGGGCGTCAGTTTTTTCGAGTCCTTATGAATCTTTCAAGTCATCGTATTCTAGGGCGTCAGTTTTTTCGAGTCCTTGTGAATCTTTCAAGTCATCGTATTCTAGGGCGTCAGTTTTTTCGAGTCCTTATGAATCTTTCAAGTCATCGTATTCTAGGGCGTCAGTTTTTTCGAGTCCTTATGAATCTTTCAAGTCATCGTATTCTAGGGCGTCAGTTTTTTGGTTACAAACAAATTCCTAAATCTTATTAAATATTGTTATTTCAAAAGTTATATTAAACATCCACTTTGTTTAAGATAACGAGGATGTAAAAGTTTAAATATTTCGGTGTATAGAAGTTTAACCCTTTCTTGTAAAGGAAAAGGCTTCCGGTGGGGCCAATTCCGATGCAAAGGTTTAACACGGTGCTTATACAGTGAGTTTTGGGTAGAAAAGGTGTTGAAGTGTAAATTTTACTAATATTCTTCTAACAAATGTTCTTAATTATGAAAGTTGGCTTAGATTAAACTTATGAAATTATTTAAACTAAAAAAAATATTTAAATCCATGTTTTCCAAATATTTTTTTTAAATAAGGCACGTTGCCGATTTTTTAACTCATGTCATGTAATTAAATTCTTCAAAATTCATAAAACAACAAAATATTCACACTTATTGAAGTTGCAGGGGATATTAACATAAGATATGCCTGTTAAAAATATCCACACTTATTGAAGTTGCAGGGGATATTAACATAAGATATGCCTGTTAAAAATATCCACACTTATTGAAGTTGCAGGGGATATTAACATAAGATATGCCTGTTAAAAATATCCACACTTATTGAAGTTGCAGGGGATATTAACATAAGATATGCCTGTTAAAAATATCCACACTTATTGAAGTTGCAGGGGATATTAACATAAGATATGCCTGTTAAAAATATCCACACTTATTGAAGTTGCAGGTCAGATTCTATTTCTTGCGTTCCCATATACCGAAGTAGAGTGAGAGTGAGACGTGAATACCGTCGCTTCCTCACCCATAGCTGTTTTTTTAGAATGAATATATTTACGTCACACATTTGATTTTATTGATGAATTTATTCCCGATTTTCATAATATCTCTGATGTGGCCGATAAGTGCTAATTATTATTAATAATATTTTTTCATTCAACGTGTGAATTACGGAGGAATACCTAAACTCTGAAGCCAGTATTTATTACATTTATAGAGATATTAAAGTTTTTAGAAGCAATGTGTACTAGTTACACATCACAGGACAGGAAGGGTTAAACTCCTCCCGAATGTGTAGTATGACTAATTTCTGCTGCTAGTTTAAGTAAACGGCACGGTGTAAAAGTGTGTATACTTTTTTTATGACACTACAGAATTATAAATTAGTCGTGCCTTTCATCTATTTTTTAGAATGTTATTTTATGCATATATCTATCGTTTCTTTGATTATTAAAGAGTTTCTTGGTGTATTCATTATGCATATATCTATCGTTTCTTTGATTATTAAAGAGTTTCTTGATGTATTCATTATGCGTATATCTATCGTTTCTTTGATTATTAAAGAGTTTCTTGGTGTATTAAATAATATTCTAAACAGTCTAATCATGAAATTCTGCTATGATACATTTTGTGGGAGTGCGAAGGTTTTGAATAATTACTACGTTATGGTGATTCCTAATTGAATTTATTTAAAAATTCATGCAATAAATAGGTTACATATTATATAATCCAAGGAGAATTCTTAACGAGTCACGTTCATGTCCGATTTAAACTCGTAATACTGTAACGAGAAATGTTTGTTCAATTCCATAAGGACATTGTTGTATTCTATCGGGAAATTTACCTCACTTTTCGATATAATTTGACGTAGGTATCTTTTTCGAGTTGCTGTTGGTTGAAATCTATTGACCCGGTAGCGATCCGTTGGGAAAATTTCGACAATTTTTCTTTGAAAATAAATATATTAATTTCTTGGAGAGAATTTCTGAAATATACAAGACGTGGATGTTTTGCGAAATGTTATACTCGACGAATGTCGTTTATTCTTTTTAATTGTATTATATTTGTACAAATATATGATAGAACATGAAAAATATTTGAACATTTTCAATTTATTTTTATTATTTTCAACGCCATTCATCTGGTAAGAACTTCAGTTTTCTCCCGATGTTCACAAAACGGGCGCAGAGACCACGTCGTATGGATGCCCGCGAGCTACTGAGACGGGACTCGGAACATTAACACTGTGTAACATATGTTAAACTTCGAAGGAACAAACAACTGCGAACTGAGATCCTATTCTTGCGTTCCCATATACCGAAGTAGAGTGAGAGTGAGCCCTGAATAGCGTCATTTCCTCACCGAACCTCACCGTTTTTAGAATGAATGTACATACCGACGTCACACACTGCCAAACGTTTGATTGTATTTGTGAATTTATTCCCGATTTTCACAAAATATCTCTGATGTGGCAGTGCAAGTGCTAATTATTATTAATATTATTTTTTCCGTTCAATGCGTAAATGTATTAAGGAGGAATACCTAAAATCTGAACTCAGTAATTATTATATTTATAGAAATATTAAAGACGACCTCCGTGGCCTGGTGGTAAGACACTTGTCTGCCGATCCCCGCTGGAACCCAGATTTTTTAAAATAGGATTCCAGTCTGGTTAACACTTAGGGCCTATAAAAACATCTTTCTGGTTGGTTGGAAGAGATTGCCAGGTGGAAATAAAACTCGCAAGGTTAAAAAAAAAGAAGTTTTTAGAAGCAATGTGTATTAGTTACACATCACAGGGAAGCAAGGGTTAAGGAATGTTTCTCATCTCATAGACTGTACTCGCACGCACCAATGTGTCCATTCTTCATGATCTATAGGCCAAAAGAAGACAGCCAACGGACTGTAGGAAGAGAATACTGTCATACTTTGGAGATTTCACTAGAAGAAATAAAAACATTTTGAAAACTTATGGTTAATGAAAATGTTGAGGAGCAGCGAGCAAATGCGAGAAAATGTTGAGGAGCAGCGAGCAAAAGCGAGAAAATGTTGAGGAGCAGCGAGCAAAAGCAAGAAAATGTTGAGGAGCAGCGAGCAAAAGCTCCAGCCTTCATCACTCATAGTGGGACAGTCCATCTGGAAAACCACGATGCTCAGCAACGCGAGTAAGTAGAATAATATATTTTGAACATAAAAGTTTTAAAGTGAAGATAACTGACACGTGAAAAGCACTCCGAAACAGAATTATCCAACGCTGTAATAGACAGTCTTTGATATAAAATACAGATTGCGTAGGGACGGAATATATTGGGCACCAACATGTTAAGAGGGTAGGTGAATCACACCTTCTTCATGACACCCACGTTGGTAATTTACTAACAGGCAGTTCGACCAAAACACGAAGAGGCAGCTTCCAATCCAAATCCCAAGAATAATGCAAAATTAACGGAACGCAAAATTCAAAACAACATTTCAAAATTTTACTTTATTTGAAATTTAATACAATTTTAAGTCAATTATATAAAATTAAACGCACAGTACACAAATAAAGTTGAATAATGATTTTGAATAAAAAAATAATGTGTATAATGGTAGTCATCCGTCTTGCGAAGTGATCCAGTTATGCCTACAAAGTTTATAAAAGAGCTTAATCCTCAATTTATCCTTCGAGATATTGAAGACATCAATATTGGAAAATTTATTTAACACCATTCTGTGTGAGATTGGTGACGTTCTTAATACGGAATCGAGTGCGAGGACAGCCATCCTTGCACACATCCTTTGCATCTTCCATATCTACACCTTTCGTCTTGCTTAAAATTTCTTCAATTTCTTGTGTCATTGTTTTGAATTTATTTCGTAAATCATTCTCTTAATGTTGTTGAACGATTTTTATTCATTCAACTGCTTATTTTTGAAGTGAAACTTCTATAGGCGCGTTAGAGTAAATTGGCCTGAACTTCACGAAAAGTGAAACGGTGTATTATATTATTATTTTATTATTATTTAATAATATTAAATATTTTATGTATTCATTAATTTAATATTAATAATTATTTATTATTAATAATAATTAATATTATTAAGTGTATTATATTATTATTAAAGTTATTATTATATATTATTAAAATTAAAAAAACAATATTTTTTTATTTAATTAAGCGAGATTTTCTTGAATTAAATTCTATATAACCATTTTTTATTTAATTAAGAGAGATTTTCTTGAATTAAATTCCACATAACCATTTCATAATCCTAAAAAAAAATATATAAAAAATCGTTAACAAATGGAAAAAAAGCAATGCATAAATTCAACTTTTCCTAGGAGATAAGAAGTTTCACTTCTACCGCGCGAGAGTCTCACGCATCAGTTTTTTCAATAGGCACTTCACTCACATAAGGATGATACCACATTAATGCCAAAAATACTATTATAAAAGTATACATAATAAAGGAAGTTTGAAATATTGTAAAAAAATACAATTTTGGACCATTTAAAGCTTCAACTGATTGAAGTTTAAAAAAATTACAATCGACCTTTAAGTGGAGAATTTCTTCGAAGAAAGAACATATGTAAAATTCATTGCAACAAATACTATATAATATGTCATTCATTAAATCAAACCCGTCACGTAAAGCTTAACCGAAAAACACATGCACCTCTTTAAACACTCTTATTTTTTTTTAAATATGTCGAAAGATATTTTATTTCTTCCGATAATTATACCGAATCCCAACGGTACGTGTTTGTACCTCCTATTGACAGTTATTCTGTCTGAAGATTGTGCCGGGATAGGAGGTTGAAATATGGGGTGCGGTGATAAAATATATTTACCATAGTTAGTGGAATTAATAAGTAATTATTTAATTAATAATCTAATACGGAGTTACATCCGAAACGTTTGTTAAATCAGATATCTTTTTTAAATAATATATTATGACCCAAGTAAAAGGTATCCTTACCCCCCCAAACACTAGACGGAAAAAAATATCCACCTTTTTTGAGGGGAGAAGCATATTCTTGGGTTCAAACCGGTAACCTTTCGATGATTCTTTTACCGCGCGGCCATGTACCACAGTTTCATTTGATAATTTTTTTACTCTATAATTCTAGTTCCAGATATTCTAATGCACATATAAATCACGTAGTTCTACTCATTTCACTAATATTTTATATTAGGTTTGTAAGGAATTATATTTAATAATTAATTTAATTATTGATTTAAAATGTATTAATTGTAATTTTGGATAGGTTCAGAATATTGACGAAGAGCTTTGTACTTCCATAGTAACTTTATTGCCTTACATCCAACTATTTAAATTCCGCTCTCCATACCATCTGCACAGAGCTTTAATGTTAGTTTGGGCAATTTAGCAACACTTTCAAGTCTGGCTAAACTAAATCTATTACTGAATTACGTATGTAGGGGTGAAACTAGAGGAGAGGGGATGGTAATCATTGCAGCGGGAGCCCGAATAGGGGGTTAATACTGGGTATTATTATACTTCTGTTTAACAGGGGTGGCTACAGAGGCATCACTAGGGGTAGTGCCGCCTGAGAGCAAAAACTGATTTTTTAAATTTATTTATACGATAAAAAGTAACATACAATGAATAAAAATTTATATATACACATAAATACTCATGTAATTCGATTTAACAGTTCTAATCATTATTTAAAAAAAAATATTATCGACAATAACGAAGCACTTGATGTAATAAACAAAAACCACGCTATATAAAATAAAGCAACGGTAACAATACATGGTGCCCACCTTGACGTGTTGAAGTGAAGTTTGGATGGATAAAATAAAGTTTAATATTATAGAGATGCGCGCACTTAAAAAAAATGCGGAGTGGCACTGTAGAAAGGAAGGTGGAGTGAAGACGTCAGAAATGGATGCATGCGTAAAATGGGCGTTTTTAGTAAGATAAAAAAATAACTATTAAGAAAATTTAGGCACATGTTAAGAATGAATGATGAAAAATAGATTAATCGTACGCTTGAGAGGTAGATCAAGGAAAACGTGGCAGAAAAGGGTGGTCCAGATTTTAAAATAAGGTAAAGTGCGAAGTTTCAATAATAGAAAATAAGCATATCAAGATGATGGGAATGTCTGGCGTTATGTATTTTCTGTCTACCATGACAGGGAAACGGCGTGATAGTATGTTGGTAGTTCGAGTTTTAATTTTTGTGTATACATTGTAATATTTTGTTTTTAGTTATAAGAGTCATTGCGAGAAAAACGTTTAGGCAGTTTGCCATATTATTTATATATTTTTTTAAATTATACAATACAAATAAAGTATTAAATAAATATTGAGGGGCGGGCTTCGGTCACCTCTAAATTTGACCGCCTGCGTGCACCGCAGATAAAGTGCAAATGGAAGCGGTGGCCTGAATGTTACAGTAAAGGGGGATGAACCATCGAACACAACCGACGAATCCCTCATTCACAAAGTGCGTAATGCTTTCAACGATATTCATTTTTCTTAGCTACATCATGTTATTGTATGAGCATTTGAATTTATTTGCGAATGACAAAAGTTATCATTTGTAGACGCTAGATGGAAGTTATTTGTGCCCTTTTGTTGTCATATAGAAAGTTTACATTAAAAATGTATATTTTAGTCTTATCCTGTTTGAAGCTTAAAATGCCTCAGTAAATCAGAATTAATTTATAATGATCTGCATAATTACACAATGTTTCGAATAAATAGTGGGGCTACATAATAAATTTACTGACCGTGGTACTTCTTGAAAACCAATGCTGTCTGTTCGTAATGGAATCATGGTCCCAATATTATAAACCTTAGGGAATGCAAGCAAAACTTGTACGTGTTAAAAAAAATAATGTAATTGCAGTAGAAATGAGTGCGTTGCATAGAATTTGTAGAAATAATGATATTAGGATAGAATGCGGATTGAAAGTAGGTGCCAGTCCTTTAGATAAAGAAAATGACATTGTAATGTTTCAGCGACGTAGACAGAATGAATACTGACAGATTTTAAAAACTTATATAAATGAACAGTTTACAGGATACAAAAAGTTTGGCTACACTAAGAAAAAAGTGGTACTTATTAAAAATTAATCAAAATTCAGTAACAGGAAAGAGTGAAAAGCCTTTACAATTGAAACGTATAACATACATGACGAGGAGAATTGAAGTGGCAAAGGCGAGAAATTTGTGTCAGAACATAATGACATTGGTATCAGTTCTTTCTGTTTACCCCGATAGGAACATGATAGTTTTGATGATAATGCTGATATACAAATATTTTTACTTTTTGTTTGATTTGCTCCAAATATTTTACATACCATTACGCTATTTCCCTGTCGGTGTAGGCCGAAAATACAGAGTCGGATTTTTCTATCTCGCCACATATCCAATGACTCTTCTGCATTCATACACCTCATACATACCCGAAGACTTTTCTAAACTTTCTGCGTTTGTTTCTTTTAAAATATCATTCATTCGATATAGTACAACCATGCTTTTCTTAGTCTTCCTCTCACACACTTTTCACTGACATTTACATTATATATTTGATGTATTAGTCTTCATTTACATTATATATTTGATGTATTAGTCTTCATTTACATTATATATTTGATGTATTAGTCTTCATTTGTTCATTCATTTGTTCTACGGTACACATCCCAAATCATCTCCGAATACTCTTCATCTAACTTAATTAATCTGTTCAAGTAGAATAATATATAAGATGACAATGAATGACAGAATATGGAAAAGTGATTAACCCTTCCTTCCCTGTGTTGTGTAACTAGTACACATTGCTTCTAAAAATTTTAATATCTCTATAAATATAATAAATACTGGGTTCAGATTTTAGGTATTACTTCGTAATACATTTACGCATTGAATGAAAAAATAAGATTAATAATAATTAGCACTTATCGGCCACATCAGAGATATTTTGTGAAAATCAGGAATAAATTAATCAATACAATCAAACGTGTGCCAGTGTGTGACGTAGGTATACACATTCTAAAAAACCGCTATGGATGAGGAAGCGACGCTATTCACGTCTCACTCTACTTCGGTGTATGGGAACGCAAGAAATAGAATCTCTGTTCGCTCGCTTTAGTACTTCACCCGTTTTGTGAACGTCGACCGACGTTTTTTTCTTCATGTTTTCAGCAATTAAATTTCAATTATTATCACTTTTGACTTCAAATTTAACTAATTTAAGCGATTGACTATGAATATTCTTATTTTTCCGATTTTAAATCGCTCATTTTTACATGTGTATTGAATACACAGCACCGGGACGCGCGGATTTTTTTATGACAGGAAGGGAAAAGTTAAGGAAGAATGTGAATATAAGACGGATGTGTTGAATAAGATGAATAAAATCACTCTTAGATGGTTTGGCCAAGTAAAATGAATGAATGAAAAAACTTATACATCTAATAAATAGTGCAAATGTGACGAACGTGTGGTAGAGGAAAACCAAGGAAAGTACGGTCGGAACAAGTGAATGATATTTTGAAAAAAGGAAATGTAATAAATCAGAGAAAGTGCAGGAGCTGTATGATAAGGTGTATGGATGTGGATAAGATGAAATATGTAAGTTGAGATAGGAAAGTCTGATACTCTGTTCTTTCTGCCTATCCCAGCAGGGAAACGGCGTGTTAGAGTGTACTATATGTACATTATAGAATTTTTATTTTATTTATTTGGCATTTCAGGTTTAACCAAATTAAATCCATTGCTAGGAAAAATATTAAATTATAAAACATGATTAATGATTATTTATGATAAAAGAGTAATGTTGTCTTTTGTAACATTAAATTGAATGTTTAGTTTTTAAATAAAAAAAAATCTAATTTTAATCGCCATATATTATCACAAAGGATAATAAAGAGGTCTTTTTTTTTAAATCAAATAATAAATAATTTATTGTTTAAAAAAAAGTATATTGAAAAAATGAACGTGAGTTCTGTAAATATGCATAAAATTTTCAATATCTTAGCATGTACTACCTACACTTAAATGTGGTTAATAATGCGTTTAACCTCACAGTGATTTCTTCCAATTTACGGCTGCTAATCGACAACCCTTGTCACAAGTTCGGCCAAGTTATTTATATAAATCGATTTTCAATATTTCCTAACATCCTAACGCTCCAGGAGTCCAGTTGGTATCCTTTGAAACAAGAAAATATCGGTCAAAACTTGGGATTTTCTAAGATTTCACTTAAAAATATAATTATCATTTTCATAATAAAAATGCTTCATGAAGGCTCTTACCATAGATACCAGACATATTTCTATTTATATCTTATTTATGATCGATTCAATGCTTTAATATGGAATGACAAAATTGATGAAATATACCATCCATTTTCCTGTATAAGAATCTATGTATGCGTCAAATTCTACAGAGAGATTATGAGTGTGTTTAGATATTTCTTTCTCACTTTTTCTCCTGGCTATTTATCAAGAGAGAAGAACAACTATGTATTCGCAATAACAACCTGTTCATGGGAACGCGGTCTATGAATGACGCAAAACTCAACATACCCTACCTATAAAAACCAGAGAGAAAAAATATACATTCGAGACTCTCATTTCTCTATTGTCACTTGTCGTGTTTAATATGTTGTTATTTTCTGTATCAAAATATACACGTTAGTTTTTTATTATTATTTTAAATATGAACATATCTATGAATTCACTGAGCGTTAACAGGCTTAACATATTTATCATTAGATGTAATAATAGCTTTGTTGATATTTTTCACCAATTAAGTGGTTGTATTTTTTGAACTTCTATTTGATTGGATAATTCCAAATTTAAAAAAAAAAAAGAATAAAAGACAATATCATAGATTTTGTAAGTTGTTCTAATTCCTTCCGTTTTATGGTTACGTTTTAGCAGCTTTAGGACAGCTAGAACATTTTATTTTAAATATTGAATTTAGATTAATTTGTATTAACAAAATTTAAAATTACATAGTTTGATTAAAATTTATGAAGAAATTTTATACCTTGGAAGCATGTTCACATCATATAATATTGAAAAAAATAGTAGGTGTAGTAAAGAAGTTAATGATTAGGCAAAAAGTGTTGACCAACTAGGGCAATCTATTAGGTGTTAATATAAGTCGTGCCCGTTTTTTTTCAATTTAAAAATGAGCACCAAAAGTAAAACAAAATGGTAAAGGTTATACGTCATTCGAAAAATAAATTTCTGTTTTAAAAAATATTGTGTTTGCTTTTAAGTACATATATTATTTTATTTGATTACAAGCCTTTAAAATGGAATGTCAAGTAGACGAAAGTGAGCATTTTCGACACCTCCTCCTGATTGCGTTCAATCGAGGGAATAAAGCTGCTCGCGATATTTGCGAAGAGTACGGTGAAGATGCTATGAAGGTAAGAACAGCTCATCGATGGTTTTTGCGTTTTTATGACGGTAATTTCGACCTGAAAGACATGGAACGTTCCGGACGACCAGTGAACTTCGATGAGGACCGCTTAAACTATATTATTCATGAAGATCCCCTTCAAACATTTTTCATTGTTGTCTTTGAAACGCAAAAACCATCAACGAGCTATCTTTAAATTTCCGGCATCTTCACCGTACACTTCGCAAATATCGCGAGGAGCTTTCGCAGCTTTATTCCCTCGATTGAACGCAAACAGAAAGAGGTGTCGAAAATGCTCACTTTCGTCTACTTGACATTCCATTTTGAAGGCTTGTAATCAAATAAAATAATATATGTAACGTGAAAGCAAACACAATATCTTGTAGAGCAGAAAATTTTCTTTCGAATGACGTATAACATTTACCATTTTGTTACTTACTTTTGGTGCTCATTTTTAAATTGGAAAAAAACGGACACAACTTATGTTAGCACACAGTAATAGAAAAAAAGCTGGCTGATGGTTATGGAATGCTTTTTAAATCTAAGGATATGTAAGCGAAATTGGTAAAAAAAACAATGAAAGTCGAAATGAGAGCTTGCGTAGAATGTGTAGAAACAAATTAATGATAGAATAATGATATAGTGAAAAATGTTAATTGAAAGAGGATACAGCGATTAAGGGAGTATTCTACTCTAGGGGCGTGAATTTCGGGCGTTTTTTCAGACTAAATAAAAAAAATGACTGTACATTTTTTTACAGTTTGTTTATTGATGATTTGAGAATGTACAAAAAAAATTTTGAAAAAAAAAAAGGAAAATGCAAGATTGTGTCAGCTGTTATCTCTTGTAAAAAAAGGGAGTGAGCTGGTCGACATGATTGGAGCCCAGTTTCTTGATAAAAAAATAATGTCGTTATAGTTGGTACCAAAGAGAGAAACCAAAAATCGAAAAATGGCATTTTTTTTAAATAGTAAATTTTTTTTTTAGATTTAAATTTTTCAAGGTAGGGACGACATAAAAACCTTTATCAACGTTTTATATTAAATTTGAAGGCAATCGGTTGGATAGAACTTGAGATTTTATGTCGACCAGGTTGGAAAAAGTAGTTATAGTGTGCTGGTGCCCACCTTGATATATGGAAGTGAAACTTGGACTTGGTAGAAGAAGGATAAAGGTAAGATAAATACTGTAGAAGATATGTGCACTAAATAATAATTGTGGAATGTCAATGTTTGAAAGAAAGGGGAAGAAAGACATCACAAATTAATGCATTAATAAAATTAATGTTTTAAGTAAGATGAAGAAAGGAGTTTAAAAATGGTTTGGACATGTGGAAAGAATGAATGATGAAATAATGAATTAGCAAGTATACTATTCAGAAGTGCAAGGTATGCGTGGAAGAGGTAGACCGACGAAAACGTGGTTGGACCAAATGGAACAGATTTTGAAAGAAGGTAAAGTGAGAAGTATAAATAATAGAACATTGTACATGACGAGATGTATGAATGTGGAGGAGGCAAAAGTTATGTGCTTGGATAGAAAAAAATGGAGATCTGTTCTTTTTGCCTACCCCGCAATGGACACGGCGGGATGATATGTATGTATCATTATACCGCTAAATCCGCTTGTTAAGAGATATGAGGGGTCGGCGGGACAGTTAACAACATTATATAGAAGGATCAATAAATTCACTTGAAGCCGATTATAATTTTTTTTTTAATTTGGCGAATTTATTGCCATGTGGCAATCTCTTCCAACCAACCAGAAAGATGTTTTAATAGGCCCTAAGTGTTAACCAGACTGGAATCCTATTAAAAAAAATCTGGGTTCCAGTGGGGATCGAACCCGCAACCTCCGGATCGGCAGACAAGTGTCTTACCACCAGGCCACGGAGGTCGTCTAATTTTCTACACTAAATAAATACTTAAGGTGAATGATATCTTTTTTGAGTAATTACTTTTTGAAGTTTAATCAAGTTTTGATGTTTTTCCCTCTTTTTGTACATAATTGTTAAAATTCTTTTCTCAAATTTATCTTAGTTGAAACGAAACTCTCAATTTTGCGCGTGGATATTTTATATCTGTCTTGTGTAGATAGATATATACATTTATTGGAGATTCAGTAATGTAACAATCCTTTTCCGGAAAATCCAAAAAAGGTAGCCGTAAAAAGACTCCCGGATATGCCTCTTTCGTTCTTTGCCTCTCGATTTAATCCTCTATCAGAATTACTTTATGCTAGAAACTTTAACAGTGCTAATAAATCATATTTATAAATTTGCTTTTAAAATAGGTATAAGATTATTTTTAAACTTTTATTTTTAACCAATTTGGATTTTTATTATGTTATGTATGTTAATGTTAAGGATATGTTATTAAGATGAATGATATGTTAGGTTATCTGTCAAGTTATATCTCTAGTATTCTCTACATGGAGTGAAAACATGTACGATGCGAAAGAACGAAAGAAATATGATGTCGTCGAGATATGGTGTTGAAGTTGTATACTCTGTATTTCATATACTGAAAGGCACACCGACGACTCTAACATCCAAGAATTTAAGTTTACCGAAAGATTTTCAATAATATGCAGACTGACATATTGAGGACACATTGCCAGATTAAAAAAAAAACGTAAGTTTAGAGAACGTAGTGCTCACGGACACAGTAGAGGAAAAACGAGTAAAATGAAGATGTCCTATAAGATGGATGAACCGACTACATCATAAACGCTGCTTTCAACATGACCAATATATACTATTGATATCTATGTGTTAAGGGTTCTAAACATGGATAGATGGTTAAAAACCTGTCTCCCAAACAGGGGGTTTCGGGTTCCATTTCCGTTGGTTTCCAATTCTTTTCCAAAAGCGTTTTAGTCTTGTTTTCATTTAAGGGTCCTTTAATACATATCTGGTTAGTTGAAAGAAATTACCACATGGAGATGCACCCGCTAGGTTTTACTGTATACAATGAAAGTTAAATACAAAAAATACACAGCTAAATGTCAACCAACAGTAAACCACTCCTACACAACGACGCTCCAAGTTAAGAAGTTAAGAAAATATCCAGCTGTTGCATGGATATTTTCTGAGTGTTCTAGAAACATGAATTCATAATAATATTAATATACGAGTACATATCTAAGAACACCGTTGACATAAATGACACCGTTGACATAAATGACACATGACCTTATTGATAAATCTCGTCATGCATAATCTACCATTATTCATGCTTCATTATTCACATTATCTTATTTCAAAATCTAGTCAACTTGATCGTCACATTTTCCTCGGTATTCCTCTTCCACGCACTTGCACTTCTGACTTGTATACTCGCTTAGTCATTCTTTCTCCATTCATCCTCTTCACTTGTCCAAACCACCTTAATGTCACTATCCTCATCTTACCTAAAACATCCATTTTCGTTCATTCTCACGTCACCAAACTTACCTAATACACTCGGTATTAATTATTTTACCCTCCCATCCAACCATTAAGATCATCAGCCCAGATATTTTTTAATTACTCTTTTCCTTTCCACCATACCTTTCACTTCATCTCATTTAATCACATGAGCTTAAGCTTTACTGTCTAGCTAACGTTTTGAAATAATCATAAAACACCTCGACACTTGTTTATTTTATTCTAAGCCAATCTACATTATCTTCATTTTAGGCAGATCGTTCGTTCCACACCCCTTTCGGTTGCACTTAAACATAATATGTCTTTCTTTCCATTTCTCCATAATTATTCCACACTCCAATTATTAGTTTTCCTCTTATTGCCATCACAATAGTAATGGAGAAACAGATGAGGGAGGCTCAACCCTGCAATGAGAATATAATTAGGCAATCCCTCGCAGACGAGTATGATTGTCACTCCCTTTCGTGTCTGAGGTAGATCAAAAGTCTAGTTCTAGACCCACACACCTTCCTGCAATATGGACACAATATTCCAGGTAGAATTTGACGATTCGGTGCTAGATTTTTTTTCTTTCGCTTTATGCATTTTTCATGTTAACGGTCGCGTCTAGCATTCTAAAAAATTCCACTCCTTCAGCCACAGTGCATCTCCACTGGCTGCACTCTTGTGCCGCTGCAACTTATCACTGGATATGCAAACCACACAGTTTGAGATTGGATTAGATATCGTTTCTCAACCTGTGGTCTGTGACCCCTATGGGAGTCGCTGTGAGATATCATAATAAAAATAACTTAAGTGTACAAAAGCAGAATAGCACATTTTCTAAGAATAATTCTAAGGATAATTTATATAGTACCGTTTAGAGAGTAGACTCCTTAATAGCTCTCGAATTTCGGAATCAAACCAACTCTTATTGACAGATTAAAAATATTGAAAAAATATATTAAGTTGAGTATAATAAGGATAAGAAGTGGAGTGATGGTTGCGATGCTAGATTGGGTACTTCCTTTGTTAGCCCGTTTAGAGGGTATACTCTCCTCAACAGCGCTCGAATTTGGGAATCGAACCCACTATTATTGACAGATTAAAATTGAAAAAATATCAATAAGTTGAGTATAATAAGGATAAGAAGTGGAGTGATGGTTGCGATGTTAGATTGGGTACTTCCTTTGTTAGTCCGTTTAGAAGGTATACTCTCCTCAACAGCGCTCGAATTTGGGAATCGAACCCACTCTTATTGACAGATTAAAATTGAAAAAATATCAATAAGTTGAGTATAATAAGGATAAGAAGTGGAGTGGTGGTTGCGATGTTAGATTGGGTACTTCCTTTGTTAGTCCGTTTAGAAGGTATACTCTCCTCAACAGCGCTCGAATTTGGGAATCGAACCCACTCTTATTGACAGATTAAAATATAAAAAATATCAATAAGTTGAGTATAATAAGGATAAGAAGTGAAGTGATGGTTGGGATATTAGATTGGGTACTTCCTTTGTTAGTCCGTTTAGAGAGTATACTCTCCTCAACAGCGCTCGAATTTGGGAATCGAACCCACTCTTATTGACAAATTAAAAAATATCAATAAGTTGAGTATAATAAGGATAAAAAGAGGAGGGGGGGTTGTGGAATTATATTGGATACTTCTTCTGTTAGAAGTTTCACGATTAGCTCAGAATAAAGAAGACAAGTTCTTAGCTCTGGTGTGGACTGATTTTGGAAGTGGACTGAGTGGAAGCGTTGTCTAGAGTTCAAGACAAGTGGATATCAGTGGTGTCGTTGGCAAGTTTCCAACTCCGGTTCGAAATTATAATGTCAAGAGAATGAAGCAATTAAATAAAAAAATTGTCTTAAATTTGACCATATATTATATAAAACAGCATGATCACTGAAAGGATTACAATGTTTGGAAATGGCGTAGAACAATTTGAATGATAAACGTGAAAAGTGGTTTTATATAAATGCTGTCCTTATTCAGCGTCCCCGTTTTGTTTTCTGAGTTGAAAACAAATCGCTGCAACCACCGTAGAAAATTACACTCTGACTCTATTATCTGCATAATATTTTTTACAATCTTAAGTTAACATGAAAGTCTTTAGCTAATGTATTTATTTTTATAAATAAACGGTATAATGCACCTTATAACAAAAATAATACAAAATTAAATAGCCAGTAGTGAGTGCTCTACATATTAAAGATTGAATATATAAAAATATTAAAAATTATTTTACACAATTTCAACAAAAACAATCACAAAGAAACAGGTATCAAATTGTACAAAATCATACGTTACCAGACAATACGGGGGCGTCCACAGGCGCACAGCCCGCACTGCGCAAAAAAATATGTACACAAAATACAAATAATTGAAAAACAAACCAAAAACAAAATACAACTTTTTTTTTATTTTACACATGACAAATATACGTAATTTTCGAAAAAAACAACATGTAATTTAATTTGGACATACAATTTTAATGGATCTGGGTTTGTTGCCTTTCATTTGTCGTGTCCCCAGTAAACTAGGTTTTTGGCCTGTATCTCACTGAGGATATTTAGCATGAAAAAGTAAATCGATACTTCTTTCCGATTTTCGATTACACAAAAACAAAACCCCGTTACACATTCTCATCAACCTAACAAACAGTGACACTCAGTTACAACTGGAAACATCATGCGAAATCAAACTCCTCACACATCACTCCAGAAATATCAAAAACGTTCATCCCACAATATATCGCACACAATCATAAAAATTAAAACAAAAAATACAAATGTAAAACAACAAAAAAAACCACACTCAAGAGCCCACACAAACCTTTTCCACACGTCATTCATCTTGCAAGCCCAAGTACTCAAACTCCTGTCGCAATAACAACCACGCTCCGATCGACTGCCTAAACTGTTTTCCTCCCTTTACCCTTATTGAATTTTGCCTTTGGCCAAAAGAGGTTTTAACTCTAGGGATGGTGAACATTTGATCATTTGCCATGCGCGTCATGTGTCTGCTGAGTCTGCATCTTCCCTTCCTCTCGATAATAGTGCCAGAGAATGGATTTAAGATGCAAATTGGCTATGTTTAGGACCCGATACTCTCTGAAAAGCTTCGCCGTGGGATATCGGGCAGGAAGTTTGTTAATTATTTTCACAATCATTTTTTCGGAAACCTGCAATATGTGTTGACAACTTGAAAACAAAGTATAAACGACGGAATCAGACAGGCGCAACTTTACAAATCTTCAGCACGGTGAAAAACCACAAAAATAGATTTAAAAAAATCACAATAATCAATAAAAAAACTGTTCTTCAAAATACCTCGAAAGACACGCGGGATTCTATTTCAAGGTTCAGATATTCGGAGTGCTTTTTCAGATACTCCTTATAGGCCAGCAAACTAATTCTAAAAAATATTCGAGACTGTGACGTACTCATTTCTGATCCTGTGTAGTCTAGGTGTGGAAGAATTCGCAAAATAATTTGTTTTATAATTTTTACATGGAACGGTGTCTTGCAGCTTGGTAATTCTTGTCGGAATTCGAATGCTAATAAATTCCAAGTGTTTCGGACGATCGATTGACGATCGACTTTGAAAAGTACAATCAAGTCCGCTAATATTCGCCGATCAGAGAAGTTTATCAAATTAAGGTTGGATAACAACAAATTGTAATTTATATCATTCATATATACTATAGACCTATTTTTAAAATGTTTGGTTATATCGATCTAATTGTTTAAAATCTATTTATATTTCTTGTATTTAATACTACGTGCATAATTGTGTTTATATTATAAAGCTAAGGTCCAAAATTTTCCGGTTTTAACAAATAAGAGCGTGTATGGACAGATACAGCGCCCATTGCATGGTCAGGCGATGTGACAGTTAAAATTTGATATTTCTACCCTTAGTAGTCAACTTGAGCTCGTCAACTTGACCATGTCAACTTGAGCTGATAGAAGATGTGTTGTTTGGTTATATTCTGAAATGTCAAAGTCAATGTGGCTCAAAATATATAACATATTGTATTACACTTTCGTTGTATGCAGTATAACCTGGCGGGCTTATTGCTATGGGGTAATGTCTTCCAACCAGCCAGAAAGATGTTCAAGTTGCCTTAAGCGAAAACCAGACTGGAATCCTTTTTTAAAAAAATCGGGGTTCCAGCGGGATTTAAACCCGCAATCTCCAGGTTGGTAGACAAGCGTCTTACCAACTATATATATATACTCGAACCGGATAGTATTCAAATCTTCTGAGACAATGGTGCACAATAGTATTCTTGTACAAACTTTGATGTATGTAAGTGAAACGTGAACGCAGAAAAATACTAAAAGGAGCCGAATAAATCCAGCAGAAATGCGTACACTAAGAAAAATACATGAGAAGGCAATATATAAGAAAAAGGAAGGAATGAAGTGATAAGGAATGAATGTGAACATATGGCTATAAATAATGTAATTTTACATATAATGTGAATGGAAGGCGTGGTAAAGGTAGACAATTTTTTTTATTAATACTTTGAAAGAAGGAAACGTAAAAAGTTAAAAAAAATCGTAGGAGTTGTGTGAGAAAGTGCATGAATGTAGAAGAAGCGAAACACACGAGTCGAGATATGAAACTCTGACGATCTTTTCTCTATACCTACCCTGACAGGGAAACGGATTGATTATGTGTTTCTACTTTTTTTGTATAAATTGTATGAAAAATATAAATTCATTTAAGTTTTATTCCTTTGTTCTTGTAAAATTATTGCTTTTTCATACAAGTTCAAAAAGGGCGATCTAACTTTTCCTGAAATATCTCAAAAGCGGTTTAGTGATTGTTAGACAATATTCATGTTTTTTTCTTGTTTTTAAGGTATATTCATATTCGATACAATTAATTTAATTTAGTAATACTATTTATAACAATAAGACATTATATAATGCGTCGTTTTGAGAGTACACTTTCCTGAATGGTGCTTTGACTGGAAATTCGAACCCACTTTTATTGACAGTTTAAATATATTACAAAATAAATCTATATAAGTTGAGTGGTACATATATAGTGAAATTTATATACTCGTAGATTCGGAACGGTAAATTTATTTGAAAATTAAATCGACCTCAAAGATTTACTCTTCTCCGAATGAAGATATTTTAAACAAAGGTGAATAGAGAGATCCCACAATTAAGTAGTAAAAAAAATATAATTTAATTTTCAAGAAGAAATTTAGAGTTAAAAATACCGGAATATTGTTGGTTAATGTTGTTTTCTTTGCCCAGGATTTGCATAATTCGGTTTATGAATACCAAGAAGCAGAAGAAAAATAAAGCAACTGAATGACTGAGAATATACTATTATACAAAACTGCATATTTCACAAAAGTATTAGATTTACATGGAATTATCTTGAATCTGCAAGATTCTATAAGTGTTCCGCTTACCGACCGTAGACATGGAACTATGTTGAGTACTTGAATATAAAGTAAGGTTGAAAATTCACGCTCTCAATAAGAGTTCTCCGAGGCACTGAAATGAATTTAAATTGAAGCAAACCAGAATCATTCTCAGAAATTGCATGGCGCGACTTAAGGTGCGCCATATATTAGAGAAAGACTTAATGTTCCGAG
The DNA here is from genome assembly GCA_949825065.1 of Odontocerum albicorne. Classification (NCBI taxonomy): domain Eukaryota; kingdom Metazoa; phylum Arthropoda; class Insecta; order Trichoptera; family Odontoceridae; genus Odontocerum; species Odontocerum albicorne. Next base: position 43,561,396 of record OX463843.1, on the reverse strand, counting down.
AATGCCGTGATTCTCTTTGGAAGAGAACAAAAATTTACGTTCTGATGTTGACCTATTTACCAGTGGAATCTGAATACCTAAATAATTATTCTATGTGGTCTTAAAAAATTGTGATTTGAATTATGGTTTTTAAACCTTTAATGTTTTGTAAATAATGGGTTACACTTAAAAATATGAACTCTTTTAGAGAAAACAAAAAAAACATGCGGTAAAAATACTACGAATATAAAATTTACTGCATTTATTTATTTAACACTTCCTTGCAAAAACAATTCAGGGGGGTGGGGGAGCTTATTGCCAGGCGGCAATTTCTTCCAACTAACTAGACAAAAGTAAAAAAAAAAAGGATGTTACATGGTAGCAAAAAAAAACAAACAATTATTCATCTTTACAACATTTATAAATAGGGTAAACCTGGGGCAAACCGACACCCCCTTAACGTTTTACTCAAACCAAACTTAATTATACATGTTGGCCACCATTATGAGTATTTTTCTAAACTTCAGAAGTGTTGCGCTTCGCATAAAAACAATAATCTGGCAATATCTCAATAATCTTTTGAGATATTTATTATTCTTTGTGACTACTGTCTACCTACTGGTGAGGACCAATACACAACAACTATATTTTCGTTATAATGATATGAATATTTCTGTTTAACCACAAGCTTTCTTTTTGAGATTATATTTCTATCGTGTTTAGCTAATGTCAGTGCATTGTATTAGGGAAGGCAAAATCATGCTACTATAACCATGTGTTGAATATTTTTACAAACAAATTCTTTTTTATGTAGGGGCAAACGGACACTGTTTTTAAGGGGCAAACGGGCATAGCTTACCTTGCACGAATTACTCCCCGTTTGTTGTAGATCATGGTGCGTAATCGTGAAAGGACAACTAAACGATGTAACTGAAGTGAAGAGTCAATGTCTCTGGCAGTAAAAGCTGTCAAAATCGACAAATTTATTATTGGTATTGGATGGGCATGGAACCCATTGTTCTGATCCCGACGAAAAAGCTTTCGAAAATAATATGCACCTTCTTTGCTTGCCGACACATAGTGCACAAAAATTGTAACCCCTTGATGTTTAATTTTTTGATCCATTGAAATTCAATACAACGAAAGTTGCCGTGAACATTTACGTCGATATCCAACAAGTGGAGTAAACAGAACTACATTTGGATCTCTACTTCAAGAAGTATGGAATCAGGCGGCAACTGTTGGTAATGCTGTCAACGGCTTCAAAAACTTCAAGAAGAGGGCGTAAAGGGACTGAGCCAGAATCTTGACTACCAGGAAATTTATTTTTGAGCTAAATGCTAAGATACTACTCCAAAATGTGAAAAAAATTAAAAAAGAAGCAATACTAAATCTCAGAAGAAAACGGAGAATTGTGGTTCTTGTAATGATGCCCATAAAAAAAGGGGAAATTTGGTTCAGTGCCTTGAGTGTAATGTCTGGTATCACGTTGCATGTGATTTAAATGGAGAAGTCCCTGTTTTCAGATGTGTACGATGTTATATTGAAGCTAGTGATTAGGTGTCGTATGCCCCTTTGTAAGGGGGCAGAAGGACACTACTTGGATTATTCGTTTTGTATTTGTTTCATGCATAGGTCCTTTTTTTAATGCATCCATTTATTTAATCAAGTGTTTTTTTTAATCGTTCTGCATGTTTTTTTTTCGATTTGTATTTCTGTACTTTTTCACATTTTATGTTGAGCGTGTCCGTTTGCCACAGGTTTACCCTATACGAAGTAAAAATGAAATACAACCAATCAAAGAATAATGAAGGGATTGTGGAGAGGAAAGAAATTAAGAATTTTTCAGTCACTTCTTAAGGTTTGCCAAAGACGGAGTGATTCTAACGTTGGTTTGTAACTGGTTCCAGAGTCTCACTGCATGGATAGTAAAGGATGACGTAAAAAAAGAAGAGCGGTGAATTGGGAGGTCCAATAAACTATATCTGTTTGAGCGTAGTGCAAGTCCATAATCGAAAAGACGCTGAATATTTTCGGCGAGATAAGATGGCGTGTGTGGTGGGACAGTTAAGTATTTTATACAATATACACAGTATGTCAATTTTGCGTCTATTTCTCATGTTTAACCAGTTCAGCTCTTTCTAGTATGAAGTTATGTGATCGTACTTTCTCAGGTTAAAAATAAATATTAGACAAACGTTTTAAAGACGCTGTAATTTGTTCAGATATTCCTGCGTAATATCCAAATAACCGACGTCCGCATAGTCCAAAATCGATAAGAGCAGAGATTGCACGAATACAATTTTGATTTTGAAAGGAGTCTTTGCAACACTTATAGGATTGAAAGTTGATATTGTAAAAAATGTTTAACTGTGATTTGAATAAATTGTTAAATAGAGGTACCAAAAGAAAGATCTGAAAATAAATGTTTCGAAATCCAAAGTAATGGTGATATAAAAGGGTGAATGCAAAAGTTAATACGATATATGGGTGAGCAATGAATGTTTCTGAATGTTTTGAATTTAGTCAAGTATTTCGTCAGATTATGGAAGAGTTACGACATACACCATATATCGAAAGGCGTTTAGCGATAAGACAAAAAGTCAATGGGGACTAAAATATATACACTTGTATCAGACAGTATTAAAATCGACTTAGATGAAAGTCCACAACAGTATTCTAGTAACAGTTTTGATATACCACACTCGTATGGGAGTGAAATGTGGACCTGAAAATACTAAAAGGAGCCGAAGAATTCACGGAGTGCCAATATATGACAGAATACACAAAGTGATTAGGAATGAATGTGAACTTAAGACTGATGTATTAAATAAGATGATAAAGAGCACTCTCAGAAGGTTTGGTCATGTAGAACAACTGAATGAAGGAAGACTAACAAAATAAAGTATTGTTTGTGCTTCCCTGATTATGAGGTGAAAGCCTTGAAACCGGTAGGGTTATACCGTAACAAAAAGTGGAACAAACAGTGATTGATAAAACAAATTAGAATGTCTTTAAACTTCCACAATGTTAATGCCTTAACTATAAATAATGTACAAGGTAATTTGTTTAGTCAAACACTGTTTATTCCACTTTATATAACGTTATAATTCTATCGGTTTCAAGGTTTTTACCTCATCATCATGAGAGCAAAAACAAGACAGTCTTGTTTGTGTTCCCCTAATGATGAGGTGAAAACCTTGAAACCGATAGAATTATAACGTAATATAAAGTAGAATAAACAGTGGTTGATTAAACAAATTACAACACTTATAATTGTATAAAACTTCTTATGCATATAAAACGCCATGGTGAATTTATCGCCTTGTAGAGGTCTCTTCCAACCAACCAAAATTTTGTAAAGACAACTTGACTAGAATAATGTGAAGTTTTTTTTTAATAAAAACGGGTTACTAAAGAGAATTGAACCCGTAACCTCAGTTTTGATAGTTATTTTGCTAATCATGTTTCATACCAAATAGGTCACGAAGGTCGGCAATATATCGTCGGTATTCTATTCGAGAAATAAATTGTATCCGTTGTTTTTTTTTTGGCGAGTCAAGTGGTGAAATCTCGGTACATTTAAAAAAACTTTTGACAGTTTTGATAAATCACTTACCAAGTTCAGGTGTAAATAAAATATTCATCTCTTTTTAAAATAAATCTTTTCATATGAAGCGGAGAGTGTTGAATTATATATTACTTTTTTTTTTTAAGACATTCGTTTACATCGTTGCTTTCTTTTAGGTAGATTCCAATAGAATTACAGTAAAACTTCGTTATAACATCCTTATTTGAGCGAGGGAGGTATCCGTTAAAGCCAAAAAGGTCCATTATATTATTAAATAGGTTTTCCGAATGCGTATGTTAAACAAATGACAAATTAGTTTATCTGTTTTTACTTATGTAGATACGTTTGTGTAATAAAAAATAAGTATCCATATATAGATATGCGAATGGCATAGTCAGGGGCTTTATAAAATCAAATTTAAATCCCTCAGCCATCTTTTGGCTTCGGTCGTCAGTTTGTTTATATCCTCCATCGCTCCGTGGAACCTGTGTTTAGGGCATTCTCTTATAATGTGGTGTTGGGTCTGAGCCGCAGCACCGCAGTCACAGACCATAAACCACATTATAAGAGAATGCCCATGAGTATCCACGAAAAGAATAATTTCACAGAAAAGTTTTCTATATGTATATGTTCTTGTTTAAGTACTCACATTAGTTTTGAAACTGTAATGAACAATTACGCGATCTAAATCAAAATAAATAAACAAAAAATATACTTTAATTATATTTAACTTAACAAATAAACAATGTATGTTTTGTTATGTTAATTGAAAACAAAACGAAATTTAAATTTTACAAAAACAAAATTAACCTTCTTATTCGTCTTTAGATTATGATATATCCATATATACACTCCCGTTATAGGGTGACGTTAATGTTCGATGTTAAAACACTCGCTTTTGATGATCCTACTTTGAAAAAAACCTAGTCTTATTTGAAATTTTGAAGTATATATATATATATATATATATATATATATATATATATATATATATATATATATATATATATATATATATATATATATATATATATATATATATATATATATATATATATATATATATATATAATATATATATATATATATATATATATATATATATATATATATATATATATATATATATATATATATATATATATATATATATATATATATATATATATATATAATATATATATATATATATATATATATATATATATATATATATATATATATATATATATATATATATATATATATATATATATATATATATATATATATATATATATATATATATATATATATATATATATATATATATATATATATATATATATATATATATATATATATATATATATATATATATTATATATATATATATATATATATATATATATATATATTATATAATATATATATATATATATATATATATATATATATATATATATATATATATATATATATATATATATATATATATATATATATATATATATATATATATATATATATATATATATATATATATATATATATATATATATATATATATTATATATATATATATATATATATATATATATATATAATATATATATATATATATATATATATATATATA
>OX463843.1:43422785-43556028 GCA_949825065.1 Odontocerum albicorne | reverse complement strand
GGTTTAGCAGCAAAGTTCTGCATCTCCTCCTCCACTCCACTCGGTCTTTAGCGACCCTCTTGAGCTCTGTATAGGAGGTGCAGTCCATATCGTGGCATATTTGCTTCAGATACTCTCGGCGAGGACGCCCTCTGCCAATTGATCCCTCAATCATTCCCTCCAGTATATTGTGCAGGGGATTTTAATGTCGCAGCATATGACCCATCCATTCTGCACGCCTTTTCGATATGGTGTTTGACAGGTGCCTGGTTTCTTTGATCCTGCTGAGAACCTTGTCAATCCTTAGGATTCGTCTTTAGGTCCATATCTCGAAGGCTTCCAATCTTTTTCGATCCCTTTCGCCCATGCACCATGTCTCGAAACCATATATCAAAATACTCCAAACAATGAGTAACAAAACAAATATAAAGTACAAATTTCAGTGTGTTGATGGTTTGCGCTCGGCGTACCAGTTCGATTTAAGGACACCTTACTCCTTCATCGGATTTATGAAACGGACGTGGGATATTTGATGGAGATTTGACTGGGGTTGTGTAGATAAAAACATGGTGGTAGAGAGGAAAGGATAGAATTTTACGTATTTTAATGTTATAAATATACATATTCGTAGAAAAAAAGGATTGAGATATATAAAAAAATATGGATATCTTATATTATAATATTATACGAAGACGGGGATTGTGTGTGTGGCGGGAGGGGTGGTGACTTTATAAGATATAAACACATGAAATGATTAAGGCTATGTATGTGTGTAAAGATAGGAAAATCTGGCGCTCTGTCGAAATGCCGTGATGATGTGCATGCATGTATGTGCATATAATTTGTGAAAAATTCTTCAAATGCAAATAAAAAAGATTTAGTGTTTTATATATCACGACAGTATTCAATTTAAACGATGACGTGAGAAGCTGAAGAGAATCTACACCTTTTTACCTTTATCATATTTTTATTATCTCACAGAATGTGCCAAAATGTCAGTGTTGATAAGTGTCTTATGTAGTAAAGATTGATAAGATTTTTCACTCAATTTTGGAAAGTAATGCCTTCAAAAGAAAATGATTGCCATTTATTTTGTGAAGCAAAGGTAACTTTGTTTCTAAAATATCGAGGAGATTTATATGTATGATACTCTTACATATTTCGATTCGTTTTTTATATTTAAGATGCCTCGTGCATCAGACAACCTTCGTGACTTAGTTGGTTAGACGCCTGTCTTCTGACCCAGAGATTGTGGGTTCGATTCCTGTTGGAATCTAGTTTATAAAAAATGTTATAATCTGTTTTTCATTTAAGGTCTCATAAACATCTTTCTAATTGGTTGGACGAGATTGCCACCTGGGAATAATCCCACAAGGCTACACTGTACACAAAGATAGTGTAATACATGATTAGCTCGGGGGCTGCGATAGTTGCTAGACATAGTTTATTTAATATAAGTGGGTTCGGGTTCCGAGTTAGAGCGTCCTTGAGCTGTTTAAAAAATGGGTTGTATAAAAATTGTCCTTTTTTAAAGGAAAATGATGTATTTTTTAAATAAGTAACATACATATATATAATCACCTCATTTCCCTGACGGGGTAGGCAACAATCACATCCTTCGCTTCGTCTACATTCATACACCTTCTCATACTTAAGATTTCTTTGATTTTTTTCGTTTTGTGCCTTCAACTTATAATTCAGTTGGTCCAGTCAATCTTTCCTCGATCTTCATTTACCACGCTTTCCACTCAGATTTGCGCACTATATTATTTATATTGTATTTATTTAGTCAGTATTTTTTCATTCATTTGTTGTACATGCCCAAACCAATGTGAGAGTGCTTCTTTCCATTTTACTCAACAAATCAGTTCACTATCATTCCTAATAACTTTATTCCGTATTCTGTATACATCGTCGACCCATGTATTCTTCTCAGTGCACGCATTTCTATAGCATTTATTTGGCTCCTTTCAGTCTTTTTCACGTCTAAGTCTCACTCCCATACATGAAATTTGGCATTAAAATACTGAAACACAATTAAATTTAAGGTAAGTTAAGTCAACAGCCTCGACGCTTCTAAATTTTTAGTCTAAGCCTATTGTTTTGTATTATAAAGTGTGCTTCAAATTGAGTGTTTTTTTTATTCTTCTTCATAGATGGCGTCGCGAACTTGCCTGGGTCTTGTGACATTTGAGAAGTGTAATGTATGACATTTATAAAAATGGAGTCGTATACTATACAACAACACGTTCAAATTGTTGAATTATTTTATGTATTGTAATCTCCCGAAACGGTGATGTTAATTGGCCACCAAGATCGTGTGATCTGATACCGTTGGACTATTTTCTCTGGGGTTACGTGAAAAGCCAGGTCTATAAGAATGATCTCCAATCTATTCCTGTGCTGAAAGACGAAATTATTCGCGTTATTGGTGAGTTAGAACCGCATTTATGCCAAAATGTCATCTAATTTTTTGACAAAAGGGTGGACATGTGTGGAGCTGCGAGAGGTGGACATTTGGCGGATATTGTTTTTTGTGTTTAAATGTCATACATTATACTTTAATGACCAATAGAAAGTTTTTGGAAATCAAAGCAAATTGTGTGTTTTATTCAAGTATTAAAATAATTGAGTTAATAAAACCGCTCAATTTGAAAAACCCTTTATAACACTTTTATTATATACGAGTACAACACAGATTTAATAGTTTTTTTTTGTCTGTGGCAATATTTTCTAACCAACAAACCAATGTTAAAAAGGCCTTCATTGAAAACCGACTGTTTTTTTTTACATTTGGTATCGACAGGAATAAAACCCTCAACCTTCGGGTTGAAAGAAAGGCGCCTTACAATATAGAACACATTTGTTTGTTAACGATTTTATTAAAGAAATTTCTCTGTTGCTGTGGTTAATATTAAAATCTCTAATGAATGATTAAATTTTTAGATCTTCTCGGTATGTAGTGTTGACACCACACTCTTCACAGCTCATGAACTCTTAAGACTTTCCATTGTGTCCATCCTACATTATACCCAGATCAAATTAAAAACAAGGATGAAAGCACTGTTACACTTCGGACATGTTGTTAGAAAAAGCCGACATATAAGGAAGACAGTTTGGATAAGCAGATAGTTACTAGAGGTGTTGAGGGGTGATCATCAAGATGTCAATCACCAGCAAGGTGTATATACAAAATCAAAGAGGTTCACTAGTTCTTCATTGAGTGCTGCATTCCTCATGACTCAGGACTACAGGGGTGGAGGTGAATTGTCAACTCAGTTACAGATCATTAGGGAACCATGACGCTCTGACATGAGCAATATGACTAAAAATAAGAAAATACTTATGAAAAGTTCATAATTTTTAATGAAAAATACTGTCTTTTTAAAACAACAATGAAATCTAATTGAAGGAACAAATAATAAGAAAATTTTATTTGTTACATCGGTTAAAGCGAAAAAGAAATGCCATTATTCTTCTCTATCAAAGGTTTCCGCTTAATTTTATGAAGTTTATCAAAGTCCATTTTGTAGACTTGCATCAAGTCCATATAATTAATTATATCACTAGAACTCGTCATAACATTCGACATTGAAAAATCAAAATAATAAAAAGTCGGCATAACTTATACGTTACAAATTATTACGGGATATCGCCAAATAATTATACGAGTAGTTAAAGAAATCGAGATCATCCGGACTTTTCGTTGTTTTTTTATATGTATGATGTACATACATACATATATCATCACGCTATTTTCCTGTTGGTGTAAGAGGATATGACAGATCACCAGACCTCCCTAAGACACACATCGTTCTTTTATTTTACGCCCATACACCTTCTACGTTTAAGCTGACTTATTAACATTTCCTTCTTTCAAAATATACACTTGATTCAAGCATACTCTCCTTGGTCTTCCTCAACCACGTATTTCACTGACATTTGAACTATATATTTATTTTGTTAGTTTTTTAATTCATTATTTCCACGTGCCTTAAGCATCTCAGAGTGCGCTTCTTCATCTTACTCAACATATCAGCCTTAAGTTCACATTCATCCCTAATCATTCCGTCATACATTGTCACCACATATATTCTTCTAAGTGCATGCATTTCTATAGTATTTATTCATCGTTTTTTAAACAATTCAATTCAATCAATCAAATTCAGTTAACAGTGCGATCGATTAACTTCGAAATAATATCTTTTACACCCACTTTTCATAGAATATAAAAAATTCGTAACAAAAAAACCCCAGTTACCCTGTGAAATATACCCGGAACATTACTCACGGAATGACCATAATTTCCACGTTTATGAGCAAGTAAAAAGGTAGGTTATTTGAAGGGAAATTTATTATTTTCAATGAAGTATTATTTAACAATATTTGAAGTCTTTCTTCTTTAAAATTTTCTTTGACATAGATTTTTCAATGGAAAATATATAATAAGTCACATTAATGTTATCCGGTTCATTGATTGATAGTGGCTGGCATGCTTCGAACCGTGGTTTACTGAGTGATCATCAGATCATAATATCATAATTAGCATGATCGCTCAGATCATCACTCAATTATTAGTCTCTCTCACCCTGTTGCAATTTAAGTGGCAAACGTCATCAATTAACAGCCCACATTTTTTGAGATTGTGAAGAACTAGTTTCTCAAAATATCGAGTGGATCCTTTCAGCTGTTTGTCAGACTATTTTCGGTCCGACAGACAGCTGAAACAATTAACAGGCCACATTTTTTGAGATTGTGAAGAAGTAGCTTCTCAAAATATCGAGTGGATCCTTTCAGCTGTTTGTCAGACTATTTTCGGTCCGACAGACAGTTGAAACAATTAACAGGCCACATTTTTTGAGATTGTGAAGAAGTAGTTTCTCAAAATATCGAGTGGATCCTTTCAGCTGTTTGTTAGACTATTTTCGGTCCGACAGACTGCTGAAACAATTAACAGGCCACATTTTTTGAGATTGTGAAGAAGTAGCTTCTCAAAATATCGAGTGGATCCTTTCAGCTGTTTGTTAGACTATTTTCGGTCCGACAGACTGCTGAAACAATTAACAGGCCACATTTTGTGAGACTGTGAAGAAGTAGTTTCTCAAAATATCGAGTGGATCCTTTCAGCTGTTTGTCAGACTATTTTCGGTCCGACAGACAGCTGAAACAATTAACAGGCCACATTTTTTGAGATTGTGAAGAAGTAGTTTCTCAAAATATCGAGTGGATCCTTTCAGCTGTTTGTTAGACTATTTTCGGTCCGACAGACTGCTGAAACAATTAACAGGCCACATTTTTTGAGATTGTGAAGAAGTAGCTTCTCAAAATATCGAGTGGATCCTTTCAGCTGTTTGTCAGACTATTTTCGGTCCGACAGACAGCTGAAACAATTAACAGGCCACATTTTTTGAGATTGTGAAGAAGTAGTTTCTCAAAATATCGAGTGGATCCTTTCAGCTGTTTGTTAGACTATTTTCGATCCGACAGACAGCTGAAACAATTAACAGACCACATTTTTTGAGATTGTGAAGAAGTAGTTTCTCAAAATATCGAGTGGATCCTTTCAGCTGTTTGTCGGACTATTTTCGGTCCGACACACAGCTGAAACAACACACTTCCGTTACTCTGACATTGCTTTCTCCAAATGTTGTGAAAAACTGGAATCTTCCTGAAGTATAAATAAATGTATTGAAAACCTTTTGTACTATGAATAATTATATGTTATTATATTTATTTGTAACTATCTCATTTAATTTAAATTTCATCTCTATCCGTGGTATCCGATTTGCCAATGCCACCGATATCCTTTATGAATTTCGGTGTGTCGTCAGGGAAACTTATTGCATTGTAAATAAGATACCTAAATCCATGTAAAATATTCACTTGACTGCCTCCGATGTTAGTAAGACACCAATCTTCATACTTTGTGGTTGCGGCTTTCATTCCCGTTGGAACACAGATAAAAAAACCAATCCTATTTGGTTTCACTTAAGGCCTCTTTAATATATTTTTTGGTTAGCTGGAAGAGATCGCTATATAACTATAAAGCCGCCAGGTTGTACTGTATGTCTTTTGTTTGTATAACTTATTTTTTTTGACAGATAAAACAATCGAGTTGTATCACTATCCCAAACACATAATTTTGTCAAGGAATGATTTTTTCCGTATGAATTTCAATATAAATATTATTTTAAATAAATTTATATATTTTATCGAAATCTTCAATTTTAACTTTGTAGAGCTTCGTATTAGAATATTTAGTAATACATTACTTTGTTATTTTACTAACTATATTAACCCCCGTGACTCGTGTCTCTCCTCCCATTTATAGACCCTGTTCGGACGGAATGATCAAGGGTTGTTACGAAAACAATACATGGGCTCAAGAGCCTCGAGTTAGGAAGTGGAAACGCGTGTCGCGCGGATGAATGTAATTTGCGGAATATCAAAGTTATGTAATTTAATTAATTAATTCAGATATTTTTTCAATGTGATACTGATAAATTCATTTGTATAAAAAATTGGTTCGAGTATAAAAGAATCGATACACTACTTGTTATTTCTTATATTTTTAAGTACGAAACTGTCATATGGTTTGAAAATGAAAAGAAGTTTTTTATTTCCAGCCCCGCATTAATTTTTTTTGTTATTTATACAACCGAAATAAGGTTTCAGATACAAGAAAGGTTTCATCTCGAGTACCACGTAATGCTCTTGTATACTGCGGTTGTATGTAAAATTATGCCTCTATTTTAAATAACGTTTCCCTCTCGCCATGCAAAACAACGTCGTATAAGTATTTTGTAAAAGATTATAAGATACTCAAGCTTTGAAGATTAATTAAATATTTCTAAACTTAACAAAAACATTTAACTTTTAGCCTGTGTGAAGCAGGAACATTTTGAAAATGAAAATATGAATTATAATGTAGTAAAAATTTTCCTAGCTGGTAATTTTCTCCGCAATTTTATTTCGCATATATACCATCACGCCATTATTCTTTTGGGAAAAGCAGAGAGGATAATCTCTTAGCATTTTTATCTACGCACACAACCCTTGTCTTTTATGTACACTCGTATATCCCTGTATCTAGTGTTGCATGCTTTTCTGTTTCTAATACTTCTCATCGTTTACAAAGTTCCACTGCTTTTCCGACTTTTTTCCTCGTTATGCATACACTTTAAACACGAATATTTATTTTGTAAGTTTTTTGCAGGTCATTTTCTCAATGCGACCTAATAGTCTCAAAATTCCTTTATGAATTATTTTTTATAATATCCGGTCCTAACAAACTCCCTAATCTGGCCATTCCTTTCTCTATCATGTATTGCAACACCAAATATTTTTCGCAAGGCACACATTTATTTTGTTCTTTTTAATGTTCAATGCCCAAGTTTCGCTTCCATGAAACAAGGTGGGTTCTAGTACACCACTGTGCATACCATTTTTGAAGGTTTTGCCAATGCTTTATTGGATAAAAAAACAGTACTCAGTGCGCTTTTCCACCTATTTCATACAGAAAAATGTCATTCTATATATTTTCCTACTTTACAATATCTGAAAAGCATGCTTCGTTATTCAGTCAATCAATCTAAATACTTATTTAATGACATTTTTCAACAATCATGGCCATTGTTTTAGGATAAAAATGAAAATAATAATAATAATTTATATAGTGCCGTTTAGAGAGCAAACTCTCCTCTTTCAAAAGCGCTCCAACTCAGGATTCGAACCCACTTTTATTGACAGATCCAAAATATTACAAAATAAATACATAAATATAAGTTGAGAGTAAGGATAGGATGGAAATTGCTGCGCCTACTAGATTAAATAATGGGAAGTCTGTTTCTCTACCTATCTCAATAGTGAAATAGCATTGAGGTGGTGATAATGATTAATATGTACAGTACAGCTCGAAAATGCAGCTTTTTGTTGGGTAACAATTAGAATTATACTCCGTGGAAGACACTTTCACCATTAGGCTAAGAAGTTGGTCGCATATATTTAAAAAAATATAAAAATGTAAAAATCTTTACACAAAATATAAAGTTTTTGCTACATTCCTAGAAACATCAATATTGAGGGTATTCTCTATTTTCTTTGATTCAAATTTGGAATATTTTGAAAGCATTGTTGATATTAGACGAAACTGCAGCTTTTGGCTTCTCGTAATCAAACACTGAGTGAAGCCCTGAGTCAACATCTAAAGTAAAGTCAATTTAGCGATATGAAGATCTTGAATTATATATATTTTTTGCATTAACGTAAATAGAATATTATTTATTGAGCACCTATAAATATTTTGTATATGTCGAGCGAAGTTTCTAGTCAAATAATTACAATATTTTTTAAATTTTATATTTGTAAAACCTAGTATAAATAATTTAAAAAAATGTGTCAATACTCGTATATGAAATAAGAGTGAATGAAGACATCGGAAATTAATGTATGGATAAAGTGAATGTTTTAAGTAAGATAAAGAAAATAGCTATAAGATGGTTTGGAAATATGAAAAGAAAGAATGACTAAATGTTTATACAAGTTAGAAATGTGAGGTGTGTGTAAAAGAGGTAGAGGGACGAAACCATGGCTTGATCAAGTGGATGGGATTTTTATTTTTTTATTCTTCATCTGTATATATGTATATGGTTGAACTTGGTACCAACCAACCAGATTTAGAAAGAGATTCAAGTTAGAATTATGAGTAATATAAGATTGTGTATGACGTGGATAGAAAAGTTTGACTATCTACTCCCTTTACTTACCACTCAAGGGACTCGGCCTGATTATATATATGAAGAGTTTAACTCAGAAACCACTCAAGAGCCAAAAAATACGTAGAGTTAAAATAAAAAAAAACTGTGCGGTATTTGAGTAAATTGCTTGTGGATATGTGCCCAGTGACATCTTTGGTTGTAAAACAGAATCACTTTTAGTTTGAATTCACATATATGCCATTTATGGGTATATTGTCGCTTGTTGATAGACTGTTTTTCCTTTAAAAAAATCAAAATATAGTTGTTATGTGGTTTATGAGTTTAACTCTTCTTATACTCGTATATGAGAAGAAAATAATGTTTTCATGAGACATATTAAGTAAAAACAATGATTGATACATAAAAGAAAATTCGACATATTTTTAAAGCGCTTTTTTGTTACGATGATTTTTTCAAGAATGTTTCATGAATTTGATAGAAGTAACTTTTAAGTGCCACGACCACGATACGATACATTTGGAATGAAAAATGCCTCAAAATAAAATCCTTTTAAAAGATCTTTCTGATTCAATCAGATGTGATTCATCCTTATCGGCAATAAACTTAAGAAGTATTATTTACCACAAGATAATCTTTCTTAACTTCCATCTTATATCCTACGAGTATTTTCTTTGAGATTTATCTTGTATTAAACATTTTGTTTTTTCTCAAATACTTTTATTATTTTTTCTCATATATTGTTATCGTATACTACGTTAAATATAGTCACAGATACCAATGATAGTTATGAAACAAAAGTCACAGATACTAATGATAGTTATGAAACAAAAGTCACAGATACTAATGATAGTTATGAAACAAAAGTCACAGATACTAATGATAGTTATGAAACAAAAGTCACAGATACTAATGATATTTATGAAACAAAAGTCACAGATGCTAATGATAGTTATGAAACAAAATTTAGTTTTTTGGAGGAAATTGCTTCAAAGCAATAAGTGCACCAGATGTAAGTGTTAATTAAATTAATAAATAAAATCAGTCTAGGAACTCGTAATGCCTAGGTGCTGAACATGCATAATCACCACTGACTCATAATACCGGCATATTTCTCATTGTATTATAAAGCCGGTGGTGTTATGGAGGAGAGGAATGGAGTCTCATATATTGACATGTGTAAGACTTCATTCCTCATAAGTAAGAAGAGAGACATCCGCAGGTGTTTTGAAAATCGAGTACTATGGAGAATCCTTTGAGCAAAATGAGAGAATAACACATATTCTTCTTACTGACATAGAACTCAAATATGTATATTAAACTAGCATTAAAGCTGTTCTCTTATCAAGAATACTGAGATGGGTTGGTTATGTAGGTGCACCAAAGACTGCTGAAAAATGTAGATGTCCGGTCGTTAACCAGAGTTAGCGGTTTTTACTAAACTAGCCCAATTTAATGAATATATCCTGCGTCACTTTTAAGTCGTGGTAATTTTGATATCAGCCCGAACAACGGTGTAATTTTAAAATAGGGAGGTCCATAATTATCACACTAAAAGTCGCTTTGATATTCAGTTCGATATACCAAAATGACAAAAAATTTGAATGATAAATACTAAAAAAAATTGTCAACAAGCATTATTAAAGAAGCCGAGAGTATCAACACTTTTCATTGTATTTTATAAGTACATATTTACATATCGTCGCGCTATTTCCTGTTAGAGTAAAAAGAGATGACAGAGCGCCAGAATTTATCTCGACACACACCTTCTAATACAACTCTACGACTACTCTGACTTTTAACGTTTCCTTCTTTCAAAATATAATTCGCTTGATCCAACCATACTTTCCTTGGTCTTCTACCACGCTTTACACTCACATTTGCACTATATATTTGATTATTCAATCTTTCTTTATTCATTCGTTCTACATAACTTAAACCATTTCATCATCTAACTCAACAGTACATTAGTTTCAAGTTCACATTTATACAAAATCACTTCATTCCGCATCTGTCATACATTAATACCCTGTGTGTTCTACTGAGTGCACGTTTTTCTACAACATTTATTCGGCATTTTTTAGTATTATTCCATGTTGACGTTCCACTTCCAAGTTGATACTTAAACACTGTTTTGAACTATCATCTTAACAGATTTTGATACCGTTCAGTTGAGGACATATGTTTACGGCATCGTTGACTTTGTTTCTTGTCACTACACGCTATTTGATATTTCTCGCGACTCTTCCGTCATCGCTGAAAATTGTAGAATTCCTCAATTTGGTCCAAACTTTAATTTTTCACCCATATCTCGCAATTTCATTACACAAGTATGGTTGAAGTGTCAAAATACAGGTATATTAACGAAAGCTTTCTATAGATCGGTAAGATATTTAAAAAAATATATTATAATTTTCTATTAAATAAATAAACAAACACACATTTAAAACAAATTACTGTCGACTATACTTGTTCATATGTGGGTACATTTTGTATTCACTATATTGAATGTGTCACAATCCTCTGAATGTATGTTGTACAGTGTTGTTACAAGTTTGTCTTGCCTTATATAAGAGCTAACCATGTATCACTTGGGTCCCGCATTAAATAAACTTAACAATACTTGCTATTTTTTTTAACGAATAGTTGTTTTAAACAAATTTTCAGATACAATATTGTGGCACATATGAACTTTTTGTTGTATTTGAAAAAGCAATCTTAATAGCGCCCTTAAAGAAAGCATACTTCTAAACGCCACAATATAAATTTTCCTTTTATTATTATACGTGATAATTTAATTCTGAAATTGGGTATAATTAGCCTTCGAAACTTCATCCACAGTTTGATAAAGACACTGTATGGCAAAACAACAGTCATGGAGTAAATATATGGATAAAATATGTGTATAGAATTATAAAAGCGTTTAATTTTTTTTTCTTAATAAATGTTGTAATTTAAGTCTTCTTTTATTGTTGGTGTTGTACGGTAAATTTCTACCAGACAACTCGGTTACCCATGCATTGTTAACGAGACTGAAATGAGATTCTGAAGTCATAAAATTGCATGGACTGTGGGGGGAGATTGCATATAACAAGAAGGCAGCGTTACGGTCAGCTCCCTCCCTGGACTATAATGTCAGAGATATATTATAAGATGAAATAAATTAAGGTTTTTAGGTATGCAATGCAGTTTATATACGTTACAAGAGAAAAGTTAGAGTAGTCAACTCCATCTGAGATAGTATTTTGAAGCTGACAAATTTTGCTTAATCCCATCATCATCACCTCTACAATCCAGAATAAGTCTTGGCTGCCTGCAGAATATTTCGTCTTATTTTTTATCAGCAGCATTCTTTCTCCAATTTGGTCATTTTAACTGCGATGTCTTTTAACTGCGATACTCTTCCATGCCTCATCAGATCATTGAACTAAACCTTATTTTCAGGATCAGTGTTTTACGTGCGGTGTAAGTAACTTAACCGGCGCAGTCTAGTTTCGCCATACGGGTTGTAAAGTTCTTCGTTATACATCTGTCTCCACGCGCCATTAACATAAATTGGACTTCTTCTCAAAAGTATCGAGAACTTTTTCGGCCTGCTTTGTACTGTAAGTGTCAAGGTCTCCAATACATAATAAGCACATGTCTTAACAGTGTCTTATTGAAATTGACTTATTATGCTCCTTGAGAGTAGACGAGACTTAACACATTGACTGCTGAATATTTTTTTTTATAATTTCAGTGCTGTTAAAAAAAGACAGTTTAATTTATTGCCATGTGAATTAAACTTGCTTTTTTATTTAACCCTTACAAACGTTATCAGTATTTTTTTTTTTTATTTTTTTTTATCCACTTTTTCACGGATTTCTCCTGTTACACAAAGAGGGTTTGCTTCTAGCGTTAGCTTATTCGTTAGGAATAATATCAGCCAGGATTCTTCTCATACTGCTAGACGGTACCGAGAATATATCAACCGTGTCATTCAGTTGGTTCAATATCTCTATACCACGGGTGACTGAGTGTTTAGCCATGATATTCGTCCTGTAAGTTGGTATGTAGAACAGAGGGTGATTCCTTGCACGGATATATTTATTGGGTACATATAAACTTAGTGCTTCTAGAATCGCGGGACAGTTAAAGGAACCTTGGAAAACCTTTATTAGGAATATCGCAATGGATTCTTGCCTTCTTGTTTCGAGGCTTCTATAGTTACACACCGTGAGAAGTTCGGCATGGTGAGCATATTTTGGGTAATCGCCCTTTGTTCTGTACCATAGATATCTGAGGATTTTTTTTTGTATTTGTTCTATATTGTTTTTGTATTTGAGCTGGTGAGGAGCCCAAACCGTAGATGCATATTCTAATTTGGTTCTAATTAGATAATTATATAAGTTTCGGAGGATATCGGTGCTGTTAAATTCTCTTGATATTCTCATTACAAAACCGATTAGTTTGTAACAGTCCGATATCAAACGTGAGACATGGTTAACGAACGTGAGTCCGACATCGAAGGTTGCGCCCAAATCCTTGAATTCAGAAACTCTGTTTAGTGCTACTCCCTGTATAGTATACTGATGGTGGATTGGTGAAAACGATCGACTATAAGATACACAGACACATTTATTAATGTTGAACAGAAGATGATTTTGCTCACTCCAGGAGACTAGGGAGTCTAGGTCCTGTTGTAACTGTGCACAGTCGTGAGGTGAATTGATCTTTTTGAATATTTTCAAGTCGTCAGCGAACAATAAACATGTCGAGTGACTTATGGAATTTTGAATGTCGTCTATTAATATGAGGAATAGTAGGGGACCTAAATTGGATCCTTGTGGTATACCAGATCTTGCGATAAATTCCACAGAAGACTTGTTACGGATTGTTACGTATTGAGATCTTTCTTTTAGGTAAGATGCAAATAATCCAATTAGATTATCAATTAGATTATTGTAAGACCATTCTGGGTTCACTTGAAAAAAAGAACGACGATTGCCACTAAATATTCTTTTAAGCACCGAAATATTCTTTTAAGCACCCAGCAAAAGTTTATATGAACGCCTTTAAGCGTTTTCATAACTGAACGTATTAACTAAGGAGACACGTGATGCCACATATTGAAAAAATCTAAATTAGTGATGAAAACGATAATTGAAATTGACCGTATAGGAATGACTGATATTTGAGGTATACTTATCGTATATTTGTTGAACTTATACATCAAAGTTTTCCGAAAGAGTCTTCTCTTTAGTAGGACCTTTGTATGAAATGTTGTCTTATAAAACTTTATTCAAGAAGTTATTAATGCGTTTTTAGCATTGCTCAATGTTACAGAAGAATATCATCAAAGATGCATTAGTATTTTTTACATAAGGCTTTTTGACATACACAAGATTGTCAATTGCCCAGGGAGATGTGGAAAAAAATTGACCAGGATAATCTCGGTCAAAACAAATCGGATATAATAAAAATTTTAAATCTTTGTACATATTACCCTTACATTTAAAATATCGTAACAAACAAGTTTATTTTCACCTCTGTTTTCGGCAAATGATATGAGCAGATTTTGCAACATTCTTGTTGCTCCAGATAACTAAGTACTCTTAGGTTTTCAACATTGTTAAAGCACTACTGTGCTGTTTACTTTTCTCATGTATAAGGGTATCTTATTCCTGATCTGTGTCATCAGTAGCTGTAGGTTCATAAGTTTAATGGTATCTTCTTCCTGATCTGTGACATCAGCAGCTATAGGTTCACTTAGTTTAAGGGTACCTTATTCCTGATCTGTGTCATCAGTAGCTGTAGGTTCATAAGTATAAGGGTACCTTCTTCCTGATCTGAGATATCAGCAGCTTCAGGTTCATTTAGTATAAGGGTACCTTATTCCTGATCTGTGTCATCAGTAGCTGTAGGTTCATAAGTTTAAGGGTACCTTTTTCCTGATCTGTGACATCAGCAGCTACAGATTCACTTAGTATAAGGGTACCTTATTCCTGATCTGTGTCATCAGTAGCTGTAGGTTCATAAGTATAAGGGTACCTTCTTCCTGATCTGAGATATCAGCAGCTTCAGGTTCATTTAGTATAAGGGTACCTTATTCCTGATCTGTGTCATCAGTAGCTGTAGGTTCATAAGTATAAGGGTACCGTCTTCCTGATCTGTGATATCAGCAGCTACAAGTTCATTTAGTATAAGGGTATCTTATATCTGATCTGTGTCATCAGTAGCTGTAGGTTCATAAGTATAAGGGTACCTTCTTCCTGATCTGTGATATCAGCAGCTACAGGTTCATTTAGTATAAGGGTACCTTATTCCTGATCTGTGCTATCAGTAGCTGCAGATTTATTAGTAATAAGGTACCTTCTTCCTGATCTGCGGCATCAGTAGCTGCAGGTTCATTAGTATAAGGATACCTTTTTCCTAATATGGATCATCTGATATGTAAATATACCTTTTTCCTGATCTGTGTCATCAGTAGCTGCAGGTTCATTATTAGTAACACGTTAGTCAATCTCCTCACCATTTAAAACTTCATATTCAGGCAAATTGTCATCTGCATTTCATCAATCACGTACTGGTTAAAA
This sequence comes from Odontocerum albicorne, assembly GCA_949825065.1. Lineage (NCBI taxonomy): Eukaryota > Metazoa > Arthropoda > Insecta > Trichoptera > Odontoceridae > Odontocerum > Odontocerum albicorne. The sequence goes on along the minus strand of OX463843.1, from coordinate 43,540,760 downwards.
AAAAATCCTACCCTGGTTAATCCTCGATTCGGTTAAAGTGACCCCGGATAATGGAGTGTCTACTGTATTACAGGTATATTGGAAGAAATCGCCATAAGCCAGGTCATACTTTATGCAACGGAATAATGCAATTTCCGCAGTAGAAAAAGGCAGAGGTCAGAACGCTTATTATAATCATGCACCTATTTTATATATTCATGCACCTAATGCAGCTCACTTGATTCTGTGATTTCAAACTTTATTCAGTTGGTCCAATTCCCCTGTGTCCTAGTTAGCATGACGCCTGTTTTCCTACACGGAAGTTACGTGTAGAATGATTAAAAAACGAATGTAGTCTGTTTTTCATATAATGTTTGTTTACCAGCTTTCTGGTACTTGACAATAAGTTCATCACGTTGTGCTATACGAGTACAATCTGATGGGTTTATTGTCAAATAATATAATAATACAATTTTTTCTTCATTTTCATATACTATGCCTCCTACTCAAATTCATACCGTAATTTCAATGTATCGTTAATTTTATATATATTTTATATATATATATATATATATATATATATATATATATATATATATATATATATATATATATATATATATATATATATATATATATATATATATATATATATATATATATATATATATATATATATATATATATATATATATATATATATATTTATTTTAGGTTTTCAGTTACTTCGCGAACTGTAAATATTGGATTCTGACATCAGATCTACCTGGAGATCCCTCAGCAGCTTCCTTACAGCATTTTTTATTTTTTGGCCTGGATGACTCTTTAGTAACATTGTTCTCTGTTTTGGATATACAGGAGACGGTATCTATTTTAATTGGTATTTTGTGGGCTTATGACCACCTTTGAAGGCTGAGTTAAGTGCTCACTTTATGCCTAGGCAACATTCCTCATTATACCATAGATTCATCTCTATACATCATTTAAATGTTTTTATTCTTAGTGCAGACAAGATGTTGATACTTTATTGCCATGTGAAAATCACTTACAACCAGCCCAAAGATGTAAACCTGATCTTAAGGGAAAACCCGACTGGAATATTTTGAAAATATCTAGGTTCCAAGGGAATCGAACCCGCAACCCCTGGGGCTGAAAGACAGGCATCTTATAGATCGTTAAGCCAGAAGAGTCATTTGCAATAGTGTGAGTAACACTCTCTGTATTACACAACTTACGTGGTGGTATTGGTTTACGAATGCCACACGATTGGTTCGCGTAGATCGCACATTTGTATTGTTATTAAAATATTCGGTGATTAGAAAAACACTACCATGTCGAAATTAGGAGTGCGATTTTTGTTTAATGTAATGTATAATTCAACATTTTTCGAAAGCTTAGAATGTACTTTGTTATAACTTAAAGTTTCCTAGAATTTAGTTTCACTGTATCCACTAATATTTTAAAACTTTATTATTTGGCATTGTAATTATGATACATTAATATGTTAAATAATCTTACATTCATTTTATTTTTATGTACAATCTAATTAAATCTGACGAACATTTTTACTTTATAATACTTTTACTTATATTTATTTTTAATCTTGAAAAATTTCATTCTTTTTATTTAATGTTAATATGTTAAATAAACTAACTTTAATATTACTTATATGTGCATTACAATTTTAGCTGACAGCATTTTTAATTTACAAAACTTTCAATGTTCGAATATAAGATATTATTTATATATTTTTTTGCTTTATCACTTCATTAAAAAAATAAAGTGAAAAGTTTTCGTAAACGCGCTGTTACTCACACTATTGCAAAATGACTCTTCTGACTTAATGATCTATGCCAATTAGACCACGAGAATCGTACCTATTTTTTAAAAATGTATTAATGGTAACTGAGCACGTTTTGTATAATATTGACAAAAAATCGTTTAGTGTGTGTTAGGGAAAACAGAAAAGTAAAATGTATCGTTCTTATATATATTTATGTAATTGTTTTGTTGATTTCTTATTAAATTTAACAATAATATTAATTTAGTAAAATATTTTTCTTCTCAAACCAAATATGCCTCCAATTTGATTTCACGAGAAAATACTGCTTATATTCGAAAAGGATGATAATCAATTTATCTTTTTCGTATCTGTTAAAGTAACTCAGTTTTTATTTATCATTTTTGTTTATTGTTTTATTTGAATAAAGGGATAAAGTTAGAGGGGTGAAATTGAAAAATCCGTTGATTCGTTAACATTGAAATTTATTGAAATAAATTTTATAAAGCATGGCAGAAATTTAGTTTTTGAAATTTAAAGAAAAATTACCTCATCATTTTATGTGCAAAATACCAATTTTTTCTTGGTTTTAAGAATTAAAAAAATGATGTTTTAATCCAATTTAATTTATGTGTGTTAAACTGCATATTTGAAATTCTTTTAATTAAAACTATCTACATGGTTTTAGCTCTGCTGGTATTCAATGATTTTATTGCTTTTAATGTTTGAATATTGGATTTTTATCGAAAAGATACACCCAATAATACAACTGGCTGAAATGAGATACGAGTATATCCGTGGAGTATTGAGCGTTACGTTATACACGTACCACGTCGAAACGCTTATTCGAGTATATTCAATTGACGAAACATTAAATTGTGCTGAATAAATGGATGAGAACTATTGCAAATTAAATTAATTACACAAGAATTAAATAAATCCTTTCTAAATTAGGTATGTGCATGGTAAAACGATATTCTCGTATAATTTTTAATGTCTTAGTTTATGTTTTTTATTAACGTTAAGTATTCTTCATGACATTTTAAGGAGTGGAAACATGGACGTTGAGAAAGAATGAAACAACTTTTATAAATGTCTTCAAGATGTGGTGTTGGAGGTGGATGCTTTGTATCCCTTGGACCACAAGGTGCACTAACGTCTGTATCATACAATAATTGGAGACTGTCGAAAGACTTTCACTAACATGCAGAAAGGAATCTTAACGTACTTTGAGCGTGTTGCTCTAAAAAATGATGAAAGCCTGGAGAAGATGGTGATCATGAGGGAAGAGGAGCAAGAGAAAAGTCTCCTATGAGATGGATAGAGCAAATAAAGGAGTTAACAGGATCCTCTTAAAGTACTGAATTCAACATGTACCAGGAACAAGAGGGATGGTGACAGGTGATGCGCTGAGTTATAGACATAGCAGAAGACCAGACCGGTTTTTGAAAAACCAGAATAACAAAAAATCTATATATGTCAACTTATACTAAACTGATTTCATAATGTTTAACGAAATACCAAAAAATATTAAGAAGCTGTGATCATCCGGACGTGATAAGTTATATGTAACATATTTTTGTATGTTAAGAATAGATTTGAGCATTGTTCAAATAAAAGAAAAATAGTCGTTGTCATTCGTTTTAAAATTATTTCTAGATTTTTGAAAAAAAAATACACGTGGAAAATTCAAACAATTATTGTTTAAGATAATTACTGCTCAGTATGAGAAATCTATTTCAGACTCCCGCTGTATCGAACGGAAGCCTACTTTTTAAGGGAAGATTTTCTTAATGATTGGATAAAGATTAAAACAAAATCTTTCTGGGGCTAATGAGTGCCTCGTGTAGGATTCGTGAACTTCCAAAATATAATTTGAATCACGATGAAATTATTTTTGGAAACAAGGAAAATTATATATTATGTAATCGTTTATCTTGACGAACTTCCAAAAATGACTTTATAATTTTTTGATGAACTCTTATTTAAAAACAGTCGTTAAATTGAAGGCGTATTGTATTTCACATTTTAACTTTATATAAATGACACTTGACCCGGTGTCCTTAGATTTACTAAACTTACTGAGATTTACGAAGTGAAAGATAAAATGTGAACACAATTTAGAATACTTACGGCGCACATTGGGGCGAAACGCTCTAAATCATCTCAAAATTCAATAACTCCGAAACCAATGGGAGTATCAATATGAGATTTGGTATAAAAGTTGATGAATATATATATATTTTTATAATTTACTAAAATCATAATAAAAAACATAATAAAAATATGAGTTTCAGTATATTGAAAATACATTTTATAAACATTAATTTTTCACATAATCTTCTTCTCAAAAATTTAATAATAAAACAACATTATTCGTTTGTAACATACCGAAAATAAAACAAAATACACATTATTGAATATTGCAAGATATATTTTTATTTTTTGTATTATAATATAATCATAAGAAATACTGTAAAACGCGCATTAAATAAAAGGTTTTAATTATTATTTAAAATAGTAGATGATATTATTATAACTTATTATTATTTTATATAATTTATCTTTATACAGATAATAATTTGTATAAATAGTTATTTTTTTTAATTATCAATAAAACACATAAAATTTAGGTAAGTTGTTTACAAGATTACTATTTTTATAAATTGCTATATTCTGACCCTATAAAGCATTACTGACAGGTTATTACCAGTTATACTATATTATCAAATACGAGTATTAATAACACCAAATAACTTTCAACCAGATAGCTTCTCATGCATTTATGTTTTACATTTGAATGGTTGAAGTAAAATAGGCACTAACTACCAAACAAACTAAGTATGCAGTTTCGTACTATATGTCATGTAGAATGAAACTACATACTTAGTTTTTTTTTGGTACTTGCCTATTTTACTTCAACCATTCATTTGTTGGACTGTGTTACTTATAAAACTATTGAACAAATAATTTGATTAAATATGTTGTCTTCGTTGTCGTTACTGGGCCTAGTAGTCGAGGATCCTCTAATCATTTTATCTTCGATCTCGAGCTGCTCCTTTATGAGGGAACATCCCAATCTTAGATGCACTCTCCCTTCCGTATACGTGTCAGATATGTGGATCCTGCTGACGTATGTCAAATCAAACCTCTGAACCCCCGGGAGAACGTCAAGCGTCTTCTCAACTATGCTACGATGGTCGTTTTATAAGTTTGAAAGTATAATATATATTTTTTATATTTACAAAGAGTTAAAATAAATGACTTTGGATTTAAGAAACAAGTTTGACATAACAGTTTTTCGAGCTGTATTTCCAAATGTCAACATTCAGAGGATTATTTTTTTTTGATAAAACTTTTGACAAGGCCTGCGTTACATGTACTCCATTCTGAAAACAACCCAACATTAATGAATTATAGATCCAAGATTACCAACCATGTGGCATTTCCAAGTTTCTTGAATAAATACTGAATAGGCAGGTACTTCTGTGTAAGTTTGAACATTTTGATTAACATTTTAGACCAAACAATATAAGATAAATTGTGTTCCTGCGTCTGTATTTTGATGTGAATATAAAATTTGAGTCAATTTAAAAAGAGGTATTTTGGATCTGTGTCTGATATACTCGTATGTTATGTTGTTTCATAGAAGAGTGGAACTTTGAAGTTAATATCATTTTTATCGAATAAATTAGTTTCCAATCTATCTAGTAGGATGGAGTGTTATGACTTTTACCTTTACTGGTCTCATGGCATGGAAGAGTAAGCTTCAAAGTGTTAAATTAGTGCTATGTGAAGCTTTAGGAAATAGGTACTTAAAGAAAACTTTTGGAAGGTCTTAGGAAATGTAATAAACGTGTGCTACTTACATATACTAAACTTCATCAAAAACTGAATGGGTTACTATCACATATCGGTTGATCTATTAAGGTTTCTTTATAGTTTAGCTTCCCTTGGTAAGTTTTCTGCGGTTTTATCATCAAATATGTTTTTTAAAACATTTTTTATCTATACACTGTTTTTTATTCGTCAAAATAATGGGTTCAAGTCTGTTCTCTAAACGGCGCTATTTAAATTTATTTTTTTAATTTTTCTAATTTAAAGATAATTTTTACTCATTTTGACCTTATTGGTTATGTATTAAATTTACACACATCCACCATACTCCACCTGAAGCCGAATGTGTTTCTGCTACATATCGTTTTTTTTTGTAGTTCGTCATTCTTTGATAAGTTTTCTGTGATTTTTATCAAATATATTTTACTAAATATTATATATACCGGTGCGGGAAAGTACCCAATATAATCCTTGCGCTCTACTTATGTTATTTGTAATATTTTAAATCTTTCTACAACTGTGGGGATCAATTCCCAATCTAGAGCGCCCTTGAGGAGAGTTGGTTCTCTAAACGGCGCTGATAAATTGACATTTAATTATTATTATTATTATTATTAACACCCTTATGCTTACGGAAATGTGCTTTCGAGATATTTTTTTTCAGTAAAAATAATATCAATAAATATATCTGATTAGAAAATCTGTATTTTTTAAACCTTTTTTTAATTTACGCCTTCTCTTTGATCATTTGTGCTGAACACTTTCATCCGCTGACGCCGGACTTCAATTCAGTTGTCATTGCTATCCTTTTCACACTTTGGTGTGCCACCGTGGAATTAATTACTTTGCTCAAATTCATCTTCGTTCTTTAGTTTTGTCGTTCATAACAGCGTTGGCAGTGGTGAGATGAACATTTTATTTACGCTGAATTAAGATACATACGTAACATCACACCTTGTCCCTTTTGGGATAGGCAGAGAGGGAAGATCACCACGCTTTTCTATCAATACACATAGTTCTCGCCTCCTCCACATCCATAAATCTCGCCATCTATGCTCTCCTGTTTCTCATACTTTTATCTCTCTCTCAGTGAAAATTTCTCTAACTTTTCCTTCCACTCTTTTCTCGCTCTCCGTTGAATTCAGAATATGTTTGTTTCACATTTTTTTCGCAGCTCGCCGTTTTTCTAACAAACCGTTTTTTTTTGTGATGACTTCTCACTCTATCAAACATTGTTATATCCTACATTCTACGTAAGGTACGCAATTCAACTGCATTTATTATGCTCCCACCATTAACTTTCATTGTACAGGTTTCGCTTCGATACATCAAGCTTAACACCAGTACAGCACTGTGCTTGATTTTTTTTAAAGATATTGCGCTTTTCTTTAGTTACTGTTATCCTTTATCCATTTTTATCATTTTATTCCTTTAAAGTCTTTTCTTATCAACAATTGACATACCCTATATTAGCAAGGTAATAGATAAAATTGTCACATTGTCAAAGAAAAGGGACAATATCTGAAATTCCTTATAAATGGAACTCTACTTTGACATGACCAATAAAAATGATTTTCTTTAATATTCGTTCGTGATTCTATAAACTTTCATATCGAAAATCGTTCGCTTTAAGGCTTCGGCAAAGTAAAATTTTCCATTATCTTCATATTGTAATCTGAAAATTGGGGTTATTTACAGCGAAAATTTCATCTTTGATTAAACTTTATAGCTCCGTAAACATTATTCCAACGGGCAATTGCGATTCGAATTCATGATAGACGTAAAGGGTCTAATTATTATTTCATATCGATTTTTTAAATTGTCATCGGTTTGTTTTGATACGAATACTTTGCAAGATTCAATAAAAAGTATGACTAAATATTTTTTTATATTCACGAAGTAATGCGCACATTTTTAATGAAATAAAAGACTTATTTTTTGTGCCCATTTTATTACTTGTGATATCCAGGCTGACGGGTACTCAATGGGATATATGGTATGTGTATTTAGATATCCCGAACATCATCTCCTCAGGCGAGTTTATTACTGTATTGTGTATTATTTATACTGTTTATGGTCTTATAGGGAGTAGATTAAGAAGTTACTTTGCAAATGTTATCTATGGTATTATGGAGAATACAGTAAGAAGTATTGAAGAATATTTATTTTATTAATTTTTTGTTCTGTTTAATTGCTTTATTTTAATTTTATTTCTTGTATACATGACACGAAATATACCATACATCATTTGCGAAAAAAACGACAGGTAATTTAGTTTGAATATACCATTTTAATGGATCTATGTTTATTGCCTTTCATTTGTCGTGTCCCCAGTAAACTAGGCTTTTACCTGTATCTCACTGAGGACATATGGCATGAAAAAATAAACCGTTACTTCTTTCCGATTTTTGATTATGTAAAAAATCCCGTTGCACATTCCCATCAATCTGACAAACAGTGACACTCAATTACATACATATGTATACATCACGCGAATCAAACCCCTCACACTTCATCATTCCAGACAGACCAAAACGTTCATCCCACAATATACCGCACATAATCATAAAAAAACACCATATTCAAGCGCTCACACAAACCTTTGCTACAAGCCATTCTTCTTGCTCTTTTATATATTTAATATTTCAATGGTTTATAAATATTTTGCTGTGTAATAATATGTGTTTAATTTTTGTGTTCTTTTTTGAGGGAGAAAACGCGTGTTTGTGTGCTATGAGATGTTCTGCGATATCAGATTTTTTTATTGGTGTGATGCGTTCTATATTTAGCATTTTTTAATTCCTTGTTTTCATACCTACGTTATGGATTTTTTTGTTTCCAATAGGCAGTCAACTCAAACTAGGATGATTTGAGTCACAAAATTAAAGTCACTGTGCAATTATGTAAGTCAATTTACTAAAATTTTCCAATTCTTGAAAATTCAAAATTTCAACTGATAAATCTTAAAAAAAATAACAATCGATCTTCTCAAATAATCGATAAAGTTCCTCGAAGAAAGAAAAAAAGGAAACATTCATCGGATGCGGTAAAAATAAGGCGTTTAGTAAATCAAATCTGTCTCGCAAATGACGATCGAAAAATACATTGTCTATAGTTTCATCATCCAGCCCACACTCGCAGGCTCACATACCCACAATACCCATTCAGTAAAGGTGACTAGCCAGCGCGCAGTAGCGTGACCGCAAATGACACTTGATTGACACTACCATTTTTTTCATTCATCAGTGATACTTATATATTTAAATACATTTATTTTTAAATAACTTACTTTATTCAATATATAAGAAATCCTGATGCACTATTTGTAACATCACGGTTATAAACAACTCACCACGTCATAATAAGAGATTCAATATAATAAACAAATCACCACGTCATAATAAGAGAGACAATATAGTAAACAACTCACCACGTCATAATAAGAGAGTCAATATAATAAACAACTCACCACGTCATAATAAGAGAGTCAATATAATAAACAACTCACCACGTCATAATAAGATAGAATATAATAAACAACTCACCCCGTCATAATAAGAGAGTCAATATAATAAACAACTCAACACGTCATAATAAGAGAGTCAATATAATAAACAACTCACAACGCCATAATAAGATATTCAATATAATAAACAACTCACCACGTCAAAATAAGAAAGTCAATATAATAAATTGAATGTTTGTGAAAAAATATTGATCAGTCAATTTGAAGTTTGAATAAATTTAACAGTATAATTTGACAACCAATCAATAAGTCGTCGTTGCTGGGCCTCGTAGTCGAGGATCCCCTCGTTATTTCGACGTCAATTCAGTTGGAAAACGAAACTGTGCCATGGAGTTGGTTTTAAATTAGTGTCCGTTGCACACCAGCAAACTCACAGGCTACACCATTGTACTGGATCCGATGGCACACCGAAGTGAGACGATCAGAGCACACCGGGATGTTTTCTTTTCTCTTTTTTTGATATAATAGATGTGACATAAGTCATAGATATCCTCTTACTTTCAAATACTAGGTGGAATAATGCCTGTGTTATTCGAGATGAGAAGCACAGTGCGGAGTTCGAACCGGCGTCCTCCTGCACGAAAATCCAGTGCATTACCGCACGGCCTTGCACCTCACAATCTATTAGGAAAAAAATAAACAATAAAACATTCAATGGACGTGGCAAAAATATGGCATTAATTATAATTAATCTGTCATAAAAAGGACAATCACTGTAAAGTATATTTTCGCCTGACAGACCATACTATATTCACATTTGGGATCTTTTACAATACCCATTATGTAAAGTTGATTAAACACCATGCAGTGACTCATCACGATACAAGATTGACACTTTCGTCTTGTTCATTCTTATAATTATATTCAACCATGATTCCCAAGGGATAGATTCAGCATTTTTTTACTTTTAAACCGAATCCACTGGTTGATTTACAGGTATATTGAGAACATGTATTTACACGAGTTATATTCTTAACATTTAAGTGATTTAATTTTTTTGTATTACTCGTGACGTTGACGATTAAAACTAATGTTTTCGTTAAATTTTAATTGCAATATTTAAACTACTTCATTGACAATCTTAACACTTGCCACCCTGTGATGGATACCGAGTGACCAGGACTTATATTTTATTTGATTATTCGACGTTTTAATACATAATAAAATTATTTTTATAGCTAATTACAAAAAATAACCTAGCAGATTTTGCATAACTTTAATTTAAAACATACATTTTTCACTGGATGCTTAGCGTCCAGCACCGTGGCTGGCGTAATTTTTTAGCACAGTAAGGCAAGTGTTAAACTGAAAATATAAGTCGATATTTGTTATACTACGAGTAGTATAATGATTTTTTAAAATATTTTAATCATGTGCATAAAAAAGTTTAAAATACGATGTTTAAATGCTAAATTGGTATACGTATTTTCTATTTTATTGTTGGTTCAAATACAAAAGTCAATTCACTTTAAAAAACGTGTTTTTTTTCTGGTGTAAAATTATTTTATTGAATATTTTCTGTCTATGATATTTAATTGTTCCCATAAATTTTTAAAACTCGAAAGCCGTATAATATGTTTCATTGTTTCGTAGTATACAATTTATACAAATTTTATTTGCGAATGACAAAGGTTTAATGAAAATCAGATCTCGCGATGACAACTAAATGAAAGACAGTAATAAAAAAAAACAAAAATCTAATTACGTGAGGCAAAAAAGATAAATACTTTCTGTTTTGAATTTTCAACGCCCTGGTCTTAAGAGTGACGTAAATAAGGCATGTCATTTCAGATACAAGTATACCATAGTATATTATATCTAATGGGTCAAATAATTAGTTAGTATTGATCATGTGTTTTTTTTCAGTTTTAATTTCACATATGACTAAAAATGCATTTTTTTAAATACGTTAATTTTGAAACTTGTTTCACATTTTACGTTTAAATTTTTATTTTATTTTATTTTCGGTTAATATGAACCTTACAATCTAAATAGTAAAAAATCTATTTTTATACAATACATATTAAACACATACATGGCATTTTCTTGTCGGGTTAGGAAAAGAGGACATAGCTCTATTATCAGACTTTTCTATTGCGGCACACGTCACTCGTCTCTTCTTCATCCATATACCTTCTCATCAGCTTTCTCTGACTTCAACATTTCTTTCTTTTAAGAAAATTATTCCCTTACTCCAATCATATTTTTTTTAGTTTTTTTCTACCGCGCTTTCCACTCATATTTGCACCGTATATTTGTTTTTTTTTTTAGTATTTATTCATTCATTCGTTGTACATATCCAAGCATTTTTAAAATGATTTTAACATAACGCTTATTGATTATAAAATATTATTATAATCAATAAGTCTTATTAATTTATTCAACATAATTATTAAACACATACATGGCATTTTCTTGTCGGGTTAGGAAAAGAGGACATAGCTCTATTATCAGACTTTTCTATTGCGGCACACGTCATTCGTCTCCTCTTCATCCATATACCTTCTCATCAGCTTTCTTTGACTTCAACATTTCTTTCTTTTAAGAAAAATATTCCCTTACTCCAATCATATTATTTTTAGTTTTTTTCTAACGCGCTTTCCACTCATATTTGCACAGTATATTTGTTTTTTTTTTAGTATTTATTCATTCATTCGTTGTATATGTCCAAGCATTTTTTTAAATTATTTTAACATAACGCTTATTGATTATAAAATATTATTATAATCAATAAGTCTTATTAATTTGTTCAGCATAATTATTAATGTTTATAAAATTCAGATTTTTTTATTTCAATATGAATTAAAACATGGTTTATAAATGGAGAAGAGGGTCATTAAATTTGTCGCTCTTCCTACGGTCTCTTCCATTCATGGGATGAGAAGGGCTGGAAACGTGAAATTGAAAAGAAAGAAAAAATATTAAATGGAAAAAAATGTGCTCAATTGCATTCGGGCGGACTCATGCTTAAAAATGAGAAATGAGCAATTTAAAGTGGATACTTTGGAAAGCAAGTTTTGAACACACGAATTTCGGTGAATCTATTTTTTTTATCTTATGTATGGTCCGAACAAATGGGAAATTTATAATGAATGGACTTGGAATTTTTCAAAAGCCTTAAAAATGCGGCATATTTTTAAATGCCATGATTTAGTGCAAACGAAGAATAATACTAAAATATGTTAGGAACTATTTTCGAAATACAAATTGAAATTAAAAATGTTGTGGATTGTTGGTATTTTATATATATTTTAATAACCAAAAACAGTAAAAGTCAAATAAGAGTGTTTAAAAAAATATTGTTCTTAGATCATATTATAAACTCGAACCGGGTAAAATAAAAATCTGCTAACATGACAGTCCACAATAATATTTCGATGCCAACTTTGATGAAACCTGGACGTAGAAAAATACTCGGTAGAAATTATGAATACGTTAGTATCTGAACGTCATTTAATTTTTCCCGCGCTTTTCCATTCTTTTGAAAGAAACGTGATTGCCGCACGATATTCATTTTTTTAAGATTTCAGAATATAATGAAACAACACGTCTTCTATCAGCTCTAGTTGACACACTACTAAGGGATCACATTTTAACTGTAACATTTCCGGATTACGCGTTGGGCATGGCTGACGTAGTATGTGCTTATACACACTTTCACTTTTTCAGGTTGGAAACTTTTAGAACTCAGTGGTAATACAATTACAAATAAGTTCGATATCGTGTGTGAGAACAGTGTGACCAAACCATCGTAATCGGTTTGTCCTTTGCTAGACACGTTACTAGAAGATCTAGTGAATTTTCTTGTAACTTTTAAACCTCTATGTAACTGCAGTTTCACTTGTTAATATAAATATATTTAAAAAAATTATAGATTAAATATTCATAATTTTCCTGTCGTGTAACTGATGACTCTCTTGATAGCCCTTGACGACTCGTCTTCATCGATCCCTGTACTTCGCGGTTCGAAGAGCAGTTGTCAAGGGCAATCCTGTTGTGTTTCTCAAATAGTCAGTCCAACGCATTTGGACTCTTCCTCCTCTAGTGCAGTTGTCTCCAAACATTTTAGCCTAAAGGCCACACTGACTCCTCCACTAAGTCCCAAATGCTAAGACCCAGCTAGCTCACCATTCCAACATACTGTAGTTTTGAATTACGCACAAATTTTCGTATTGGGACTAGCCGGCGAGTGAAATATATATAGCGCAGGGTCCGGGGGTGGATTCCGCTCCATTCGCAATTTCGGTTGGTACTTACAGGCAAGTGTCAAGGACATTTCATTGCGGTGGAGATAGTCGATGTGCGTGCTGTACGTTACGTATTGTTACGACTACTTACGACCATTCTAAATGAATAGTAGTGACATATTGCAGAGTAGATAAGTTAAGTGCAGAACGTGGCAAAGCGTTTTCAGATTTGTCAGTGGAAAGTTACAGTAGAATCAAACAATTGTCAGTGGAAAATTACAGCTACATAAATGTTCAATTTCATTATTTCTGTCAGTTATTGTGTTTCTTAATTGGTCGTTAAAATAAAAACATCTGATTATTATTTTGTATGATTTGCTTACATTGTAAATTTTACAATTTAATCAAAATAAACTATGACGGGCCGGATTGGTGGTGCTCGAGGGCCGTAGTTTGGAGACCCTTGCTATAGTGCGTCGTCTGTCTCCCTGGCTACGAGCAATATGTACAAATAATCGGAGGACTCAACCATAGGCATGTAGTCGATAATCAGTGGGCGATTCTCAGTTCTTCGAGAATGGAGGCATGAGTTTGCCTGATCGTCTATGGAATTCATAATGCCCTTTTCCAGCACCAAATTTACACGTGTCTTTCACTTGCTCTCAGAGTTCACGTCTCCGCGCCGTACATAAATATTGCGAAAACAAGAGACTTAACTATACGCATTTTCGTCATGTTGACTAAAATGCACCTAGTTAAGTGAATTTTTTTTTGAAAGAATTTTTCTCTTTGTTTATTTATAACATACACGTATTATAATGATATTGATATAATTCAAAATGTGGAAAATTTTCTAATAAGACTATTTTATCTTTGTTGAGATAATTTATTTTGATCTTTATGTAATTTAAAAAATCATAATAAAATATTTAACGTGTTCCTCGCGGAAAGCACAAACGTCTGTAATCTGATCTGTAGCATTCCTTTGTGTATTTTACGTAATGTTTAGTTTATCTCCTTTATTTAATGAGTCTCCTTAAGAGTAATGACTATTATTTAATTATCAGAAAATTACTTGAATGTCATGTTTACTTGGTGGTGTAATCAAATATCAGTGGTTCTAAACAAAATACGCGTTTAAACTTAGAAATTAAAAAACACCGAAATTGTGCCGAGCACAGGATTCGTGGAATTTGATTTTTAACGCGGTGTACAGATTAAACAAAGATAAAATATCTTATTTAATATCTTTGTTTTAATATTTTTTTATGATTTTGGTGTAATTTAAAAAGTGAATAAATTTTAAACAAGATACATTCTCTTTGTTTAGATATTTTATTATGATCTTGATGTAATTATGATAAACACGTGAATACATTTTAAATAAGATTTTTTCTCTTTATTTGTATTTTTTATGATCTTGATATAATTCGAAATGTAAATCCATTTTTAATAAGATGTTTTCTTTGTTATGGTATTTTACTACGATTTCAATGTAATTTAAAATGTGAGTAAATTTTAAATAAGATTTTTTCTCGCTGTTTCGATATTTTATTATGATCTTGATGTAATTTAAATCGATAATAAATTTGAAATTCTCATTGTTAAAAATATTTTATTATGATCTTGACGTAGTAAATGTATATAAAACGGTGTTATTTTTAAGCTCGCATAATATACATTTGAAGGTCCTCATAAATTAGATTTTTTCCGAATACGAGTTAGAAAGAATACTGAAACATCAAATAAATATTTGAATATTTTGCCACTTTTGGATTCAACTGGATTATTGCCGTCCCAATGTATGAATAAAATAGTAGATCAAACCAGAAGTGAAAAAGTTTGTTGTATAACACCAACCCGGGTGCAAGCACATTCGTCGTACACAATTTATTTAACAATTGTTTGACACATTCACTGTTTTCATAATAATAATGATAATACAAGGAAGATACGAAGGATGTGTGTTGAGATAGGAAAGTCTGGCGCTCTGTCTTCTATGTTTATCCCGACAGGGAAATGGCACATTTGTATGAGTTTATATATAAAGGAAAATTGATACACCTACACTATCTGGAAAAACAAGCATATGAACATCCAAAGCAAGGTGAGGATATACAAGACCTGTGTCCGCCCCATAATGACATACGAGTACATCATAAAGTCCAGAGCCGACACTGTCAGAACCAAAAATCTCCTTCGAACCATCAAAATGAAGGTACTCAGGAGTATCACTGGCAAAACCCTTCGTGATAGAGTACGTAACACAGAAATCCGAAGGACGTGCGAAGTTGAAGATATTGTCAGATAGGGACGACAGAGAAGAAGGTTCTGGAACGAACACGTATCCAGAATGGCGGAACCAAGAGCCGTAAGAATGGCCAGGGACAGTATCCCCAAAGCAAGCAGATCTCAAGGATGACCTCCCAAAAGATGGAAATACAGCTGGCAGTCGACGTCGCAAGAGGCAAACAATTATGCAGGACCATAACAGGCCTAAAATAAGATGACGAAGAAGAAGATATAACACCGTTTTCAGAGCAGACTTTCATGAGAGCGCTAAAAACGTTACACAAAAAAAAAAACAAGTTTAAAATATGCATAAGAAGATAGTCGCAACGGCCATTAGATTAGGTACTTATTTGGTAAGAAAAGAAAACATATTTGGTAAGAAAACTTACCAAGGCAAGACGAACTACAAAGGAATCTTTGAAGATCTTTCGATATGTATAACACATTGTATTTGTATATGTTGTTTATAGTTAAGGCATTAACGTTGTGGAGGTTTAAAGAAATTGTAATTTATTTTTATCAAACACTGTTTATTTTACTTTTTTATGACGGTATAACCCTACCGGTTTTAAGGCTTTCACCTCATCTAGTCTTGTTTGCGCTCCCCTGAAGATGAGGTGAAAGCCTTGAAATCGGTAGGGTTATACCGTCACAAAAAAGTGGAATAAACAGTGTTTGATAAAAAAATAATTACAATGTTTTTGTATATTCTGTCACATCAACTATCCTTCATTGACTGTTTTGTATAACACGGCACTAGTTTTGGTTTTTTGAAAATTCGTAAGATTGATTATTAATTATCGTTTGATCTGTAAAACTCAACATTTTTGTAGTCTTTTCACAAAAAAACATCACTCTCTCGGTACTAAACAAACTCAGTTGATCAAATAATTACCCGTTTTATAATTCTTTCATTTCCATTCACCGGACTAATTAATCTTCATACAATTTTCTAATAATAGTAATATTTTATTATTCATATGTCTTTTTAGAGTTTCAATGTAATACAACTAATGTGCTGGCTGTCCGGATAGAAGTTTTTTTTTTTTTTTGGATATATGCCGTTAGGAAATAAAAGTAGTTGCTAGCTTCATAGCAAATGTGCTTAGTGTATATTATTATGAACGGTAATAATATAATAGTTTTCAGCATTTTTTGACTATGGTTTAACCAAATTGCTTCAGCGGTTTTTGTTGACATCATTTTGAAAATGCAACAAAATTAGTAATTTTTTAGGTGTTTTATGCATTTTTACTCCTGGAAAAACTGCCATGCAAACAAAAAAAGTGTGCATAGTATATGATATACAGTGAATGGTGAGTGTCAGATGTGTTTTAAAAATCTGTAATGGTGATAGTACAATCGAAGATTGTGTCAGCTCTGGAAGGCTGTTTATAATTTTCAAATATTAAAAACCCCCTTCCACGAGCATTTGGTGAAGCCTGGTTACCTGAATCGCTACGATGTTTTAGGCACCATACGGTTTGAGCGGAAAAATCCTAATGGATCGGGTTTATTTAAGAGATTTAATACAAACACCCAATGGAAAAAAATAATTTTAAAATGAAAGGTGTCTGGTGACAGAAAATTGACCGTCTCCAACAATGTCGAGTAGAAATGGTCGTGAGGCATGCAATGTGAACCACTTTTAACCATCCCGAAGGCTGATCTTTATCCGAAAAAGGTCATTAAAAAAATAATATTTTTATATAGCGTTATTTAGAGAGCAAACTCTCCTCAAGGGCGCTCTAACTCTGGTCTCGGACTACAATTATCGAACGAATCACGTCTGGCAGCTATAGCAGCGCCCGAGTGAATCGTGTATTACCCTTTGTTTGTATACAGTACAACCTTACAGTACAGTACAACGATGACCTCCGTGGTCTGTTGGTAAGACGCTTGTCTGCCGATCTCCGCTGGAACCCAATTTTTTTTAAATGAGATTCCAGTATGGTCCATTAAAACATCTTTCTGGTTGACAGGAAGAAATTGCCACATGGCAATAAACTTGCCAGGTTTAAAAAAAACCTGTGGGATTATTGCTGTATGGCAATTTCTTCCAATCAACCAGAAAAAGGATTATGAGGTGTTAATTGAAGTCAGGGTGAAACTCCCTTTTTGTTTAAATATTGGTTCCATCGGGAATCGAACCTGCAACCTCCGGATCAGAAGACAGATATCTAACCAACTAGGTCACGGGAATCGTCATGATGTGTATCTGGTGGGATCGGAAGGAAACCGTCTACTACGAACTGTTCCCACACAACCAAACAATCTCAGTTAGGAGAAAAAGAAGTGCGTCATCTTGAATTAACCAATAGGAAGTGCGTCATCTTTCAGCAGATCAATGTCAGACCTCACGTCTCTTTGCACACCTGGCAAAAATTGGTACAGCTGGACTGGTATGTCTGACCTAACCCACCGTACTTAACATACCTAGCACTCTCCGATATAACCTCTTATTCCATTCCCTACAAAATACCCTTAATAAGAAGAACTTCAAATCTCTCTAAGCCTGCAAAAATCATCTTGAGCAGTTAGTTCTTCATCCAGAAACATGCAAAGTTCTGGGAAGTTGGAATTTTAAAGTTGCTCTAAAAATGGCGTAAGGGAGTGAAACTAAACGGTGTATATATTACAGAATAAAGTTTCATTAATATTGTGTATAAAAATGGTGCTTTTTAATTTGACCTAAAAATACAAAAATATTTACCGAATCACTCAATACTTTCATACAATTTTTTTTCTTAGTTGTTGTTTTGATTATTTTTATTTAAATTATTAATATACACGTTTTTTTCTCTCTCAATACAATGTTGTATCATATATTTAAATTTTTCTCTCTCAATACAATGTTATATCATATATTTAAATTTTTCCTGGAACTTTTACGATCTTAATTATTGCTGAAGATAAAAATATCTTTGTCCAGTAAAAGTTTTTTTTTTCTCAGTATTATTTTTATAATTAAGTCAGCCATAAACCACAAAATATAACAGCCACTCCGTGACTTTATTTTATGGAAATGGTTTTTTCCAAAATATGATTCAGGATATCCTGGTCTTTTTTTAGTAAACAAAATGGCGCTAACAATGTAAAAATGTTGTCCAATTCCCTTACGTATTTCAATGTGTATTGTTGATAAATGACAACAGGGACTGAGAGTTGCTAGTGGAAATATTAAAATGTGATCTCAACACGAAAAATTACATTTGCCGCGCCAAGTATGTAGAGTCTAGGGGATACGTGGATTGTGATTCATCAGGGTTTCGCATTAAAAATAGTCCTATCAACGTTGTTTATTTGAATCTGATGCCGCTTCACAAAATGTACAGATATTATATCTTCATAATGAGTGCGTACACGCGCCCAATTTATTTTGGAGAAATCGTTGTTGTACTATTATATTATTCATGAGGTTTGTACTGCCGGAGTTAATCAAACCAAAATATCAAAATAATAGCTTGAGAAATTTTCTCTGAAAGAAGTTGTTTGATTTACCGTTTCACACAGTTACGAATCTATGATTAAATTATTCAAGACAAAGGTATAAAAATGCACATATAACGTTTGACCATTTATTGATTATTGAGTAATTTCTACTAAAGACTAGAGGCTTTTGAGATGTGGTCCTATAGAAGACTATTAGGAATTTCCTGGAGAGACCGCATCACAAATGAAGAGGTTCTCCAACGAATCGAAGGAGGAAGGCACCTGCTCAGGATCCTGTCCGAAAGGCGTGCAAGATGGATCGGTCATATAATACGACAAGAGGGCCTCTTGCATGCCATAATGGAGGGTATGACCGAGGGGACAAACTCTAGGGGACGCCCACGCCGAGAGTACCTGGATGACCTGTTGGTGGACGTGCGCTGCTCAACATATACAGATTTAAAAAGAGCCGCACAGGACAGGGGGGAATGGAGGAGAAGAGTTCAAATTGCTGCAAACCAGTCTTAGGACTGCAACCACGGAAGAAGAAGTAATTTCTGAGTAGAAAATTTTATTTTATTGCTGTTGAACATTATGATGTTATGTTGAATATTATCAAGCTTTTTCGTGCTTTCTAAGAAATTAATAAATGTTCCAACTATTGTAATAAATATCAAAATTAGAAAAGTGTACTTAGGACATGTTTTGCGTGGTTACAAATATCAAAATTAAGAAAAAAATTAGGGCTGGTGCTTGAAGAAGACAACGTTCGAAAGACAACGTTCTTAGCTCAACAACGTGGAAAGTGGAAGTGGACTGGAATTTAAAGAGCCCAAGAGCTGTTACACAAGGCGCAGAACAGAGAGGAATTTGCCCAAGTGATAACGGACTGTAGAGGCCTGATATGGCACAAAAGGAATAAAAAAAGGTGTTAAGTTATAAGAGACAGTATGATGGTGCTACAAGTAAATCAAAATTCATTTGATATGTTTTCGTCGATTTTTTTTACAAAAATGCCAATTATCTTTTAAATGGTACATATTTGCTAGATAGATTTATCTTGAAATTAACTAAATTACTTTGTTCAACGGATAAGTACGTTAGAGTTTACGATAAGTAAGTAAGAGCGCAGTCATAGAACAAGATGTGACACACTTAATCTGGTTCTGACCCCACGCGTTCACAGATAAGTACATTAAAGCTTCGATAAGTACGTAAGAGTATAGTCATACAACAACATGTGACACACTTAATCTGGTTCTGACACCGCGCGTTCATGGATAAGTACGTTAGAGCTTCCGATAAGTACGTTTAAATATTGTCATACAATAATATGTGACACACTTAATCTGGTTCTGAGTTTCCGATAAGTAAGTAAGAGCGCAGTCATAGAACAAGATGTGACACACATAATCTGGTTCTGACACCGCGCGTTCATGGATAAGTACGATAGAGCTTCCGATATGTGCGTTAAAATATAGTCATACAATAATATGTGACACACTTAATCTGGTTTTGAGTTTCCGATAAGTAAGTTAGAGCGCAGTCATAGAACAATATGTGACACACTTAATCTAGTTCTGACCCCACGCGTTCACAGATAAGTACATTAAAGCTTCGATAAGTACGTAAGAGTATAGTCATACAACAACATGTGACACACTTAATCTGGTTCTGACACCGCGCGTTCATGGATAAGTACGTTAGAGCTTCCGATAAGTACGTTTAAATATTGTCATACAATAATATGTGACACACTTAATCTGGTTCTGAGTTTCCGATAAGTAAGTAAGAGCGCAGTCATAGAACAAGATGTGACACACTTAATCTGGTTCTGACACCGCGCGTTCATGGATAAGTACGATAGAGCTTCCGATACGTGCGTTAAAATATAGTCATACAATAATATGTGACACACTTAATTTGGTTTTGAGTTTCCGATAAGTAAGTTAGAGCGCAGTCATAGAACAATATGTGACACACTTAATCTAGTTCTGACCCCACGCGTTCATAGATAAGTACATTAAAGCTTCGATAAGTACGTAAGAGTATAGTCATACAACAACATGTGACACACTTAATCTGGTTCTGACACCGCGCGTTCATGGATAAGTACGTTAGAGCTTCCGATAAGTACGTTAAAGTATATTCATGCAATAATATGTGACACACTTAATCTGGTTCTGACCCTTTCCGTTCACAGATAAGTACGTAAGAGCTTCCATAAGTACGTAAGAGCATACTCATCCAACAACATGTGACACATTCAATCTGGTTCTGATTCCACGCGTTCACGGATAAGTACGTTAGAGCTTCCGATAAGTACGTTAGAACATATTCATACAAGATGTGACACACTTAATCTGGTTTTGACCCCATGCGTTCATCCATATTTTTATGAGAAAGAACATGCAGTTTTTTGCGATAATTTTTTTAGGAATACATTTTTGGGAAAAATCGGTAGTTTTTAGAATGTCGCGCCTTCAAATGTAAAAAAATATAACAAGGACAGGGGGAGAACGTGGAGTGAGTAAGTGACTTTAGGAGGTCTCCACAAAGTCATGGATGTGAATACTGATGCGAATGTAGAGCGTGTGATGAGTTTTTCGTCATGATTTTGTTGCGGTTGGAACTCAGTATGTAATAACTTGGGATTTTAAGTATGTGTAAGGATGGGAATGTAGATAGCGAATGTTTCAACTAAGTGTTTTAGTGTTTTGGAAAAATTCATCCAATACTTAACCTCTTACCTCATCCAATACTTAAATTAAACTCTTTTTTTATATTCTTAACCTTTCAATAACATTGCGTTCAATTCTTGATTAAGAGCGAGGAGACTCTGCATTCTAAACGGTGCTATATAAATTGTCATTTTATTATTGTTTTATGATACTGTTTAATATTTATAAAACTTGAAATTATAAAATAAAATCAACTAAAATTTTGTAAAATAAACAAAATTTAAATTTAATAAGTTTTGGGAATTTAAATATTGTACATACATACATATGATCACACCATTTACCTGTCAGGTTAGGCCAAGAGGACAAAGCGCCAGACTTTCTTATCTTAATACACATACTAAGCCTTTTCCACATCCATACACATACGAGTACATGCAACTTTTACGATTTCTCTGACTTTCTTCTACGTTTCGTTCTTTCAGTATATCGATAATCCAACCATACTTTCCTTGGTATTTCTCTCACACGCCCTCCACTCACGTTTGCACTGTATATCTGTTTTATTAGTTTTTCATAATTTATTTATTCCACATGCCCAAACCATCTAAACTTTGGGATTTTTTGTCTAAAAATATATAAAGTCTAGAATATTTTTTTTTGTTTTGTGGTAGTTTAAAAAAAAATTGTTTACTTAAACACTGTTTTTTCCCTTGAGATAATAATATAAAGTTTTCATGTAATTATCAAAGGAGTTTAAACAAAATTAAATTATGCCTAGGCTGGTAGTGACAGACTAGACGCATCTAACAAGATTTAGTAAATCAATTAAAAGGTTTTTAAACCTCCACAGTGTTAACGCTTCAACTATAAATAATATTTTATAATTAACCACATAAATTGGATTAAGAAACATCATAAATCTTTTTAAAATAAATGTTTAGGAATTCTTTTATATCATTTTAAAATAACAGTTTAGGAATTTAAAAAAATGCTTTTTCTTACGTTCAACTTATGTCAAAATATCAAATGTCAATTAATGATGTCGGAAATTGTTAAATATTTTCAAAAGAAAACATTTCAAAGTTTACTTTTGTTTTGCTTGATACAGTCGCAAAATTTAAGATATCGAATTATTTTCTTAAAATAAACTCCCTGAAGAAAATATTCAAGTATTGACTGACTGATGTCAGGTAAAAAAAATATTTCTGTCATAACACTTAAATTCAACCATTTCTATGTGACTTAAGAAAACATAATATACGTATATACTCGAGTTCTAGACATTTAAAAAAATATGGAAATCATTTAGAATGCTTGAAAATCATGTATGTTATAAGGAACTTAGGAAATAAGTAGTTTTCATTGAATTAAGACATGTACGAGTATAGCTGAAGTCAATAATGTGCACAGTGTTCTATACAGTGTAATCTGTCAGGTTTATTAGCATGTAGCAATCTGTTCCAACTAGAAAGTTTTCAAGGAATCTTAAGTGAAATTTAGTAATTATTGAATCGAATTGAAATTACCATAATTGAAATTCAGACTGGAATCCTTATTGAAAAAAATCGATTATCAGCGGCAATCGAACCCGCAAACCCCAGGTGACGAACGTTAACTTATGCTACGCTATATTTCTGAGAACTGTTCCTTTTAAAAGTATTATTTCATTTTAATTACCTACATTTTGTACAGTTAATTTCGATAAATTCTTAATAGTTTTTGAGTGTTGAGAAGGGCATTAGGTATTTTAAATTTGTAACAGGTAAAACCTTATATATTTTTCTAATTTGTTTAATTTTTTTAAATGCATCATTTCAAATTTACTTCGTTTTATGTTATATGAAATGCCAAATGCTGTGTATAAACACATGACAATCTTAAAACTAATTTATTTTGTATATACAGAGGACCACTTCAATAGGCAAGACCTGTGGCGAAGCGGTCTGATTCTTTATTCATAAATTTTATAAACATCCACACTGTATTCACATCATTACACATACATTCCCAACTTATCACATACACAACTTCAACCGTATTATAATCTCAACATCATGTTTAACAACTCTTCATCACACTCTTGACATTTGTCTCAGTCATTCATTCAAACACTTGAGGCGATATTAAAATGAGCTAATAATCTCATCCCAGACGGCGCCACTCCATTGAGTACCTTTTTAGCAGAGGATCATAGTACAAAACCGTAGTTTTTATTTTAGTAGTATCTGTCCATATACACTCTAAGTTTTGGAGTCCGGAAACTTTGGTATCTTAGTGTTGTTGTCGAGTACATTAAATATATAAATTTGTGGATCAATAGGGAAATTGTTATTTCATGTCTGTCCTATAAAGGCTTCGGTTGATTGGTACGAAAAATCCACTGTGTTTAAAGTGTACTAATATGCGTCTAACAAACAAACGCATTTCCTAACCAAAGGGGCTGCGGGTTTAAATCTTATTGGTAACACAGTTATTTTAAAAAGGGTTTTAGTCGGGTTCAGACCTCAGTAACACATTTCTGTGGTTAGTTAGGAAAGGATTGCTCATGAAATACCAATACACCTCCAAGTTTTACTGTTTATAACCAAAGTGTAATAAAATTCAACAGTACATATATGTCATTAACGTAAGTGCAATTTAATATAAATCATAGATTTTCAATTTCTTTGAAATACTTAATTTTGATATAAATGATTTTAAGATATATTTTTAATAATTTGTTATTTCTTCGTCACCTTTGTATTTTAGAAAATTCATCATTATGCTTATTTTAAACAAATACAGTGAAACCCCGTTTTTTACGTGCCCGGAATTCACGCTTTTCCGCTATTTGCGTTCAATTTTTACAATCCCGTTTTAATTTAGTACATTTAGTACCCGCTTTTACGTTTTTATTTCCCGCAATTTACGTTTGAAATATTTAAAATGCAAATCAATTTATAAATATATTTAATTAAATGCGTGACGATTTAAAATATTTGAAATTAATATTAGGAAGCAGAAATATGTTGTTTCTATTTATAGACACGTGTGCACCTGCTGCGCTTATGGTCAAGGTTACACGAGTCGTGTAATACGATGCAATTGGTGGGAAATTTAGCGAATCAAAGGCAGGCAGACTGTATATTTGGTTAATCTGTGCTTGTGTTTTAAACATGTCGGTCGTGGACATACAATTTCAATTGTCGTGTATTTCGTGTGTCAATTTACATTTATTTTAATTTTTCGTTGAATCCCTTCAAATAATGTCTCAACAAAACATTATCGATTCAAGAGAAAGGGAAATTTCTCGAAAAAGTGAATAAACACGTTGATTCACGTGTTTCGCTCGCGCGTGATTTGGGGATACCCATTACAACTTTGGCTACGATAATAAAAAATCGCAAATCTATTGAAAAAAGTTTTCCGATTTGTGTGATTATCTACAATAAATAAAAAATAATTTTCAATTTTTCTTTTTTTTTCTAGCCCCGAATCTACGTTTTCCCTCCAATAACGTTTTTTTATCAGTCCCTTCAAAAACGTATAGACGGGGCGGGGCTTAACTGTACATCTAAAAACAGTTTTTAATAAATAATACATTTGTTTCATGCAACAAACAGTTCGTTTTGAATTGGTTAAACTAAGTTCTGAAAGCATTTTCAGGAAAACAAAAATGAAACACAGCGCACAACCAAATATCGTTGACTTCCGCTTTGCGTCGAGTTGAACCAAATTAATAAACTTAATGTTTGTCTTTTATAGTTCGTATTATTATGTCTCTGTTATACCATATAAATAATGACTTGGTCCGTTAAATTCTGAGAGGTGTAAAATTAGCCCTGAAATAATTCTAGATATCTTCGTCAGCTCGTTTGAAGAGCTTCTGTATTACAATACGGGCGACAGTTAATATGGCCCGAGCTTAACATAAGAAAGAAGGGGTGAAATTTAAGAATTTTATTTCGGTGTAAGATTTTCTGCGAAAAAAATAAGAAATATAAGTGAAAAACGTAAAAGAGTTAAGAATCTCTTGATCATAAAAGAAATTTAACTTATTCATCGAATTAATTGGAGCAATATACTCGTAATAATTTCAAGATAACTTAAGAATATTTTACCTATAGGATATCACGCACGTCAGTTTATTTTTTATATATCATGTGTTTTTTATTATTATCAAATGATTTATTACTTGTATATAAAAGTTTCGCCTGACGATCTCCGTGTCCGAGTTAGTAACATAAGACGCCTGTCTACCAAGCTGTAGGTTGCGAGTTCAAATCCCTCGGGAACCCAGATTTTTTAAAAAGGATTCCAATCTGGTTTCCCCTTAAACACTCTTTAACCTCTTTCTGGTTGGTTAAGAGATTGGCACATGGAAATACACCCACCAGGTTGTATTGTATTCAAGGAAAGTGTAAAACATTACTGTAAATACGTACGTATCACGCCATTCCCCTGTTGGGATAACCATAGAAGACAGAGCGCCAGATTTTTTTATCTCAACACACATCCATCATTTCGTCTACATCCATACACCTTCTTAGACAACTCTTACGATTACTCTGACTATTTATTTTTCCGTCTTTTGGAATGTTATTATTTGATCCAAGTATACTTTCTTTGGTATCTCCAGCACGCCTTCAACTCACATTTGTACTATGTATCTGTTTTGTAAGGCTTTTTTTCATTTATGAGTTCCACATGATCAAAACATCTCAAAGTGCTCTTTTTCATCTTACGCAACATATCAGCCTTAAGTTCAGCTTTATCCTTAATCACTTCAGTATTATATCATAAATTTGTTTCCCATGTACTCTTCTGAGTGCATGCATTTCTATAGCATTTGTTCGGCTCCTTTCAGTTTTTTTTCTGCGTCCACATTTTATTCTCATACATAAAAGTTGGTACTTATGATAAATACTATAGTAGACTGTCATCATAGTAGATTTCGACACTATCCTGCTCGATTGTATATGTTTAAGTGCCTCGTTGATTTTATTCCCTACCTTCATTGTGCACCTATGTGGTACATCGCATTTAATTAATTATTCACCCTACTTTCATTGTTCACCTAAGTGGTACATCGCATTTAATTTATTATTCACCCTACCTTCATTGTTCACCTATGTGGTACATCGCATTTAATTTATTATTCACTCTGCCTTCATTGTTCACCTATGTGGTACATCGTATTTAATTTATTATTCACTCTGCCTTCATTGTTCACCTATGTGGTACATCGCATTTAATTTATTATTCACTCTACCTTCATTGTTCACCTATGTGGTACATCGCATTTAATTTTCCTTTCTTTCGTTTCTATCACCATGGCTTTGGACTGCGTAAATATTTTAATTTAATATTTTTTTAACGTCAATTATAATTACCAGGAAGTTGCCAATTCGTTTCATAATCGAAAAAAGTTATTGCCAATCTGAAAATAATAATTATGATTTTTTACAGAAATCCGTTTCAATTTTTTTTTTTATTTATCGCTCCTTTCGTTCTCCATTACTTATGGTGACCTATGCGATATTGGTGGTACAGGTTTCGACGAATCGTCTTCATTTCTCTCGGTCATTTGCTGTTTGCATGGCAGTCTAAATGCTTTCCCCAGTCAACTCCTTCATCTTATCAGTTCATTTCGCTTGCACTCTGCTTTTGCTTCTTCCTCCTGGCATACTTCCTATAACCATATTTTTTTCCAGGTTACCTGGCTCACGTCTTGAAATGTGCCTGAAAAGCCACAAGATACGCTGGAAGCGTATTCAGGTATATTTTTTAAATTAAGAGAAAATATATCAAAATCAATCGATTTATAAAATATTTTATAGAAATCTCACTTTCTTGAAATTATGTGATAGTGTAATTTGTCGAATTAAAAACTATTTTTTTGATAAATTCGGATATTAAATACATTATGCTTTATTCCATTTAAAACGAGAATAAAAATATATTGTGTCAACAACGATGATTTATAAATACGAGTACTAGTTGCAACCCGTGAAATATTCACGGAAGTAAAACAAATTCTACATTTATGAAAATACTCGTATATATTCATAAATGTACAATTTGTTTATATATATCATTTATACATCGTCCCCTTTTACACCGGTTCAAAATTTGTTAGCTAGGTATTTAAAATTCGTTCAGTATCACGGACCCACCGAGATTCAAATTTTGAATTACTTTCGGAGAGAATCCAAGTATTCATCTCTCGCTTTCTTGTATTAAAAATTCAATTCTCGTATTCTTTCTTTGGCGACAACCATCGTATGGGTTTTGGCCTATTTATACTATGATATATGCAAAATAAAATTGAGTGTTTTACCGAAATTTGAAAAAACTATTACTTAATAAATTTAACGAAACTTTTCCGATTTAAAAATTTCCGATTAAAATGTTTCCATACTTGGAATAAAATTGTTATTGTAATATGAGTACGAATACTACCATTTGCTTTGTGATAACGAATTGAATATGTCGATATTTCCATTACGTGTTGATTTGAAGAAAAAAAAGTATTGTTGTTGTAATGTGTTACTGTATTTTCATCACATCAAACTTAGGAGAACTACAAGTAGATTGAATTTCTTAATGATATCAATTTTATTTTCAATTTTCATCACATCATAATTCGGAGAACTACAAGTAGATTGAATGTCTTAATGTTATCAATTTTATTTTCAATTTACATCAAACATCAGTTTATTGAAAGCAAATGGATATTTGTAACACTAGCAAAACTTTTCAATTGGTAATCCTTTAATCTTATTGTTAGCAGATATCGTTGTATTTAAATAAGTCCTTACTCGCCCGACAGAATGGTGATAGAATTTAACGATGCTTTCTAAAATGTTGGACGGATTGTTAATATTGGAAAGACCAACATCAGGCAAACACAGACCTATCAATTTCTCCAATAAATGTTGGTAGTATCCAACTTGAAACGATCGAATTCTATGTATTATGTGGGTAATCTTGATGTTATATGAGAAACCCTGATTTTCTCAATATTTCAGTATACCTCAAAAACTTGTACAATAAATGTTAGAGAAAGATCAAAGATACATTTTGTGAGATGTTATATTGTAGACGTATGTTGATTGTTTTATGGACGGGACGATGATCTAATGCCTCCATCTCAGAGATGATTGATTTTAAACTTTGTCTCTTTGTATTCAAGTTCCTTAATGTGATGTCTACATTAAATCTATGTCTGAGAGATGTTCCTTTGGAGAAGAGTAGAACTTTGAGGTCGATGTCATATTTATCTAATAATTTTATATTTCCAAATAAATTAAATAGCGTGGGGTATTATGATAAAGCTTTTACCGTTGCTGGTCTTGTGACGGGGAATGGTCTGCCTCTTAGTATTAGAGGTATGAGTGACATGTGCAGCTTTAGAAAACACTTAAAACGCCTGTTTTTGGGAGTTCTTATCAACATTTATGATGTTGTATTAACACTTTACACCTACCCAACACTACATCTAACGCCGAAAGTGTTACTATCATATATCGAAAGATCTACAAATGCTTCTTTGTAGTTTGTCTTCCGTTAGTAAATTTTCTGCGTTTTTTTTTACCAAATATGTTTTTCTAAACATATGTTCGATGCGAAAAAGTACCTTATCCATGTTCAGTCATTACCTTCCAACCCCTTCACACAAATTACATAAATATTTATTACGTTTTTTTTTTCTGTCAATAATAGTGGATTCGAATACCGA
The DNA here is from genome assembly GCA_949825065.1 of Odontocerum albicorne. Taxonomy (NCBI): domain Eukaryota; kingdom Metazoa; phylum Arthropoda; class Insecta; order Trichoptera; family Odontoceridae; genus Odontocerum; species Odontocerum albicorne. The sequence goes on along the minus strand of OX463843.1, from coordinate 43,511,323 downwards.
GTTACTTGGGGAGATTTCGCTCTGTAAACGGTGTTATATAAATTGTGCATTTTATTATAATTATATGTGATATTCTCTAACCATGTTTCTCTCAAACCCGATTCTCAATTTTTAGAAAAAAAAATTATTCGACAAATAAACGACGATCTCCATGACTTAGTAACACATGTCTTCAACCTAAAAAAAATTCTATTCGACAAATAAACGACGATCTCCATGACTTAGTAACACATGTCTTCAACCTAAAAAAATTCTATTCGACAAATAAACGACGATCTCCATGACTTAGTAACACATGTCTTCAACCTAAAAAAATTCTGGTTCCATTTTTTTTAAAGTATTCCTGTCTAGTTTTTACTTAAGACCTTTTTAACATTTTTCTTATTGGTATGAAGTGATAGCCACATGGTAATAACCCTGCACCACACTGACAACAAAACAGTAATGCAATAAAATTCAAACAAAAGATCTACACATTTAAAAAAATATAAGCATAAAACTTTGACTTACCATCACGCTATATATCTTTTAGAGTAGGTAAAGGACAGAGTGCCTGACTTTTTTTAACAATGCTCATATCTTCTATTTTTCCACATGCATACACCTCCTAAAAGAGCACATTCGATTTACTTCTTAAAATATATATTTTACATGGTCCAATCCCATTTCCATGCCATTCCTCTATTACACCTTCAACTCACATTTACACCTTATATCTTTTTTCGGCTTGTTCTTCATTTCATTCATTCTACACGTTCAAATCATCATATAGTTATCTTTTACATCCTATTTAATACAGTTCATATTTATCTTTAATCACTTAATTCTTTATACTATCAAACATTGTCGGCGCACCTGTATTTTTCTCATTGTATGCATTTCTATAGCATTTATTCGGTTCTTTTCATATTTTTTTGCTTTTACGTTTCTCTCCCAGATATCAAAGTTGGAACTTTAGTACTGTTGTGAACCATCTAAGTGATACTTTTCAGTTTGAGTATACAAATGCAAGTGCCCCTTTGACTAAGTATCACTACACGCCGTTAAAAAGCACTCGAAACTGTTTCATAGTATAAAATTATGCTTGTCAAATATTGTAATAAAAAATCTTTATTTGCTATTAGTTTTCATTTCTCATCTACAAGTATATATCACATTAACTTTCATAAAATTCATTCATTATGACTTTGATTTTCGCAACGTTAATTCTCAGATCTTTCTCTTTACATCTCTCATAAAATTTACATACTCATTTTCAAGTCCTAAAATAAATTAGCTGGCTTATGGCTAAGATTTATCGAGTTTTAATTATATGTTGTTGCTTAAGTAGCTAGCTAGTCAAAGTTAAAAAAAATGTTGGGGTAGATTTGAAGAAGAGCCATACGTAAATCCGAAACCAAAATACGCGCAATTGGAAATCGTTTTCTCTCACATCTATCAAATAAGTTAAAATTGTAATAAATTAATTGAGTTTGTTAACAATATCATACATTTTATCATTTGGTCAAATAGTTTTAACTCTTCTCTCGTGGAATTCCATAATATTACATCGACCGCAGCAATAATAATGAACAGCACGCGTTATTAACGTAACTTAAGTTTAATTTTAAAACGTTACTGTTATTTTTAATTCCTTTTTATTTTGTAGACGCTCACAAAGCAAAACGCACTAATGGTCTTTTGAAAAAAAAACTAGTAAAATTACATTAAATGTTTGATTGTTATAAAAAAATGTTAATATTAATTATATTTCGTAAATATAATTATTTACCCCATTTATTCATTGACAAAAACAACTTAACGAGATACTGTTTCTTCTTCTTCTTCTCAGTGTCATGTAGCCTTCTATTTTGTCTTGGATAATCAGGTGCAGTAATTTGTGCTTTGTTCCTCTAAGTTCCTCGCACATGACCCAAGTAGGACACCTTTCGGATTTTAATATTAGTCAGCAACTCTCTATCAGCTTTGGCTCTTTGAAGAACCCTCGTGTAGCAGACCATATCCATCCAGGGTATCCGTAGCATTCTCCGGTGCATCCACATTTTTATTATAATTATATCGAATGCTTCCAGTCGGTTCATACTACTTGCTTTAAGGGCCCATGATTCTACTCCATGCAATAACACTGACCAAACGTAGCATTTGATTAACCGTTGTCGAAGTTTCAAGTTTAGGTTATCATCGCAGAATACGCTTATCATTTTATTAAAAGCCGCACGAGATGATTTAATTCTGCACTTGACTTCGTTTTCTGGGTCGAGGTCTTCCACTAGTTTTCGTTTTTTTTTAATTTTTCCACTTCCACACTGTTTCTATGTTAGCTTTTTAAAACTGTATTTAAAGTATGAGACATGTTGATTTTTCGTAGATTCATACCATCATCATTATTATTAGCAAATAAATATGTTATAGATCGAGAAAACGAATATAAATAGCGTAGTTCAGAATAGACTCTTTGTAGGAGAGTGTTTGCTAATCATGACCTAACACTGAACACCAACACACGAGTATAAAGTTGTAATCATACGAACTCTGATGTGTGGATATGAATCATGGGACATGTGGATATGAATTCAGGCAAATAATGAAGATTCAATGGTATCATTGAGTATCAAATCATGAAGTTTCGAGCCAACCGTTGTAATATCGAGAATCTTGTGGCGCTTGCACGCCTGCATTGGTCTGGATACGCGGCTCGCATGCCTGATTACCGACTCCCAAGAAATGTCCTCGGTGGTCAACACAAAGACGCACTGCACGAGACGCTTTTTCGTGATTTAATATGACAAAATATTGATTTAATTAGACACCATTGGGTCTAAAAGAATTGAACTCTTTATGTTAAGAAAATAAATATAAATATTCATTTTGCATACGTTTTATTCTAGATAAAAATATATTTTCTTTTTGTTTACAGGTTTCAACTTTTCATTGGGCCTATAGTCGATCTAGGGTGAGTACGAAAAATACTTTTGATACATTTACATTCGTTATAGATAAGTTGTAAAAAACTATTTTAACTTAGTGAAATTATATATTTTTTAAACCTGATATATTTTGTAATGTTTTTTTTTTCTGTGAGGTTTTTTATAATGTACAGGCGAGGGCTGAAAAACATCACCGGTGCCCCCGGTCGGGTTTCTTCTCGTTACACTGGGGTGATGCTTGATCGAAGGGAGGGAGGAGGGTAAAAGTTGAGGATAGACCTTTTGATAGCATCTGATTTAAATTGTTTCTTGTGTAACATGTGAAACCTATATTAATTATGGCCGAATAGAGCGTAGCCGATCTATATTCCTACTCAAATTCACATTTTCCCCAAATTTGTGGCCTTTTCTCTCTCCAAAAGTACAACATATAAAAGGGAAAAAATCACACTCATAAACAACATTGCAATGTAAGTATTTAACGTACTAAAACATTACTGATTCGCGTTTCAAACTTTCATTCTATTGCAAAAAAATGTTCATGCAGTGTATAACGGTCGGTCATTAAAATAACCTCTAATTTTTGACACTTTTTTCAAAGTTTCAACTATATGTTACAAGTTTCAACTACATGTTACAAAATTTCAACTATATGTTACAAGTTTCAACTGTATGTTACAAGTTTCAACTATATGTCACAAAGTTTCAACTATATGTTACAAGTTTCAACTATATGTTACAAAGTTTCAACTATATGTTACAAGTTTCAACTATATGTTACAAGTTTCAACTATATGTTACAAGTTTCAACTATATGTTACAAAGTTTCAACTATATGTTACAAGTTTCAACTATATGTTACAAGTTTCAACTATATGTTACAAGTTTCAACTATATGTTACAATATTCAACTATATGTTACAAGTTTCAACTATATGTTACAAGTTTCAACTATATGTTACAAAGTTTCATCTATATGTTACAAATAAAAATTAACAATTTATTAAGTTGATAATTATTTACCTGAAAATTAAATGAATTTGATCGAGTATTCTATTATACTTTTGTCTGTTATATGTTAAACATTCCAATTCTTGAAACTTCTGTGTTTTTCAGAAATAAGATTTTTTAACATCAAAGTAATGTTTAGTCAAGTGGACTTAATTCTTTAGAGAAATTTAAAGAAAACTTTTAAAATTTAAAAATATTTGAAGTTTGCCTTCTTCCAAAACAGTGAGCCCATTCAAAGCTCAGTTTTTAAAAAGTGTGTGTTTATCATATTTTTCTGCTTTTATTATTTGAATACTAAAAATGTGTACTATAGAATTTATTTTATCATTAAATTTTCATAATTAAAGATCTATAGGTAAACCTGCCAAGAACACAGGACTTGTAAGTACGCTCTCTCTTGTAAGTTTTCTCAGAATGTTTAAATTAAAAACCGCGAAAACTTGATTTTCATAAAAACCGCAGGGTAAAAACAAGAAGTAGGAAAAGAGAAAAATGAACAGGGTATTTTTTTAATTTTTCATTATTTAACCCTTAGCATTTTAATCAGACCTGAATTCACCCCTAATGATATAGTTGAAACTCTATGAATTTCTATCTATGACCACGTTTTGCGGTATCACCATACATCATAAGTATTTGCATTACACCACGAAATTCCAGTGGCTTCGTTCGTGCGGGCTATACATATGAAATTCTAGAAATTCATCTATCATCACAGTTTGAGACAATGCAGACAATTTATAAAAATGTAACAATATGTCTTAAATTGAAATATGAAAAGTAAGTTCACTTTTTATCCTTTTCTCTTATTCTCAAATCGTTCGATTTTTGAACAGCTGTAGTAAATATTCCTCTTTTGGGATTCAGTTGGCCTAAACGCCCGAAGGAACAACGTGAGTGAAATACTTAAATTTAAATGCGAAAATGCCTTCTTTTTACGCTGAACTGAATTGCCGATTTTTATTTTCAATTGATAAAAACTACTTAACGAGATATTTTTTCCGCAAGAGCTTTTGAAATTGTATTTCAAATATGGGAAATGTGTTTTTTAGATTCATATTCTCATCAGCAAACAAAGATGTCGTAGATCGACAAAGCAAACCTAGCATAGATGACGAGATTAAGAATATACTAATCGCAGCTTTCCGGGCGTTGTGGGCTCTTCGTGGGCGAGTGTTTGATAATTTTGATCTAACGCTGAAAATCAAAACAGCAGTCTTTAAAGTTATAACCATACCATATGCAATGCAGCTTGCATCTCGTTCTACTAATGAGGCCATGTGTTTTCTATATCTCAAGATCTATCCATAAAACTCTCGAAAAATTCAATTCTTCTTGTTATATGTAAGCGTTGTTCCACTTAAAACAAATCTAAGTTCTTTACCACTATAAAACAAATTTTCGACAATTACGTAGTCTACTTGGTAAAATTTGGTAATGTTTTGTGATATACATAGCGGATGTTCTTGTGGGACGTGCTGATGATTTTGATTGTTTGGTATTTAAAATAAAATACGTCGATTCGCAATGCGGAAAGTGAGAGTGAATAATCAATGAATAGTACACAGTGATGAATGGTCAAATGATTAATGATAAGTGATCTTTATTTATCGATAAGTAGGTATATATACATTTCAGAACGGGGCGCGTGAGTGCGCCCGCAATATATTTTTATCTCACTCCTGTGCGTGCAGAGGTGGTCGCAGACGTTGCGAATAATATTGTGGGTAGATAATTTGTTGGCGAAACGGCGAGACAGCGCGATGCGTTCTCTTTCTACTGTGGAATGTATCGTAAATAGTATTTGCGGGTAAACAATATTAATGTTCTGGTATGCGACCTTTGGACATGTCCGAAGGTCGTTTCGTCGGTCGTTGACCGTGCGTGTTGACAATATTCAGGGACGACCGTAGTCCCTACACATATATTGAACTTAAATGTACATATTAATATTAAATAATTTTAAACAATGACTTTGTAATTTATTATTACTACTGCTTTTTGTATCTCCTTGTTAGTTTAAGACAAAGTTTTGTATTTTTTGTCAATAACTTTGGAGAAATGATGGAGAGCAGAAAAAATCACGGTGATCAGCGCTAGAGACATAAAGACGACCTGTATGATCCGCTTTTAAACTTTAATACTCAACACAATTGGAAACAAACAGCAGCAGATATAGTTAAATAGCGTAGAACTGTTGATAGCTATAAGGGACCCAATATAGAAAGAAGACGCAGACAAGCTGCAAGTACTGAAGCTCCTTGCTCTTTATGCAACAGGATACGCCTATTACAACTCGGCTCTCATAATCATCTCCAGTGGCACCAACGTTAGGTACCCAGATCAGCTACTTTGTATTTGGTATTATACTCGTCACGGGCTATGGACACTCAATTCAATTCATAAGCATGGTTCAAACAAACATACTTAAACGTGCTTTGCCTGAGACAGCTAAAGGCACCCAAATTCAAAAATCACGTTTGCGTAATAAGCGTAAAACGTGGATAAAAGAGGGTAATAGGCAACTGATCAACTCTCGTTAAAAAAATAAAAAGCTTAACTGTGGCGCGGTTCAATAATGTAACATTGGATAGTTTTATAATTCAAAAAGTGTAAGGGAAGGATGCACGAGGTAAATAAAAATGAATACCTCCAGTTTTATAATTTTTCTGGAGAATCATCAACATCAGCTCGGTTGACTCTTGTGATGTAAATGAAGCCTACACTCTCCTCCTCTTTTCTTTCCTATCTTGGGCACATTGCTTCCAGTTGCTCTCAGCCAGTGGTCTGATGCCATCTTACCATGCTGCAAGAATGCTTCCATACTTTTTTTTTCTGTACTTGGTCACCACTCCAGAACTTTATGGGTCCATTTATCATCGGTACATTTAACAATGTGTCCAGCCCAGTTCCATCTCTGATTGGGAACCCTTATAGCGACATCTTTGACTTGATCTACTGTCTTATCCATTCATTCGTCTTTCAATCCCGTATGAAGAGGTTTCTGCATTTTTTCTTTTCATGGCCGTCTATGTCCTCCTGAGCTTATGCATTATTTAAACCCATATGCCAGTATAGAGAGGACACATCGAATAGGCTTTTTTTAGATATATTTTTAGAATAGGTTTTTCTTTATATATATTCGTTGGAAACTTAAGGATCAACATCAGCTTATCAGATTCATATAGGGTTAATTAAAGCAGCAAGTTAATATATTTAAAAAGTTTAAGTTAATTTCAGCTTCAAACAATATAGGCTTTGAATTTCCATTTCCCGGAAAGCTTAATGAAAATTAGTAATTTCCTGAAATTTTGTGTAATCCAACTCATTTTAAATTTATTTATTTTATTTACATGAAATTAAACGTTCTTGTAAGCTTAAAGATTAAAGGCAACCTAATTTAATAAATACACCTATTTTTATTTCCTTCGTGCTTTTTAATCATTTACTTTTTATTACCTGTCGTTTTTCGTAATTATTTTCTAAGAATATTGAAAACCAATGTCGATTTTAAAATATTTACAATCTTCTTCCTCTTTTTTTAGGCCTGTTGGCTTGTTATGGTATTTCATCAACGTTTCCCTCTTGTGACGTCGACTGCTAGCTGTCTTTCCATCTTTTGGGAGGTCGTCCTGAAAGTCTGCTTGCTGGAGGAATACTGTCTCTGGCCATTCTTACGGCTCTTGGTTCCGCCATTCTGGATACGTGTTCGTTCCAGAACTTTCTTCTCTGTCGTCCCCATCTGACAATATCTTCAACTTCGTACATCCTTAGGATTTCTGTGTTTCGTACTCTATCACGAAGGGTTTTGCCAGTGATACTGCATCCAACTTGCTCTCTGGCTAGAGTCATGCATTTAGTCTTGCTGATGGAGATAGACATGTTGTATTTTTTGGAAGCAGTGTGGAATCGATGTAGCATTTGTTGCAGGCCTTCCTCTGATTCGGCTATGATGGTGGCATCGTCAGCATAGCATATGATGTTTAGCATATTGTCGCCCATCTTGTATCCCAGGTTAAGGTCGGCAACTTCTTCTAGAATTTTATCCATAACCAAGTTAAAGAGAAATATATTTACAATCAAAATGTAATAAGTTTCAATTAGCTAATTAAAAATTATAACATTTCTCTTTTGTGACGAAATATGTTTTTTCATATTCACTGTCCTTTTCCAGTGTTTAGTGATATTGGCCAATATTTCGTACAAAAAAAATATTGGTACAAAAATCCATAACTCTTGTCTGGTTGATCGGTAGAAATTGCCTTATGGAAATAAACTTACCACTTGTGGACTTTACAATAGTGTTTATATAAATAAATATTAAAATTATCAACGTCATTATTTTTTTATGAATTGTATATATTTCTATGTAAATATCGTTTATAACCAACAAATGCTATTAAATTTTAATAATAATTGCAACTGAATACATTTTCTCTCTTTTTTTGTATTTGTTGAATATAAATCACAATGCTGTGATGGGTTTTACGTGTACCATAAAATTAATTCATTTTACTGGCTCCAATAATAAATTGTTGAAAGTAAATTCCTGTATACCAATAAACCCATCAGATGTACCATGTATAACTATGTACGAGTATACAAAAATTATATTTAATAAAATAAATAATTGATATCAACATATCTAGGTCATTAATTTTTTTATTATTAACATTTGTATTTTTTTCCCTTTATATGTTTATTTTTATTTTATCGCGTATAAATCTATTTTCGAAGTCATACGTTAAGAGTTTATTTAAATGACATAACAAATAAAATACATTCAGTTAAGTTAAAAGGGTTTTATTAAAAAAAAATAACTTATAATACATAATGAGGTTTACTCTATTAAGTGATCACATAACTAAAGTAAAATTAAAAAGAAACAAAAATGAACTAATAAGAAATAATTGTTAACCGAAAAATCTAGCCCTTATTACTAAGAAATACTTTCTTTAAAAATATTTTCTGGAATGTTGAAGATGACAATATCTTAGGTCATATTCAAAAGGGATTACCCGTGTAATAAACGAAGATCACTTGGCAAGTTAGTTAGTTCTACTATTGTCAGTATAAATTGATCAATATTTCTGTGCGTCGAATAGTTGTCATGCGTATGCATGCGCATACTTGTCCTATTCGTATCCCATGACGCACTATCCATCTATCTCAACATTACATTCCATACGTCCTAGTTTAGTTTAAATAAATCATCCACTGTACCGCACAGGATACAAATAGACTGTAGCGTAGGCACGTTGGTTGCTGTGCCGCACTCAGAGAATCGAGGTAGCGAATTCCGAAGCGAATATCCAGAAGAAGAAGAAGGTAGCGGGGTGGAGATATTCCTCTCAGGCAGGTCGAAGTAGCGGGTCTCAAAGTAAAATACGGTAGAATCGGTTGTACTGAGAATATATTTTTCGCTAACAGGGGACCCTCTATATTAATGGTCAATCGGTCATCGCAAGCGCCCACTTCCCGCGAAATACAACAACTTTCGGGGTTTTGAGCGCCGCTTAAGTCGACCGGCCCGAGACCTACTCACGACGGCCCGGCCGTAAGTCCTTTATTTTCCTTGCGGACGCGAACACGATCGGAGTCAAACAAACATAAATATTACCAACATTTTTACAAGTACATCGATTATTTTTACAAGATCAAGAACATATAGCAAACATATCAAATATAACTATAACATACAAATACAGATCAATACACATACATTAATTATACCACATATCATATAGGATTTACATACAAATATCAATCCACCATACAAGAAATATCAATGTCCACACACACACACACAAGGGTGACCGCACACGTCCGATACATCCATCGCCTAGTTTAGTTAAAATAAAATTTTCTTGGCAGGCAGGTATCATCCATTTTATACGCAGGATTAGAGTTCAAAAAAGCGGTAAAAAAAACAACTTTTTAAACAAGTAATGCTGACAAAACTTTAATATGTAGACTTTATTATAAGGTTTAGTATTGTTTTTAGAATTTCATTTTTATTATTATTTTATTTACATTTTTCCATGCCATGTTGCCATTGTTATAAGCAAAAATAGTACTTATTTTATTTACATTTTTCCATGCCATGTTGCCATTGTTATAAGCAAACATAGTATTTTATTTACATTTTTCCATGGCATGTTGCCATTGTTATAAGCAAAAATAGTATTTTATTTCCATTTATTCATGCCATGTTGCCATTGTTATAAGCAAAAATAGTATTTTATTTACATATTTCCATGCCACGTTGCCATTGTTATAAGCAAAAATAGTATTTTATTTACATATTTCCATGCCACGTTGCCATTGTTATAAGCAAAAATAACTGGAGATTTCACATTTTAACTTTTTCATTCCCGCTCTTTGGTGGCTGGAAGTAAATACCAAATAAACTTCTAAACGATTTACTTATCAATTTGATAAATGGAAGTTTACTAGAAAATATTTTAAAACTGATATTAAAAGTTATACCAGTGTAGAGTATATTTCTCATCTTTGAGATAAATTTTATTATAAATTATAATTATCAATAAGTAAAACATTTTTTCCATTTTCTAAGCTCTCACTAAAGTTATGTTGATTTAGAAGGGAAATATTATGAAAGCTTTACGATCCATGTTGAATACATACATACCCATCGCGTCTTTCCCTGCTGGAGCAAGCAGAAAGGAAAGATCGCTAAACTTCCCTATCAAAGTATACTACTGCTTTAACCTTCTCCATATCCAAACATTTTCACAAATAACGTATTCTGTTTCTATTAGTCCTTACCTTTCCTTCTCTCAAAAATGTATGCACTTGGCACAACCATACTTTTTTTCGTCTTCTACTACGACTCCTACTTATGCTTGCATTATAAAAGTGTAGTATTTCATCAATCATTCATAAAAAATACATAAAAGTAATTTAAGTCAACAAAGATGCGCTATTATATTTCATGGTATTGTAATATATAATACATTCAGCCCGTTTGGTATGAAATTAACAACGAACATTTTGTCCTAACGAATTACATATATCCGAGAAATTCGAAACTGCTTTCGTGATTATTTTGTTTTCTTAGTGAATACGTGTAAGTGTCGATTGAAAATAAACTCAATGGGGCACTAAAACAAATAAACTCGATCTGGACAGCATCAAAATCTGCAGTAATGATAGTCCACAACAGTATTAAAGTATCCATTTTTTATCATTAGTAAGATACAGGCAAAAGCCTAGTTTACTGGCGTCACGACAAATGAAAGGCAACAAACCCAGATCCATTAAAATTGCATGTCCAAATTAAATTACCTGTTGTTTTTTTCGCAAATTATGTATATTTCTTGTCATGTGTAATAAATAAATAAAATAAAAAAATGTGTGAATATGAAACGTGGAAAAATACTGAAGGAAACCGAATAAATGTTGTAGAAATACATGCACTAAGAATATATATAGGGTGACAATGTATGACAGACTACATAATCAAATGATTAAAGGATGCATGTTGACTTCAGATAGTGAGTAATACGAGTATGATGAAGATCATTCTGAGGTGAGTAAGGTGGATCGGCCATGAAAAACGATTTAATGAACAAAGACTAACAAAACAAATATATAGAACAAATATTAGTGGAGAGCATAGTAAAGGAAGAACGATGAAAGTATAGTTAGACCAAGTGAATGATATTTCAAATAAAATAAATGTAAGAATTAAGAGAAATCGTATAAGCTTTATATTTTATGAATATGGGAGAGTCGAAAAAAAAATAAAACGAGTCGCTCTATTCTCTCGGCCTATCCTGACAGGGAAATGATGTGAATGTATTAATGTTGGGAATTCGAAAGCTGCTCGATCATATTCAAACTCTTTTTCATTATATCTCATGAGTTTATTTTAAAGGAAACCTTTACAATACGATTCATCCGACAACACGTGCTGCTTTGCAGCGGGTTCACTTTACTACTCGTACATAGTTATTTCCTTTTTAAGACAGGGATCAGACCGTATCAAGTTTTACAAAAGGCTTATAATATCTTATTTAAGAGACGCTTTAGTATTTTGCTGGTAGGCGACGTTGGCAAATTTCACCTGATTATCCTAATTCTTAAAATTATTTTTATATAAGAATTTTATATAATTTCCGTATAAATAACTTTTTAACCCTTAAAAAAATGTTTGTCAAATTTAACGAATATCTTCTTACTCAATTGAAATTTTGTTCACATAATTCGCTAGGTAAATTTTGGGCTAAGGTTAAAAGTGCAAATTTTTAGGGTCGTTTTCTTTTTTACAAAAATATTAAAAACATGCTAAGATGAAATTATTTTAGGTCTGTAATTATTTTTTCTCACCTTATCTAATACAGTTATGTCTTTTGATCATGGGTTGTTCAGTAATCCCATAACTGTTCTAGATGGGTGCTACCTTTGATACTGTCGATCATGAAATTCCCTTGTAAAGACTTAGGGATAAGTATGGGTTATCAGGCAACGCCCTCGCCTGGGTTTACTAAGGTAATCCGTTGTTGATAATCAGCAAGAATCTTCTCAGGATACTGTTAAATATAGTTTACCACAAGGATCGGTATAAGGACCACTACTTTTTGTTCTTTATACTCATAATATTAGTGATCTCATTGGCACGGAGGTTTTCGAGACTCAGGTTTACACGGATGATACTTTGATTTTTAAATTCTGTGATCCAAGTAGCAAACTCCTATCACATATTGGAAGATATACAAAAGTTTTTTTGCTGTTCACATTTATTTACTAAGTTACCTGCATTTTTTTACTTACTATGTTTTTTTAAAGATATGCAGATGCGGTAAAGTGTTTTATCTAATGACCTCATCACATATTTCGAATTTACCAAAATTATGTACTGTAGCTTGAAACTTTTAGCATATACTCGTATATGAACGTTCAAATAACTTTTGTTTTTGTGTTAGCTTTTAATTACTTAAAAAAACGTAGTTAACTCGATAATACTTTTTCTATAGTATAAAATTGTAAGCGGCTTCATTTGTTTGACTTTGGCCCGTAAGGAATCGCAAACCAAACCTACAACGCTTTTTTGAAATCCGTAAGGATTTTTGCAAATTGATTATATAGAGTGCACAGTAAACCGAAATAAAATCTCATTATTATAGGTTATAAGATTTTAAATTTATTTATTAAAATGGTTATGAACATTACCATTACAGCAAATAATTTTTTTGATGAAAAATCTTATTGTTTTGGAACAAATTAACAATTGGTTCATTTAGCGACGGACCTTTTACATTCAGCTTATAACATATATTGTATTTTTATTTTATTTTTATTTTATTTATTACACATGACAAGAAATATACATAATTTACGAAAAAAACAACAGGTAATTTAATTTGGACATACACTTTTAATGAATCTGGGTTTGTTGCCTTTCATTTGTCGTGTCCCCAGTAAACTAGGCTTTTGCCTGTATCTCACTGAGGATGTATTACACTTTAGCTGTATACAGTACAACCTGGCAGGTTTATCGCTATGTGGCAATATCTTTAAACTAAACAGAAATATGTTAAAGAGGTTTGAAGTGAAAACCAGATCAGAATACATTTTTTTAAATATCTGGTTCCAATGGGAATTGAAGCCGCAACTTAGGTCTTACAAACTAAGACACGGAGGCCGTCGTTATATATTACTTATATTTATTTTACAATAGGACACTGTCTGAAAGGAAGTCACCGTTATAAAATCCATACTAAAAGAAAGTCCTACATGCACGTTTAGAATGCATGAGGAGACCCTGGATCATAATTTCTTTGAGTATCCTCTGCGCACCGCATAGACTCTTGACTCAATTGTAAATGTCCCTCTTCCGTTCAGTATGCCCTTCCCCCCTACTCGCACTTAATTCTCCATTAATTTCTAGTCACATATGTGTCAGACTTTTTGTCCAAAAGTCCTTAAATATTTAGTACTAGTTTCTTATATATTCTCATACGGCCTTCTTTCCATCAAATTGTTATTGGCTTTAATCGCCTTCTTTATATGATGGAATACCTAATTAACTATTAATATTTTGTCAATAATAGTGGATCCAAGTCCCAAGCTGAAGCGTCTTTGATAAAAATTTGCTCTTTAAACGTCGAAATTGTGCGCGGCACAAATTCGGCGTTTTTTAATTTCTAAGTTTAAACGCGTATTTGGTTTAGAACCACTGATATTTGATTACACCACCAAGTAAACATGACATTCAAGTAATTTTCTGATAATAAATAATAGTCATTACTCTTAAGGAGACTCATTAAATAAAGGAGATAAACTAAACATTACGTAAAATACACAAAGGAATGCTACAGATCAGATCACAGGCGTTTGTGCTTCCCGCGAGGAACACGTTAAGCTGTATAAATTGTAATTGAATTATTTTTATATTTACCGGATTTCTCTTGCAGATACCAATGATTACTTATATCTTGATATCTGCAATATATATACTCCCAAGTGTAAGTATGAATGTTTTGAAACATCCTCAACATAACCATTACTCTGATGGAATCTTTATTTAATTTTTACTACAGAGAATATAAAAAAATTTGTTTATATCATATATTCAAGTAAATACAAATTGTTTATTCTAAACATGTAGGCGACTATTTTACAGTTTATTCTAAACATGTATGCGACTATTTTACAGTTTATTCTAAACATGTAGACGACTATTTTATAGTTTATTCTAAACATGTAGGGTCAGTTTTAGGTAACGACATAACATATTTCTATTAAGTTTGTATTTTTTAGGATTTCACTAAATCATTTAACAATCGAGAAAAAATATATTTTTTACATATTTTACGCTATTTGAATTACGTCACTTATTTATTATCTATCATGCGTATTTTGGAATTAAATTAAATATTCACCAACATTTATATTTGAAAGGCTTTTTTTCTCCCCGACATACTTCATTTTATGTTTGGTTGTTTACATTATACGACCTTGAGTGAATATATTTTAATAAAATGTGTTCGATCAAACGTTAAATGTATCAAATTTCAAAAAGTTTGAATAAAAAAAATAATTCATTTATATGGAGTTTGCTTTCATTTCAATTCCTTCGTCATTTAAGAAGCAAAATATATGAACGCACGAGTGAAAAATCGATGACTAAGTGAAGGCATGTGTTGAATTATGATCGATTTATTTGCAGCCGTGGATTGATGGAAGCGAAAATATTTTTATGCTTTTGGTTGTTAAACTAAATGGGAAAAAAATTACCATGATCAAAAAAAGAAATATTTCAAGAGAGCCTAAACCGGAATTTGTGTAATGGTAGAAATGCTTATTATGAAATTCGGATTTAATTTCTGTTAAACGTGACGCTGAAAATAGGGTAGGAAACTTTTCTTGAGGTTGAGCATGGAATCCAGTAAACCGTTAAACATTTTGCAAAATATATTAGGTTAGTTTGGTAAACATAAATATATTGACATAAAAATAGTTTTCCTTGGTAAATAAGTTTGCCTTCAAATAACTCGTGTAAAAAAACTTTGTATATAAATAATCTCATAATGCCAAAAAAATACGGATAATTTTTTGGACACATTTATATTTTATTTATAAACTACATAACATCGCGCTGTTTCTTTGTCAGGGTAGACAGAGAGAAAATAGTGCTAAACTTTTTTTTTAACCTGGAGAGTTTATTGCCATGTGGCAACCTCTTCCAACCAACCAGAAATATGTTTTTATAGGCCCTAAGTGTTAACCAGACTGGAATCCTATTTAAAAAACGCTGGGTTCCAGCGGGGATCGAACCCGAAGTCCTATTTAACTTTCATATTTCAACAAATATATTTCGTCCCTCCTCACATAACTTCTGCTATTTCTCTGACTTTTAACATTTCGTTCTTTCAAAATATCATTCACTTGATCAAACCACACTTTTTTTGGTCTTTCTATATCGCAGTTTTTGCTCACATTTGCACTTAATACGAGTATTAGTTTTTTTTAGTCTTTCTTCTTTCAGTCGTTCTACATGTTCAAACCATCTCATAGTGCTCTCTTCTTGATCTTACTTAAAATATCAGCCTTACGTTCACAGTCATCCATAATCATTACACTTCGTATTGTCATACATTATGCACTTCTACAGCGTGCTTTCGGTTTCTTATTGTGATTTTCCACATCAACGTTTCATTTCTATTCATCAAAGTTGGTACAAGAATACTATTGTGGACTATTATCTTAACACATTTGGATTCTGTCCGGTTTGGGTATAAATGTTTAAGTGTCATATACACTTTGCTGTTTATTAATATCACTATGAATAAAAAAATACCTTTTATATCCATTTTGAATATGAAATACACACATTTAATTTTTAACAATTTCAACACAGCTGTTTTTTATCTCTTAGACCAGAAAATTTATCACATATTTATTTAATAAAAAAGTCTTAAGTTATTTTAGTTAATTAAAGAATTTTTTTTTACACTTTTCACCGGTATAACTATAGGGAGATTACCCACCATGTTGTCATGTATTACAATTTTGGTGTTGTTATTGCTATGGAACTACGAGTATATCTTCCAATCAGCCCTAAGAAATATACTTTTAAAAACAAATCTGATTTTCAGTGGGAATCAAACCCTCAGCCTCCGGGTCGAAAAAAAGGTGTTAAATCAACTAGTTCACAAAGGTTGTTAACTGGGAGGACGTGATATACTGAATTGTTGACCAACCTGGAAGAAAGAAGCGTTTTGTGGCGTCACTGTGCTCTTAGTGGAACGTATTGGGTGACAATAACGAATTAAAGAAGTCAATAATAGACTAAAAGTTTTCTTTTCTAAGTGAGAAATAAATTTACGTGAACAATAATTTTAGAAAGAAATACGAAACTAACGCGTTTCCTGAACATTCCATAAAAGTATTATTTACCTTCCAATTCTTTGAGTTGTGCTGTTTTCTTCATAGTTTTGTCTTAAAAGAAACAATAGTTTTTAAAATAAAAATGTCCGTCCAGATAAGTATCAATGTAAAACGAGGAAATTTATATTTCAGGATACAAAATCCTTTCCAGTGAAACTATCAAAAATCTAAAAAAAAAATATTTTTGTTTACGAAAATAAGAACTTTTTCTTATAAATTGATAAAACAATGAATAGTTGTTTTTAATATTTAATCTGTTTAAATTATAAATAATTTTTATCTGAATATTCTTTACACAACAAATACCGCCCTAAACTCTCAGAAAAGTAACTTATAGAACCATTTAAAGATTACTTCTTCGTCCATTCGTATAAACTTAGAACATTAACCTATCACATGAAACTAATGCGAATTTAATTATTTCCGTTGTCTACACTTATGTTATCTCAAAGATATTGTTTATTTTGTAATAAGCTTTTGGTTTTCAAATTATCTCGTTTATACTCGTATTTTATATGAGATTGACACTCTTAGATACAATAACAAATATGTCAATCGAGAAAGTCAAATTCGATAAAAATATTGAAGGGATGAAAGTTATGACCTCCGTGGCCTTGTTGGTAAGACGCATATATTATGATCCCAGGGGTTGTGGGTTTGATTCCCGTTAGACACCAGATTGTTTTGTAAATGGTTTCATTCTGATTTTCATTTAAGGGCGCTTTGCTATCTTTCTGATTGATTAGAAGAAATTGTCACATTGCAATAAATTCACCAAGTAACATACTGTATACAATAAGAATACAAATTCTGAATAACCGTGAAAAATTTCCACTTTTTAAAGTCAAAATGGGTGGCATACAAAAATGGAATGGTTTTTTTTTGTATGCTTATGACATGCCAGTGTAAGTGTAGAATAAAGATGAATAACAGAGTTTAATAAGTAAATTGTATTAGAGATGCAAAGAGAAAGATTTAAGAATGAATGTTGCAAAATCCAAAATCATAGTTATAGAAATGGGTAAAAGGGAAAGTAAATACAATATATGGGTGAACAACGAAAGATTGAGTCAAGTTAAAAATTATGTGCTATTTAGGGTAGTATTTTCTCAGATAATGGAATAATTAAGAGGGCTGTATAGAAAAGTGTGTAGCGATAGGAAACAAAAACAATGGGGCACTTAAACAAATATATCAAAATCTGATGGATACATATGTAATTTGGAAACTTATTTCTGTAAGATTTACGAACAAGAAAAGAAAATATACCAATTGAATAAAATGGAAAGTGTGAATAAAGAGAAGTATGGGGATTTTAATTAATTTTCACTTGATAAATTGCACTTTCAGCATCCTCAGGATGAAGGTATATCTACTGATCTGATTATTAAGTTTATCCAGAGAGAAAAGAGTGACGTGTAATTTAGTTCCTTGTTTTAGTATGTTATCTTACGTGGAATAAAATGATAGAAAACAGTTTATCGGAGAATTATAATATGTTTTTTGGAAAATAGTTACGTATTTCTCGGAATAAATGTCGTTAGGACAACATTTTCCTCGTTAACATTATTCCAAGCTTCTTCTTCTTCAGTTTCAATCCTGGGGATTGGTTAGCAGCAAAGCTCTGCATCTCCTCCTCTATTCCGCTCGGTCTTCAGCGATCATCTTGAGCTCTGTATAGGAGGGGCAGTCCATATCGTGGCATATTTGCTCCAGATACTCTCGGCGAAGACGCCCTCTGCCGATCGATCCCTCAATCATTTCATATTGTGCAGAAGGTTTTCATGTCGCAGCATATGACCCATCCATTCTGCACGCCTTTTCGATATGGTGTTTGACAGGTTCCTGGCTTCTAGATCCTCCTGAGAACCTCGTTATTTGTATTGCGGTTTCTCCAAGAAATCCTTAGGATTCGTTTATAGGTCCACATATCGAAGGCCTCCAATATTTTTCGACTCCTTACGCCCATGCAACATGTCTTGCAACCAAACATCAAAATACTCCACACATATGTTTTGACCAATCTTTAGCTTTAGGTCCATGTTGTTGGATTCAAGCTTTAGATCCATGTTGTTGGATTCGAAATCATTGATTTCTTATTAATGGCGAGTTTTTCTTTGTGTATGCGACTGTCAACCCATCAATTCCAAGCTTATTGTAATATAACGTAGTGAGATGTATTAGTTAAGTGCATTTTTGGTTATTTTTACGCAAATTGCTTTAAAATGGTCTCCTTAACGCTTTGCCAACTTTTATGGCGAATCTCACAATTTTAAATACTCTATTTGTTATATCATTAATCATCATCATCATCATCATCATTGTCAACCAGGGTCGATCCACTGCTGGATGAAGGTCTCCCCAAGTTGACTCCAATTAGTTCGGTTTTTTGCTCGCTGATGCAATGTGATGCTGCCATGCTTCCTGATTTCATCTATCCAGCGTACCTTCGGTCTTCTTCTGGGCCTCTTGGGTACCATTGGATTATTTCGGATGTCCATCGGAAGTCTGACATTTTAGCTACGTGTCCGGCCCATTGCCACTTCATTCTTTTGCACATAATATCATTAATATATCATTAATTATATCATTAATAAGACTAGATAAATTAAGACTGTGGTTGAATGTTATTCTAAGATCTGCGACCCTCTCCAATATTTTTTTAACCTGGTGAGTTTATTGCCATGTGGCAATCTCTTCCAACTTACAAGATAGATGTTTTTAATGGACCGTAAGTGAAAACCAGACTGGTATCCCATTTTCAAAAAAATGGGTTTCAGCGGGGATTGAACCAGCAACCTCCGGGTCTGCAGACAAACGTCTTACCATCATGCCACGCAGGTCGTCAACATCACATTGTTCAAAGAATATGTAATTAAATATTGTATAATATTAATTGAAGATGTTAAAATTGTGATTTTAGTATCATGTATTATAATTTACGACTGCGATAGCCTCATGATCGATTATGATTGTCAGCTATCATGTGAATGGAAGACGCTTACGCGTGTATTAGTTTATTGTGTTGCACTTCAGCAAGCACACATTCTTGTAGATCAAACTCAAAGTTTCGATGGCATAGATATTAAACTTCTATGATGATCATCGGTAGGTTAAATCTGTTGCATTTATCATACGGCAGTTTTCAATATTGTGTATTGCTCAGTAGCAGATAAGCTTCACAAAAACATAAATTCAGATGCTAAATGGTCTAAGAGTAAAACCAGTCAGGAAATGAATCTGCCAGACAACGGACCTTCAAATGTACTAAAAGTATTTTAGTTTAGGCTATTGAAATTATATACATTATTATTTTTATAAAATTTGGACTCCTTTGAGGCTTTTCTTTTTTTCGCTCTTGCTGACAGTTAACCTGAGGTGGTATATGTGGGTTTACTTTTTATTTTGTTTTCTGCCATACATTTTGTTTTTTTTTTAAATCTAGATATACGGAGGTGTAGGCTAAAAGCCCCCGGACGTCCTTGCGGTCAGGCTCGCTCTACATTAGTGGGGTGTATCTCGGCGGGGGGAATGTTTGTGGGATAAGCTCGGACCTTTTAATGCCTTCTCTCTTAAATGTATTTTTCTGCCATCTATTTATTTTCTCTTTTTTTTCTCTTCTTCTTATTCTACATGTGCAAGGGTGTGGGCTGAAAAACATCTGGTGTCCCCGTGACTGGGCTCGCCCTATATTGGTGGGGGGTATCTTGGCCGGGGGATGTTATTAGATGAGCCCAGACCTTTTGAAATCTTCTGTCTTTAATGTATTCTCTGCAATTTATGTGTTCTTGAAGTATATTTAAATGTATTATCTGCATACTATGTTGCTATCAATAAACCTATATTTATTTATTATTATTATTTATTTATATGAACCAAAAGCACCCGTAATATCATATGAACCAAAAACACCCGAAATATTTTTATTATTATTTATAAATATTATTATTATTATTAATTTATATGAACCAAAATATTATTATTATTATTTATTTATATGAATAAATAATAATAATATGCACCCGAAATACTATTATTATTATTATTGTTTATTTATATGAAACAAAAGCACCCGTAATATTATATAAACTAAAAGCACCCGAAATATTAATATGATTTATTTATATGAACCAAAAGCACCCGAAATATTGTATTATGATTTATTTATATGAACCAAAAGCACCCGAAATATTATATTATGATTTATTTATATGAACCAAAAGCACCTGAAATATTATATTATGATTTATGTATTGTATATGAACCAAAAGCTCCCGAAATATGACCTAAGTTATAATTTAGTGCTAGCAATCTGAAATGAAATATTTTGCTATTTATCAATATCGATTAAGTAAAACTTCAAGTTTACGGTTAAATATCCTTAAATTATGAATGGTTCAACTAAACTTGATAAGGACTAGAGAAAATTGAATAATGCCCCGTAGTTAAACAGAAATTTCCCACATTTGGCGGAACTAGAGTGGCCTCTATTTTATATGAACTAGAAGCTTGTATGTACATAACTAGGATACTTGGAGTAATTTGAGGAATGTTTCAAACTGTGATAGAACTTGTTTTGCTTAAAACAACTCGGTTTAACATAAAAAATAATAATTGAATTCTCAAAAGTTAACATAATAAAGTCAACGTAATTGAATTTAAAATTGTTCTCAATAGAATTTGCTGAAGAAACTTATTTTGAAAATTGACACATTATAACAAAAAGTAAGTATTTGACACAGTTAATATTGCCCGTTAACAATATAAGTTACTCGTACATAAGTATTTTGTGAAATTCACTTATTCACAATATGAGACAAATTAATTCATTTCAGTGTTTTAGATTTGTGATATGAAAGTTTCAAAGTACTCGTACATCGGGCTAAAGATATTTTCTTTTTTAAAGAAACAGTCAATGTAAAAATTAATAACTTTGTTATTCCATTAATTACATTTATCTCCGCTACCCGTGTTTCTACCTCCTGTCCCAAGGCTCTTTTCAGACGAAATGATCCCGGTTTGTTATGAGAGCATTACTTAGATCAGACTGGTGTCATATTATGTACCACCCGTATTAGAGGTAAATCGGTAGAAACAGTTTTAGGGTTATTAGTGGAATACCAAGGTAATTTGCTGTCAAATATTCTAATATGGAGTTCCACAAATTTAAAGTCGTAACTTTTAATAAATAGTTGATTATTCATAATTTTATATTGTCAAAAAAACTTTTTCTAGGGTGTGAAACTTTGGGGTTGATCATAAGCGAATAACTATGAGTCATATTATTAAAGGTATATTAGGATAGGAAGTGAACCTTATTTTTTTTATTATTTAGGCAAATAAAAAGCTTACAAAATTATTTGAAGTCAATGCTGTGATTTAAATGTAAGTCGGCGGCCGTGGTCTAATAAAAATAAGGCTCACTTCCTATCTAGGAAGTGATCCTAATTTTTTGTTTCTTTAGGCAAATAAGAAGCTCACGACATTCTTTGCTGTCAATGCTGTGATTTGACTGTAAGTCGGCAGCCGTGGTCTAATGGTTAGCATTCACGCTAAGCAAGCGGTTGCGTTAGGTTCGATTCCTGATGGATTCACTTTCGGACAGGTTTAACTCTAAAACGATTATTCTTCAGAATTTACGTTTTTCTGTTGCTTATCATAAATTGTTATGGCGGCACTATCGATCATCTTAAAAATTGCGCTGTACAAAAAAATGTGTAGAGAAAGGCTGCAGTGTTCAACCTACCGATCTTCTTAGAACTTTGATCTCCTTGTTATCAGAAATTATGGTTTGATCTCTCAAGAACATGTGCTTGGTGAAGTGCGTCAACTTGCACACTATAAATAAATACACGCGCGGCCGTCTTCCATCCACAGGGCGCCAGACAATTACACTCGATCGTGAGGGATTGCCTATCTGTATCTCATTTCTCTCTAATTTACTTGAACAAAAACGTTCCGGATGCAATGCTGCTTCCGTTTTCAGGATGATCTTGTTAACGTATAAGTTCGATTTTTTTTATTTATGTCGTGGAGTGATACTAAATTCTAGGAAACTTTAAGTTATAACAAAGTAACACACATTCAAAGCTTTCGAAAAATTTTGCATTATACATTACATTAGACAAAAATCGCACTAATAGATTGCAGCACCTTTTCGACCGATCCCTAATTATTATCAATCATTACCAAAATTTTAAACAATCTCCTTTGCTTGGCCCGAAAGGCTTTGGCTTTTCCCTTTCTTATTTGGTCGTGTTTTTCTAATCACCGAGTATTTTAACAACTATACAAACATGCTCTCTGCGCGAACCAATCGTGTGACATTCTAAAACCAATACCACTATACAAATTGTGTAATACAAAGAGTGTTACTCACACTATTGCAAAATGACTCTTTAGGCTAAACGATCTATACCTCTTTCTTGATTGAGCTGCGTGTTTTACACAAATTGTTTGAAATCAAAGTTTTTTTGGAAGAGTTATATTAGTTGTGAGGAGAGGGTTGGGACAATCCCTGTAGTAAAAGTGTGGCGTGAAGAGAAAACACGCAAGAGTTTTAAGATATGAGCGCCCAATGCGTTGGACCGAACAACCTAATGACACAAAAGGAGGTCCCCTAATCTCTGCTTTCCATCTAATTGCGGACTGTAGAAAAGCATTGAGAGGAATAGTTAAAACCCAAATGCGGGTCGTATTGAGGAATAAGTGAATATAACTGGAAAAGAGATTTTACATAAGCGTTATTTTCAACAAAAAAGTAATTTTGCTACGAAAATTGACCATCTGACAAAGAAAAAAATTAAGATTCCTTAGCGCGTTTATTTAATTTTTGTGCATATTTTTATATATACATATCAATCACGCCGTGTCCCTCGCGGAGTAGGCAGAGAGAACAGATCTCTAATCTGTTCAATCCAAACACGCAACTTTCGAGTCATCCACATTCATACATACATCTCGTCAAGCAAAATCTTCCATTATTCATAGTTCTCACTTTCTCTGATGACTAACGTGGCCTAGTTGGTAAAATACTTGTCTTCCAAACTGGAGGTTGCGGGTTGAATTCTCGTTGAACCTAGATTGATAAAAAAAAGGATTACAGTCTGGTTTTCACTTAAGGTTTTTTAAACATCTTTATGGTTGGTTTTAAGATATTTCCACATGGCAAAAGCCACGCCAGGTTATACTGCTTACAACGAAAGTGTAATACAATATAATAACTTCTTTCAAAATCTTGTTCATTTGGTCCATCCACGATTTTATCGATCTATCTCTTCCATGTAGATCTAGCACTTCTGACTTGTATACTCGCTTAGTCAATCATTCCCTCCACATGTCCAAACCATCTCAAAGCTCTTTTCTTTATCTTACTTACAACATCTTACATCTTACTCGTATCTTTCTTAATCTTACTCTTATCTTTCTTCCGCCAAGTTCAAGTTTCACTTCCACACATCAATCTCGTATTTTTATAATTTCATCGAAATAAGTAACTTTACTCGAACATGGAGCATCTTATTTATAAACAAACAAAGAAAAGTTCTGCGATTCTTCGGCGCGTTTATTTTTATTGTGTATTTTTATACTTGCAAGGAAACAAGTAATTTTATAACGAATATCGAGTATCTTACAAAGAAATGAACAAAGAGAAATTTAACAATTCCTCAGCGTGTTTATTTTATTTTGAGAGTATTTTTTATAGAAAAAACGTGTAATTTCATTTCTATTAGAGTGTCACTTTTATGAGCTCATGTGTCTAAAAAATTAAATTGAAGGCACGAAAAAAGCAGAAGAAATAAAATAATATTGGACATATGTGGAATATTCAATTAAGTAACCTATTACTCTGCTGCAAACGACCAGTAGTTAAAAATAAAATGTTTATTTTGAATGTGATCTCATTTAAATCTGTTAAACGTATATTATGCCGTCTCCTTATCGGGGTAAGTAGAAAGAAAAGAGCGTCATACTTTTCTATCACGACACACATTCTCACCTCTTCTATATCCATACATCTTCTCATACAGTTTGATCGATTTCTATGCCTTTTTTTATTTTTCTCCAAATAAAATATACTTGATTCAACTATATTTTCTTTAACCTTTTTTGTAACATTCCTTCCATTTACATTTGAACTGAATATTTGTCTTTCTTTATGCATTCTTTTCACGTCCATACTGTGATTCATTGTCATTACACATATTCTTCTAAGTGCACTCATTTCTACAATATGTATTGGTCTCTTTTCTGTCTAGTTCAAGGTTTATATAAACTCATATGTGTTATGTTTTATAAAGCCTTAAAGATAACACATAAATAACATTTTTTATAAAGCTTTAAAGATAACGTTAAAATTTAAGAGTTAATAGCATATCTTTTTAATTCCATATATCACCACGCAGTGTTCCCTTATGTAGGTAGAGAAATCAGACCTTCAAACTTTCTATCCAAATACACAAGTTCTACAAATTTATACATTTTGTCATACACAACCTTCCATTGTTCGTACTTATCCCTTTATCTTCTTTTAAAATGTGGTCCACTTGATTCAGCCACACTTTCCTCGGATTAGCTCTCCACGCACACCTGGCACTTCTAACTTGAATACTCACTTAGTCGCAAAAACATCTTATATCGCCTTTCTTCATCTTACTTAAAACATTTATTTTATTTATGCATTCCTTAATGATGTCTTCATTTCGCCTTATTTATGCATTTACACTCGTATTTTTTTCTTAATGCACGTACCTTAACAGTATTTATTTTACTTTTGTCATTCTTCTGCCATATTCAAATTTATTTCCCTTATAATTCTACTGAAAACGTTTTAATCATATGTACAATTGTTCCGGTGACATTGTTTTTCAGCCAAGCTCTTGCAATCAATTAATTAGGTTTTACTGTACATAATGAAAGCGTATTTGCAAAAACTGACTGTAAAAAATTGCTTTCTCAAATTCGGCTATACTTATGCATTTTTCTATAGTTCGGAAATTCTAGGATGAGTCTTGTGACAGCTCACAAATTAGCCCCAATACAACCTTATGTAATGTATTTACCTAAATAACTTGCTATTTATTAGAATCGAGGCTTATATTAAAGTTGATAAAATAATTAAAATTACTGAACATCGTTACAAGGTTTTATTGGAGTAAATTTGTGAGCTGTCACAGGACTCATCCTAGAATTTCCGAACTATAATTAACCGTGTTTTTTTAAGAAAAAAAAAACGACGTGCAATTGAGGTGGCATTTAATTACAAAAAAGCGCCATAAACTCATATTTTAATTATTATAATATTATTATTTGAATGTAAAAAGTATCTAGTTTGACATCAAGAAAAAAACCTTTTTTGGTGTCAAACTACAGTGTGAAAATGAAAGGGATGAAGATTTTTTTGTTAAAAAATGATTAAGAGAAAATTAAAAAATATTAATGTATTCGTAAATGGTAAAAAACTTAAACATGAACAACTGTTTTTCAGTTAAAGTAAAATGAAAAAAAAGGGATATTTCGAATATAAATGATTAAATACAATACTTCTAAGTTATATTTTATAGCAGTCACTACAACTTTGAAAAGTGAAAAAAAATTGGACTTTTTATTTTCGACAAATCGAAAAAATATATTTCGTAACAAAAAATAATAAACTTAAAAAAAAATCCGAACCACCCTTAGGAAAACCCTTTTTTTCAACCAATATGTTTCAAATTCCTTTGGAATCGAGTTATAATTTATCGAACACAAAAAAAAAACTCCCAAGTAATGAAAATTTTTGGAAGAAAAATCGGTTGACGCTAAATTCGAATTCCAAAATCGGTCCCATGGGTGTGCCTAGTAGAAGTTGCATGGGCCGCCCTATAGGAGAAACCATCCATTAATCATGATCGTTTAAGAAACTCAGCTCTTTCACATTTTTGTATAATTAATTATCCCAACATTTGTCTAAAATACTAACGAGTCGACATCACACTTAAAACGGAGTGAGTATTAAACCATAAAATTGGTATGGTAGTAACACTGCCAAATTCCTCATATATATTTTTATTCTGTTGTCTTTTTGGCATGTTCAACAAACATTCGTCGTGTTGTTAGATTTAATACAACTATTTGAGATACATATTTGAGATACATGATACGTCACGGATGTTTTTTTAAATTAAAATACTGAGGTTTATTTGTTAAATATTAAAATAAATGCTTTCCGAAAGGAAGTGTTTAGGAATGAATGTGAGCTTAAGGCTGTTAGGTTAAGTAATATGAAGAAGTGCACTCTGATATAGTTTGGCCATGTAGAAGGAGTGAATAAAGAAAGACTACCGAAACAAATATACAGTGCAAATGTGAGAAGAAAACGAAAGAAAATAAGGTTGGATTATGTAAATTATATTTTGAAAGAAGGAAACGAAGAAAGGCAAAAAAATCATAGAAGTTGTAAAGATGTGAAAGAGGCTATTGATGTATGTCCAGGGAATGTCTGTCATTCCATATTTTCTACCTATGCCAACAGGAGGATATGAGGTGATATTATATTTGCATTTGAATATTATATACTCTTATAAAATAATTATTTAAACTATTTAAAAAATGTTGTAATTTGTTTTATCAAACACTGTTTATTCCACTTTTTGTATTCACAAACAGTGTTTGATAAAACAAATGTCTTTAAACCTCCACAACGTTAATGCCTTAACTATAAATAATATTTAAAAAATAGTTCTAGTGTGGTTGTTTCTTAAGGCCCCTTAAAAATCTTTATGGTTGGTTGTAAAATATTGCAGCAGATAAATAAATCCGCAAGTTTGTATACTGTAGACGTCGGAGTTGTATTAAAATATTAGGTGTTTACATAAGTTGTGTCCGTTTTTTTTTTTAATTTAAAAATGTGCACCAAAAGTAAAACAAAATGGTAGTTGTTATACGTCATTCAAAAGAAAATTTTCTGCTCTACAAGATATCGTGTTTGCTTTTACGTTATATGTTTTATTTTATTTGATAACAAGCCTTCAAAATGGAACGTCAAGTAGACGAAAGTGAGCATTTTCGACACCTTCTGTTCGCGTTCAATCGAGAGATATAGCTGCCGAAGCTGCTCGCGATATTTGCGAAGTGTGCAGTGAAGATGCTACGAATAAAAGAACAGCTCGTCGATGGTTTTTGCGTCTAAAATACGGTAATTTCGACCTGAAAGACATGTAGCGTTCCGGACGACAAGTGGACTTCGATAAGGACCGCTTAAACCATATTATTCATGAAGATCCCCTTCAAACCACCGTAGAATTGGCTGAGCAGATGAATTGTAGTCACATGACTGTATACCGCCATCTACCATCTGTCCTTTCATACATAGCATCTTCACCGTACAATTCGCAAATATCGCGAGCAACTTTAGCAGCTTTATTCCCTCGAATGAACGCGAACAGAAGGTGTTGAAAATGCTCACTTTCATCTACTTGACATTCCATTTTGAAGGCTTGTAATTAAATAAAATAATACATGTAAAGTAAAAGCAAACACAATATCTTGTAGAGCAGAAAATGACCTTTCGAATGACGTATAACATTTACTTTTGGTGCTCATTTTTAAATTTGAAAAAAAAAACGGACACAACTTATGTTAACACCCAATACAACACATTCATGTTCAGTGTTATAAACTGTGTTTTTTTACACAATTGAAGAAATCTGCATTGTTAGTTCTTTTTTCAGATGTATAATACATTATCAAAAAGCAACCAACTCACGAAATACGTTTTATTCTTTATTAAACATATTGAAAATATAAACCATCAATGCATATGCAAAAATGTCAAACCAGTTAAATGGGTATATAAATTGCGTCTTTGAAACATATTCTATATGAACCCATAAACACTTATATTAAAACCGGTTCTTAAAAAATATATTATATCAAAACAGTTTAGTCCTTCTGCAATATATATCCATTTAATTTGTAAAAAATACCAGTACATCATTTGTGCGGCTGATATATCGCAGTTAGAAAAACGTTTAATTGAGAATCTTGTTTGTTTACAATTCAGATTTAAAACTCTATCAGAACAATTTAATGGCATTCAAGTTTTTAAAATCGTAATAAAAAATATTTATGCCTAATTAAACGTGAAACTGTAAACATTGAAATTGTAATGTGACAATTTATACCTTTCATGTAACTACAAAAAGTACCCGTTACATAAAAATTCACTCACATATTTCAAAATAGTCAAGGACATTGTATTTTGTTTTCACAACAACCGTTATTGTCCGAAATATTTAACGTATGCGGTCAATCAATCACAGCTGAGAAGAGGAAGGAAGAGGAAAAGTATGACAGATTAACAAATTATTTTGTTCCAAAATAACTATATTATTTTTAGCACAGGACTGCTCTGGTAATGTATGGTTATATATACTATATAACTCTCACATTGTAGGGAAATAACTGACACATTTTTTGCGGATAAAAATGTGTATACAAATTAGTCCTATTCCACGAAATCCGACAATATTTCCAACTCTCATTACCATATTACGACATGTTCATGTCTGAACGACTGAATATAATCCTTTTTAATATCGTTCGATACTTCACTCTTGTTTATTTTTCGTGTTGATTCCTGTAATAAAAAAATTCACCTGACTCTGATGTGATGTTTTTGCTGTCTCAGTTTACATTTTTAACTCCAGTTAGATAGAGTTACATACGAGTATATACGTTGACTGTGAGTGTTAACATTTTGAATGGTTGTTTTATAAACTCATACACACTTTGGTTATCTGGTTTGTTTGGTCTTTAAAAGGACCGTTTGACCGACGTTTCGACAAAATTTTATATGCTTTTTTCAAAGATTACGAAGAAGTGAGTTCGTGGGCTTTGATATACTCGTATACAGAAGCGTTCGTTACTAAACGTATTTCTGTATTTTCTGTATCGGTAAAAACTGTTCTGCCAATATTTGTATTTTTTTATATCATAATTAGATTGAAGTCCATAAAAATGAAATAAACTTAATAATTTAAAGAGTTGTATATTCTCACGAATATTAAACTTTTCCATTGTGCTTTTTAAGTATTTTTCTGCTATCCCGGTGAGAATAAACTGTTATGGTTATCCATAAGTTTAAACATCTGCTATTTTATGTATTTAAAAAAAAATTGTATGGGAGTGAACGTGGACTTAGAAAATACTAAAATGAACCAAATAAATGCTGTAGCCGGGCTTTGGGACGAATACATAGAGTAACAATGTATAACAGATTAGGGAATAAAGTGATTAGGGATGAATGTGAACTTTAGACTAATGTGTTGAGTAAGATGACAAAGAGCAAGCTGGGACGGTTTGGGCATGTGAAACGAATGATTGAAGAGTTACAAAATAGGTATATAGATCAAATATGAGTGGAAGGGGTGTGAGAGGAAGATCAAGGAAAGTATGGCTGAAACCAGTTAATGATATTCTGAAAGAAGGAAACGTAGAAGTTGTTTGAATATAGAAGAGGCTTAGGATGTGTGTAGAGTTAGAAAAGTCTTACGTTCTGTTTTTGTCTACCCCGACAGGGAAATATCCTGATGGTGTAAATATGTATGTATGTATATGCGATTATTTTGGACTCACAAATCGGTTCATTTGTATTTTTATGTGAAATATAATCTGCATTGTATCGTTTATTTAAAAAAATATTTTTACTGCATATATTTTATTGCATATTCGAAAGAAATAGGACTTTCCATTATTCACAGGCAATCTCATTGACTTTCATTGTAAGATGCGTGTACCAAATTTTAAAAGGATTACAGTTATTTTTACTGAAGACCCTTTTCACATTTCAAGTTGGTTTAAAAATAAAGGCCACATGATAATAAACCTGCCAGGTTCTACTGTATACCATGAAAATGTACTATAGTAGAATTCTACACAATTGTTTAAGATTTAACGTGAAAGCTTGTGTGATTTGGCTTGTAATTCCATATTGTTGGAAAAATCCTCGTTTACCAGGGGACAAACAAGTTCCAGTATTAAGAAATTTTGTAACATGTCAAGGTAAATAAGCTAATGTCACGGTTAGATCCCTTTTAATATAATCTTTAGAAAATTAGGTCCGTTGATTCCAAAAGAAGAGATCACGCTATACTCTGAAACCTAGGCTCTGAAAAGATAATTTTCACGAAATATTAATAGGTTTGTGGCGAATCTTAACGGAAGTTGAGTTAGAGAGCTTGATGATAGAAAATGAACATAATCAATATGTTCATTACAAGTTTGTTCTTTTCGGGAACCAATTGTAAAAACTGTCATCAAAATTCATTTCACGCATGCACACATACTGCACGAGTAAATTTAATTTTGTACAGGTCGAAGTAGAGATTTTTGTGTTAAATTTGCCAAACGTTGACTTCATGTCCTGAGTGAGATACATGCAAAAACATAGTTTACTGGACACACGACTAATAAAAGGCAATAAACCCAGATCCATTAAAATTGTGTCCAAATTAATTTATCTGTTGTTTTTTCGCAAATTATATATATTTCTTGCCATGCGTAAAATAAATATAAAAAAAATACATCCATACCGTGACACCGTTTCCTGGATAGGCAGATAAGACAGAACGCCAGACTTTCCTATCACAACACAAATTTTCGTTTCTTCTACATCCATGTCTCTGATTTTTTACATTTCCTTCTTTCAAAATTTTATTAACTTGATATATAGTAACCACGCTATCCTTGGTCTTCCTCTACTTTGCCTATCTCTCATATTCGCGCTGTATATTTGTTTTGTGAGTATTTTTCATTCATTCGTTCTACATGCCCAAATACTCTCATGCTGTTCTACTTGATTTTTCTTAATATATCAACCTTAAGTTCAAATTCATCCTTAATCCCTTCATTTCGTATTCTGTCATACATTCTCACCCTATGTATTATTCTCAGTGCATGTACTTCTATAACATTTATTCGTTTAGCTTCAGTAAGTCATAAAGTAATATTTTCAAAATAAAACATACCAAATAAAAAAGTTTATGAAAATCACTGTAAAAATTTGTTTTGGGGTGAAAAAATTACATATATGAAAAAAAAAATAGGTCGTATGTTTATTAAATTCACATAAACATAAAACGTTGATAAGTTATGACGCAAAAGAAAAACGAACGCAATACATTTTATCCTTAAAATACAACGAAATTTGATTCCGTAACCATTTCATACAAATTTGCTACAAAAAGACTTCGCATGCCGTGAATAATTTTATCAGATTGATCCATAATATGGAAAAAAACAAAGAGAAACAAGAAAATGTGTTCCGAGGTTTGAAGCTAGGATAAAAACGATTGATGTGAAATTGAATTGTGCTTGTCTCAGATCTTGCTTTCATTTTGAGCAGTGATTCTCCGCTTAGTGAAATATCATCAAGTATTTTGTTCTAAAGTGAATTTATTTAAAAAAGAAATTCGGAACTATTATCTTTTTGATATAATCAAATAGTTTTCCATTTTGTCACGGAAAATATTTCAGTCACGTCGTCTTTAAATTTTCTTTCAAATAAATTGAATAATAAAATTACTTGATTTATTTTCCAAGTATGTTAGACATGAAAACATGAATTTTTAAGGCGTGTAAATTTTAAATCATGAAGTGAATATTAAATACTAAAATATCATAGATTCTCAAAAATTTAGAAAAAAAATATTAATTTTTAAATTATATTTAAAAAATCTTATCAAAGGGTGTTGTTTGTAAAAAAATACTTATTTAAGGTAATAAAATACGTACAAATCATGTAGTATATTTCTTTTTGAAGTAGCGGAGCTTTATTTAGTTAAAAACTTTTATTGTTAAATATGTAAATTATTGCAAAACGGTTTATTGCAAAACGGTAACATCTTCGAGCTTATTGCAAAACGGTTACATCTTCGAGCTTATTGCAAAACGGTTACATCTTCGAGCTTATTGCAAAACGGTTACATCTTCCAACTAACCAGAAAAGAAATCGTGTATTAGTACTAATTGCTGGGTGAAATGTTACTAAAAGAAAGAAAATTTAAACATAAGTATTAAAAAAAAACTCAAATAAAAAAAATCTGTTAAATAAAATATTTGCAAATGTCACCATATATTGGGAAAGGCGAAGGCAGGTGGTAAAAGACAATAAAATTGGAGCTATAAAGAAACACATTTCATTATTGAATTATTGTTAGTTGGTTTATTTTTTAAGTCGCTGTTTGAATCAACGATGATGAGAGTCTTATGGCAATCGGTAAATGGTTCCATAGTCATACATACATTTTTGCATACAACGGGCCTAGTGAAAAAATGTGTGTCTGCTTCCCGGGACTTCGAGCTCAATTCCTGATGGTGATCAAATAATTTAGTTTTTTATGCACACGCTTTTTCATGTCGTTTTGGTTCGTTGGAAAAATTACTTCACGGAAATTATTATTACACTCGGTGGGTTTGCTACTATACGTATACAGTACAACTCGGTGGGCTACTATAAGACAATTTCTTCCAGCCTACCAAATTTATGATTTAAGACCATACTTCAAACACTTGACCATAACCTTTTTTTTTGAGTTCCATCAGAAATTGAACCGAAACATTTCGGGTAATATAATAAATCAAGCGTGAAAAGATCTTAATAAATTTAATTAAAAAATACGTGTTTATTTAATAAGTATTTTAGGCTTAGAAGTTTTGGATTCGATTTCTGTTGGCATCTAAATATTAAAAAAGTATTGAGTAGAGCTCCTCAGACCTTACACCAGCAGACTTATCATGGCCACTCATCAAATATAAAGTTTATGGCACAAAACTGGAAAAAAAATCATGATTTTAGAGCAGCTATTGAAAGCGAATGCGCCCAAACACCAAATTAAATTATTCATAATGTTAACAATTCCAAAAATGACAAGAATATCCATCAATTCGAGGGTTTGCGATAATTTTTTTTTTAAATGTATACTTGAACAAATACTGAATTTATAATATTATAATTCAAAATGTGCACACATTTTTTTGAGATATAACAAAATAAACAAAAAACTAAATATGTAAAACAAATATTTGTTCGTCTACAGTGCAGCTTTATATGTTCCCCTTTTTAAGGTCGTTAGGCGTAACCCATTTGAAATTTAATTATTTAACGTTGATACTCGTATTCTCCTAAGTCTGTTAATTTTTTTTTTCAAAATGCGTTTGATGTTAATTTGCCTAGTTTTAAATTTTTTTTGTTCATTGTTTTTAAGCATTTAATCTTAAACCATTCTGTTGAAATTATTAAGCTTCTTAATCGTTTTTTAAACCGTTTCATAATATTTGATACTCAAGTTGATTTAAAGAAAATGTTTTTTGATCTAACCTGAATACAAATATAGACATGACATGTCATGTTCCTTGCATGATATGCAGATTAAATAGATTTCTAAAGTTTTCTTTTCAATTACACAACTTTCACCTTTGTCATAATTATGCATCGTGTCATGTACATTTTTTTATTATTCATACTTCTCAATTTTACCTTCTTTCAAAATCTTGTCCACTTTATCCAACCATGTTTTACACGGTCTACCTCTTTTATGCACAAATTGCACTTATAAAATCGTTTAACCATGCTTTCCTCATTCATTCTCTTCGCATGTACAAACCGTATTAAAGCTTATTATTATTTGTCTGCATCTTTCTTATTTTTCGTATATGCAAACCATGTTATTCTTCATCTTATTTGAAACATTCATTTTATCCATGCCTTAATTTCCGATGTCCTATTTAGTTGTCCACATCCATTATGGACAACTGAATATGTCCACATCTATGTAGATTCTGAAATAAGGAATATTTTAAATCTCTCAATGTGGTTCTCTCTTTTTTATTTTTATTTGCCATCATTTCACTCGCATACATCAATACTTAGTTTGAATATACGTCTTTTGGTACCTCACTGACTTTATTTCCTTTTCCAGCTAGCCATTCAATTCCCGTTCCAATTTACCGTCTTCTGAGAATATATAATAACTTCCCAGTAGCAGAGTTTTTCATAATTTTTTTAATTACGTTTATTTAAATGAATCATTATGAATAAAAATAGTTTCTAATTCTAAATTACAAATGCAACTTTTATTTTTGACGTAATTGTGCGATTTTCTCCTGTTTTGTATAAACATATATATTTTTTCGTTATGATTTGGTATTTTCACTTAATAAAATGATTTTCGTTTAAGTTTCGACCATTTGAACATTAATAAATAAAAATATGTGTTTTCTCACTAAAACATAAAAACTTCAGCATTTTTTGAGGTCAATGAAAGTTAATCTTATTTTGTACAGCACTTAAATGAATATTTAATCACTTGATATTCAAGACACTTTTGTGGCAATTTTTGTATGTAAATAAAAATAAGTTTTAAAACTTACTATCTCACGTATCTTTTTAAGCATGTACTTAAACTCGATTCGAGTGTAGTTAAACTTCTATAATTTAATTTCACGATGTTAATTGAATTAATTAAATTTATTTGAATTAAAAAATTACTATGAATTACGAACAAACCTTAAAATCATTTTGTGTGTTGCTCAATATATGTAATAAATGTATTTTCAGATGACATACAATTGTTTTCCATCGAAATTCCATTTATTTTTTGTAGAATGCTTCACCAGTGAATTTAGAGTTTCGCTTGAAAAACTCATTCGTTCAATTACATTCCCTGAAGGATTGGTTCGATGAATTAACTATATTCATGAATCCGAACCGTTTTAAATCAATCAGTAGTCAGTCAATTAAACTGAAAGCTTATTTGAGTAGAGGTTTATGAATACTGCAATGCATTGCCAATTTCATGGGATTAAAAGAAAGTGGCTCACTTTACATATTACAAAAGCAAAAATAATAAGCAAGAAATTTATATTATTTAAGTTAACATATAAATCAGAGTTATTGATTACAAACATCGTCATCACGCCATGTTCCTATTAGGGTATGTAAATTCTATTCCCTTCATTTTATTCTGGCAAGCAAATTTTTATTCAGCTAAATCCTTAGATCTCATCATGCATATTCTTCTATTCTTCTTCTTCTTCTCCCTGGCTCCATCCCAACTCACTGTCTGCGAAGACTTTTGGGGTCAGCTTTCCTCGTCCTCAGGTTGTATGCTCTTCTGTCCCGGACTACGTCCCCCAGGCCGTGCCTCTGCATCAGGTTATCTTTTTGCACCACCAACGAATTTTTTGGTCTTCCTCTGGTTGTTATTCGAGGAAGATCCGTGGAGATTGCCTTGTTCACAATGTGATAGGGTGCTCTGCGTCCAACGTGCCCACACCATCTCAATCGCCTCTCCTCCACTTTACTGTTGATGTCTGTAACACCTAGGCTTCCACGAATGCGTGAACTTTTTATTTTGTCTCTTAGGGACACACCAGCTGACTGACTACCTTAGCATGCGCATTCCAACAGTTTCTAGTTGCCTGGAGTAAGAGTTATACATCGTCCAGCATTCGGAGCCATAGAGGAGTGCGGGTCTGAGAATCGTTTGGTACCTATATTTTTCCTTTCAACTTTACTGGCATTTTCGGATCACATAGAACTCCCGTCATTGATCTAAACTTCATCCATCCCACACTAATTATATGTGTTACATCTGCCGCAAATCCTCCATCGCTATGGATGAGTGACCCAAGTTACTTAAAAGAGTCACAATTTGGTCATGTTTCTTCATCCATTTGCATTACGGAAGTGACAGCATTTGTGTTCTCGAATGGTTGGTACATATTACATGCATATGTTATTCTTCTATTATTGAGTCTATATTCGAGAGTTAAAATTTGAACGTCAATGTCTTCCAACAAGGGAAATGTAAACTCATAATAATTCATTTGTTGTGTCGGGTCTGGATTATTGTAACCATTTTTTTCTGGTTTTCCTGATTCACATATTTCTTGACTCTAGTCTGTTTTCAAAGCAGCTGCTAGACTGAAATATGGTAGTCATAAATATTGTCATATTGGTCCTCTTTTTAAAACTCTACACTCGCTGAAGTGTCGCGAACGAATTGATTTCAAACTTCGTCTCTATGTATACTGTTAATGGAATGTCTCTATTGCATCTTTCGAATTTGTTTCTGATGTATGTACCTTCGCAGAGAAGTAGAACTTTGAGGTCTATTTCTTCTTAATTTAATAAATAGGTTGTTTCAAATCAATCCAATAGGGTGATGTACGAGGCATATACAGAAAGTAAGTGTACTGAATTTTTGTAGGTTACAATTTTTTTTATTTAAACAAAATAATTACGTGGTTACCGTAGTACATATGTAAGCTATTTTTCGACATAGTCGCCATGCCTCTCAATGCAAGTGGGGAAGCGGGGTATCAACTTTTTGATGCCTTCCTCGAAGTAGTTTCCCGCCAACCCCTCCGTCCACTTCTCCACCTCCTCCTTTACCTCCTCGTCGGTTGAAAACCTTTTTCCACCCATGTGCAGCTTCAGGGAGGTAAAGAGATAGTAATCTGAAGGTGCTAGGTCAGGGGAATGCGCGGGATGGTTCAGGACATCCCATTTAAACGAGACGAGCAGTTCCTTCGTGGCGTTGGCCGTGTGTGGTCTGGCATTGTCGTGCAGCAGGCAGACTCCTTTTGTCAGCATGCCTCTCCTCTTGTTCTGAATCGCCCTCCGCAATTTTTTTAGGGTCTCACAGTATCTTTCAGAGTTGATGGTCTCCCCTTGAGTCATATATTCAATTAAAATTATGCCTTGACAGTCCCGAAGCCCGGATGCCATGATTTTCTTGGCTAAAATTGTGGTTTTGAACTTTTTGGCGGAGGGTGAAGAGGTGTGACGCCACTGTTGAGACTGCCTTTTGGTTTCAGACGTGTAGTGTGCAACCCAAGTTTCATCTCCAGTAACGATGGAGCGGAGAAATTCATCTCCATGGAGTTTGCAGCGCCTCAAAAACTCTTGCCCGGCATTATTTATTTCGCACTTGGCGGGAGATTGGATTAACATTTTTCACGAAACGTGTTGTCGCGTCGACACTTCTCAACGTACTGACCTCGAACCGGTCTCGTTGCGGAGGGGAAGGGTCAGGCTACACGGAAGTGTAGCGAACATGTCGAAAATAATATCCATCCGGTCGTGAGAGCCTCAGTACACTTACTTTCTGGATACGCCTAGTATTATAATGAAGCTTTTGCTGTTGTTGCTCCTGTGGCGTGTAATTGTATCTGCCTCCTTATGTCAGGAAGATGGGTGGCGTGAACAGCTTAAGCTTCCTATTTTCTTAAAGACAATCCTTTTTGCGAGATCTTATCAATATTTTGTGAGTGGGTTCGAATCGTGAGTTAGAGTAGTTGCTTTCTAAACGGCACTATATAAATTTTCACTCTTCCCTGTTTCATGATTTGTACATTTTTTTACTACTTGTGATTTTATATTTTTTAATAATCATTAATCATTTTGGGCGGCCCGATTATCTAAATACCCTTCTCACCATCTTTTTTCAATCCGCAGTCTTTCCCTCTGAACTTGTACAAGACTTTTAATACATTATCAACCATTTTTCCTTAAGTCTTTTTTTCTAATAATTTTTATCCACAAAATACACATTCAATATTTATGTACAAAATGTGATATCATTCTTTGAAAATAATATATCTATAACTCGGAAAAAAATTCAGTTTATTTTCAATTTTCAAAAACACTTTAATATCATGAATATTATTATACATTATAGATTAACTTATCATCTGAGCTTGAATTTTTTTCAATAGCACTTTTAAAAAAAAAAGAAAATCTGTATCAAAGTTTTTTTTTTCCGAATCACTTTTCAATACGGTGACAAATCTGACTATTGTATTGAAAACCATGTATTCGAGTAGTTTTATTATTTATTGAAATAAAAAATTATTTCAAGTAATATATCTTTGTTCAAATCAGATTTTTTATTATATGTAATGTGAATTATATGTAATGTGAATTATACGTAATGTGATATTGACTAATGGGTGAAGTGTGATATAGTAAAAATACAATACACATATTGTCACACACACATACATACCATCACGTCATTTTTCTGTTGGAGTTAGCAGAGAAGACAGAGTGCCAGAATTTTTATCTCAAAATACAAACTTCGCCTTTTTTACATCCATACACCTTCTTATACAACTCTTAAGATTGTTGTTTATAGTTAAGGCATTAACGTTGTGGAGGTTTAAAGACATTGTAATTTATTTTTAACAAACACTGTTTATTCCACTTTTTTTTCTTTTTTTTTTTTTTGTGGAATAAACAGTGTTTGTTAAAAATAAATTACAAACTCTTAAGATTTCTATGACTTTCTATGTTTTTTCTTTGAAAATATAATTAATTTAAACCAACCTTACTTTCCTTGGTCCCTCTTTATCACATCTTCTACTTACATTTTCACTATATATTTATAATATTATATAAGCCTTCATTGTTTCGTTCTATACGGCCAAACCATTTCAAAGTGCTATTTTTCATCTTACTCAAACACATAAACCTAAAGTTTATTTTCATTCTTACTCACTTCATTCTTTATTTTATCATACTTGGTCAACCCTTTTGTATTATTCTCAGTGCACGCATTAGTATTTATTCGGCACTTTTAATTCTTTTCCCTCGAAAGTGTTCGTCTTCCTTAATAACGGGGTTTCGTTTCACTCCCATGCATCAAAGTTTGTATTCAAATACTGTTGTGTATTATTATCCTAGCAGATTTAAATACTATCCGCTTCAATTATATATGTTTTAGTGCCCCATTGACTATGCTATTTTTACCTATCGCTCTTAACTTTCCATCGTCTGAGAAAATACAACCCAAATAGCAGAATTATTTAATGAATTATGTATAGTTAAGACATTAACATTGTGGAGGCTTAAAGACATTGTAATTTGTTTTATTCTATTTTTTTTGTAACGGTATAACTCTACCGGTTTCAAGGTTTTCAATTCATCATCAGGTGATCACAAACAAGATTTTCTCTTGGTGATGAGGTGAAAGCCTTGAAACCAGTAAGGTTATACTGTTACAAAAAAGTGGAATAAACAGTGTTTGATAAAACAAATTACAAAAAATTATATAATTTGCTTTAATCTATCATTTTTCATTCATATATCGCGTTACTTTTCCTTTCACACTTTTCTGTCATCATAATTTTAGATTTCACAACATTCATTCTCAGATCTTTCTCTTAACATCTCTCATACAATTTGCTTATTAGATTCTGTGATTCATTCTCAGCTTATACTATCATGACACCAGCATACAACTATCCGCACACATTCCCATTCGACATTTGAATACCATCCATCAATCTATGTAATCACCAAAATATTCAAATCAGGGTTTTTATGAATGTAATGTGAATTTTTAAGAAAAATATAAAATATGAGAGCTTTACGAGGCTACCATTAGACCAGAATGAAAAATCCATTTTAAACTATCCTCAATGAGATACAGGCAATAGTGAAAGGCAACAAATCCAGATCCATTAAAATTGTGTATCGAAATTAAATTACCTGTTATTTTTTCGCAAATTGTGTATATTTCTTTTCATGTCTAAAATAAATAAATAAAATACTGATGCGTGGAGTGTGATATTGCAAAAATACCACACAGGTTGGAGCCTCGCTTGATGCTTAGAGCTATGCTGCGAGTTAGGCGACATATCCTAACGAACCAACGCACCGCATACTATCGCAATGGCCACACGGCACGCTTCGCGCCACGTTTCATGACTATTAGTCACCGAGTGAATCTCCTAGCGAACATACGTGTTGGTTAATTTTATTGTCTCATCGTGATTTTACAAGATGGCGGAAGTTTTAATAACAGCTGTGTATAAAAGTGAGCCTTTGTGGAACCCATCGAGCAAAGTATACAAAAATGTACCTGTAATAAAATCACTTTGGAATGAAGTTGCTCAGGAAGTGAATAAATATAAGTTGTAATGAAATTGGTTAGTTTTGAGAGTGGCATCGTGTGTTGACTCAACCGCTCTCAACTGTCAAATGAATTTGTGCGTAGCACTTTGGTGTGGCCAAGGATGAAGTCACCTATTATATGAGTCACGTAAAACCTAGCTAAGCACCTAACGAAGCACTTTGGTGTGGCTTCGGCCTTAACGTTTTGTGTGACACATACCGTAAAAATCACGAATAGCTTTTTTAAGGGAGTAGAAAATAAACCAACTTTTTAGATTCTTAAAATATAGTTAACGCAAAAGCACTCCTTTCTAAGTATTTTTTGAATTATTGCTATAGAATTCGTACATTTTACTTACGAGTATATACTGCCGACGGAGGATCTGCTCTTAATAAACGACTTCCATTACTCTACGGCAAGCTTGGTCGCATTTTTCAATATCAGAAACGCAACATTTTGTGGCGGCTGTAAAACTGTAGTTTAACTGCCGTTGCTAATACATTTTCTTATTTCGCCTTTGAATTTACACATTTTGTTAGAAGGATCAAAATAAAAACTGAAACGGAGGGAATTTAATTCTTATTTTTTTATTATTATTAAGGCATTACATTTCTGGTACTCCATTTTATTAAACCTTTTTGCAATGTTTTATATTTTTGAAATATATTTTTAACTAACAAACGTTACGAGAAAGTGTCAAAAATTAAATTCTCATACAAATGAACATCTTTGTTTTTTGTTATAATAGACAATTCATCAAAATTATGATGATTTGTGCCGCCAAATTAAAGTCATTATACAATTATATGAGTCAATATAGTAAAGCTAATTATAAAATGTCATTACTAGATAATTTAAAGTTTCAACTATTTAAGCTTAAAAAAATAACAATTAATATATAAGTGGAAGATTTCCAAAAGGTTTTGTGGAGAATCGCGGTTGTAAGTGTGGTCTAGATGGTAAACTTATAGACCATGTATTTTTCGGTTATCCTTTGCGAGACAGATTTGATTTTCTAAAAGCAATATCTTGACCGCGTCTAATTAATGATGCGTTTCTTCTTTCTTCGTGGAACTTTTCCCCTTATAGAACATTTTTACTCTTGCACTAATTATGTTAATCCCCGCTGCACGTGTTTCTTCGTCTGACACCGAAGTTCTCTTAAGGCAGAATGATCCAGGATTGTTATGAGAGCAGTGCTTAGGTTAGATTGGGGTCTGGTTTCTATGTTGTGCATTTATTTTGCATTATTAGACGACGTGATTATAAGACGTGTGCATTTATTTTGCATTATTTGGATATTTATACGTAGTAGTTAATAACACGGGTAGTGGGAATAAGTAAAATTAGTGGAATAAGTTAATTTAATTTTTAATGTTCTAATATGAAGTTTCACAAAATTAAAGCCGAAACCTTCGATACACGAATAAGCATCGTTTAAATTTTCAACAAACCAATACATGTTGCCAATTTAAACTCAATGTTTTTGAGGCAAAACCGTTGATTAATTTTAAAAAAAATTGCGCAATTAAAATCTTATTCAACACATCAACTTAAAGTTCGCATTCATTCCTACTCATTTCATTCCATTTCCTACCAAACCATACCTTGTTACTCCATGTTTTCTTTAAAGAGCCCGCATTTCTACTGCATTTATTCAACTCTTTTCAGTATTTTCCACGTCCATGTTTTACTTCTATACATGTAAATTTGTTTAAAAATACTGTTGTGTACTCTCATCGTAGTACATTTTGATACTGTCCTGTCGAGTTTGTCGGTCGAGTTTACATGTTTTAGTGCCCCATTGTCTTTGTTGTCTATATATAATAAATACGCCGTTCGATAAAATACTACCTAAATATTAACATTTTTTAACTTACTTTAATCTTTCATTACTTACATATATTTCGTATTTACTTTGCCTCCACACTTTTAAATCTGCATGCCTTTAGATTTCCCAAAGTTCATTCTTTATCTTTACCTTTACGTCTCTCATACAGTTTATTTATCAGACTGTAATTCATTCTCATTTTCCGCTAACACCACTAAATCACCAGCTTACAGCACTGTTAGTTATTTGTGAAATTCTCGATAAGAATTGCATTAATAATAAAAATATAACTTTTATTCTTCTTCTTCTAGATCTTGCGATCTGTATAAACAGGATTTCAGTTTTGGTCCTGTGATGAAGATGTCCAACTTTCTCTCCATCTCTTTGGTGGACGTCCCGGTGGTCGACGACCCTCTGGAATCTCGTGCATTACAATCTTAGGTATTCTCAACGTGGTCCCTCCATAATCATCTTCTCTGCCTACTTACTCCATCTCACGATGTCCTCAATGTTACAACTTCTACGGATTTCCTCATTAGGTATCATATCTCTAAGGGTTCTACCTACGATAGGCCGCAGTGTTTTCATTTCTGTTGTTCTGAGGAGGTGTTTTGTTCTTACAGAGTCTGTTCTTGCTTCGATTCCGTAAGTCATATCAGGTCTTATGCATGTTTTGTATATTCTGACTTTGCTTTCCACCAACATGTGTTTATTGCCCTAAACAGTTCATTGTGCTATTTAATAAGAAAATATATGACCAGGAGAGCTTTGTTGTTTAATCAATACATAGCATATTTAAGATAAGTTCAGGTAAAATAACGTCTGCAAGTGAGATGAGGGAGGATATTCCTAATGGCCATTGGCACCGCCGCGCGCCGTTGCTCCGTCTTTGCACAGATGTAATGTTTATCATATATGCATAATTACGAAATAAACAAATTAATCTAATGGGTATATTTCAGATTACTACGATAGATTTTTCGAGAGTCTTTGCCTTTATATATCGGTTAAATTTGTGGGCTAATATAATAAATTGACAATTTAGTATTACATGTTAAAAATATATCTAAAAATAAAGTTGTTACGTTGAAATTCTGTCGATTCAAATAACATCATCCATCGAGTTATGGTACATTTTCTGAGATAGCCAATGAGGGTCTGACAACAGGATATTCGTTGCCTGTATCCGTGATTGGGATACCTGGGATTGGATCCCGGGTGAACGTCTCACATCCTCTAAATTTATGATTTGGTGTTTATGAGCAACCTTTTATGAATAAATAAATGCGTGCACTGGGAAGAATTTATGTAGTGTCAATTTATGGAGAAAAAAAATCGGAATTCAATGCTTGGCGAAGGGATATCGTTAGTAAGATAAAGAAACGAGCGTTACGATAGTTTGGTTATGTAGACAGAATGAATGGTGTGCGAAAAATAGGTTCACCAAGAAAAACGTTATTGGAAAACCTCGTACGCCTATATATACTCGTATATAGTCCTTCATTTTT
Organism: Odontocerum albicorne; assembly: GCA_949825065.1. Lineage (NCBI taxonomy): Eukaryota > Metazoa > Arthropoda > Insecta > Trichoptera > Odontoceridae > Odontocerum > Odontocerum albicorne. Next base: position 43,467,189 of record OX463843.1, on the reverse strand, counting down.
GCAACGGATACTGCCCATAGTTTATTTCCTTTATCTTAACGATTACATGATTACTTCCTATTTGTACTATAATCCATGTAGTATACATTCAATCACGTTTCGTTAGTCTAAACGTATATCACTCCATACTTTGAGTTGTAAAAAAAACTTTGGTGGACAAATATGTTTCAACCGACCAGACTGCAGTTCATTATCATGGAAGATTATCATATTTGTATATTATTTTATGTTTAAAATTTTCGATAATAAAAATAAAACAGATGCGTGAGACTCTCGCGCGGTAGAAGTGAAACTTCTTAGCTCCTAGAAAAAAATGATTTTATGCGTTGCTTTTTTTCCATTTGTTAACGACTTTTTTTTAGAATTAGGAAATGGTTATGTGGAATTTAATTCAAGAAAATCTCGCTTAATTAAATAGAAAAATATATATTTTTTTATTTTTAATAATAATTTTAAATACACTTAATAATATAAAATTTATATTTTTTTATATTAAAATAAATTAATATTTTTATGTTATTATAAAATTTATTTATGTATTATTATATAATTTTTATTATTGTATATTATTAATAATATTATATTATTAATTAATTATAATATAATAAATTTTATAAATATTATACTAACATATATATATTATTATAATTATATATAAAATATAAATTATGTTAATATAAAAATATATATTAAATAAAATAATATAGATTAAAATAAAATTATTAATTATTAAATATATTAATGTAACAATAATGTGTAACAAAAAGTATTTAATTTTTATTTTTAATAATAAATAATAATTTAAATAATAATATAATACGCTTAATAATATTTAAAAAATATTTATTATTATTAATAATAAATATTTATTAATATTAAAATAATTAATAATAATTTATTAATAAATAAAATATTTAATAATAATAATATAATACACCGTTTCACTTTTCGTGACGTTGAGGCCAATTTGCCCTACCGCGCCTACAGAAGTTTCACTTCAAATTATCTTCAATAGTTGGAAAAAAGAAACTGATTGGAGAGGGGGTAGGAAATCGGGAATAAAATATATTGCAAAATATCACTCAAAAGATGGTGTTATTTTTTATGGCTATTTGGAACTTGTTAATGACTGGTAAAATCGAACATAATTTGGGAATAGGTTCCAGAGTCTTAGGGTAAGAAAAATGTAAATTTTTTATTTTGATTTAAGTTAACGTATGTCTTTTTCGAATCCACATCTGTGTTCGAAAATAAAAACGTTTTGTTATCATAACACACACTAGCTCAACTTAAGGTTTTATAACTTTACTTCCTTTTTTGTTAGATAAAGAAAATTGTTCCATTTTAATGGTTTTGGGAGTTTTTTTATGATTGAATAATAGGTTATATTACCATTTAGTGTTTTGATTTCGTTTTAGTTTTATAGCGTAATAATATTTGTTCGAACCGAATAGATCAATGCAACACATTTTTATTTGTAATAAAAAAGGGATTGAAAGTTAATATCAATACTTTCGTAGTTTCTTCTCCACAGATATTCTCGTAGCATTTTAAAATACGTTGCTTCTAGATACTGTATCATCATATGTAAACAATCTATCTATCTTATCGTGTAGTTCATATTTCTAGATACTGTATCATCATATGTAAACAATCTATCTATCTTATCGTGTAGTTCAATTTTCTAGATACTGTATCATCATATGTAAACAATCTATCTACGAGTATCTTATCGTGTAGATCAAATTTCTAGATACTGTATCATCATATGTAAACAATCTATCTATCTTATCGTGTAGTTCAAATTTGAGCATTGTGACCCATGATACTCCTTGATATCCCTGACACCCCTGCATTCCGCAGTTCGCATAGCAGTTGTTAAATGTATTTCTGTTGTGTCTCTCATTAGTCAGCCCAACGCATTAGGTTCTAACTCTCCTGGGTCGTCCTTTCACGCTTCCAATGACCATAAACTTCTCTAAACTGTCTTCTTGGTCACGAGCAATGAACTCAATTAATCGAAGGACTCGTCGTAGACATATTGTCGATAATTTGTCAGTGAATCTCAGTTCTTCGAGAATGGAAGCATTAGTTCGCTTTGCTGTCCATATAATTCATAACATGCTTTTCCAGCACATGTCAATGAATTTAAATCTGTTCTATGTTAACATTACCATAAGTCATAAATAAACAAAACGAAGTGAAGTACATTCAGCACTACATTATATTCAGCCCTACAATCCAGAATGTGTATTGGTCGCCTGCAGGGGAGTCTCTTTCATTTATTTTTATCAACAGCATCCCTTCTGCTTTGGTTATATTATAGGTTATAGCTAAATTATATATAAGTGGGGACTTCCGTTACACCCTTCAGTCATTTTATTTTGTTATTTTCATTTTGTTACGCCCTATGTATTGACGAATTATTTATTTTACCTCGTTTTAAAAGGTTCTTAAAAATCTTTCCAAATATATCTCGATTTAATTTTGTTTTTGCTTTGCCTTTTTTTACTATTTTATTTAAATTATTTATGTTCAAGTTCTCAGAAATTCTTGCAAATGTATCAAAATTTGCTCGAAACCATAAACTAAAACAAAAATATTAATGTAAATATTGGTAAGAAGACACGGGAATTTATCAAATTAGATTATTAACGTATAACATCTAAATTGAAATACGACGTTTCTCATTATTTTTTTTATATAAAAATAATTGTACCTTGTATAGTAAAAAAACTGTTTTTCAAAAATTCTTTGATATCATTAAATAGCAAAAAAAAATCTTGACTTTTTAAAATTTGATATGTAAACAATTGTGTTTTCGTATTAAACCTTTCTTTAAATACGAATTTCAGTACTATGATTATAGGATACTCAAATCACTGCCTGTTTTTGCATCTTTTTTACCCGATTTGTCGCAAAACCCGTTTTTCCTGTTTGGTGTAGACATAACACTTTATTTGGGAAATACTTTTTCAGCAATTTCAGCAATACTCCAACTATGGTAGTGGCGGTTTCCGAATCTAAAATATGAAGTGTTTGATACTCAGGTTTTTACAGAAATCTGTGATACTATCCGCAAGTTACTTTATTGTTAGAATCAGCCTGTATTAAGTATATGATAATTATAAAAAAATATGGTTTTATAATTGCGAGAAGTGTTACCTTTCCCTTTATTAAATATTTAGTTATACCAAATTCTTTCTTTACCTTACCTTTTGGCTCAAACTTTTTCATGAAAATTCAATGGGTAGACATATTTTCTCTCTCACGAACTTCAAACATTTGTTTTGTCTTTATAATTAAAATATGTAAATTGGTCCAAATAAAACTTTTACTCCTGTTTACAGGATGTCTTTCAGAAAAATGACCTGTTTTTTTTTTCATGGACATGAAGTTATTTTTGTCGAAAAAAAAAGCAATATTTCTTTAACGATCGTGTAAAAATATTTTCCATTATTTTTGTAATATTATAAATGAAAATTGAATATTTATCATATTGAACAAAAAAAATACACCAGCTTCATCTGTTCAAAACGAGAAAATAATATTATTATATTTTTTGACAAAAAAAATGCAGTTTACTTATTTGAGAAATAAAGACATACACATATATTATTTTGTATCACACTTTTGTTGTACGTACTATAATCTGGTAGACTTTAAGCCATGAGGTAATCTCTTCTAATCAGCAGAAATATGTTAAAGAGGAAGCGTATAAACTTTTATGTGCTGACTGTGATAATTTCTATATAGGAAAGACTGAAAGATCCTTTGAATAGAGACTTCGTGAACACAAATTCGCCTTAACAAATCCTCTAAATTATTCTGAAATGGCTAATCATTGTCACCGTGAAAACCATACTTTTTCTATCAATAATGCCAAATTCTTACATATCAGTATTAACGGAAATAAATTGGACAGATTAGAGACCCTAGAAATTCCTCAATGCATCGAGGTGAACATCTGGCAAACACATATATCCCAAGAATCTCTCCGTTGCTCGCCGAGATTGTCCCATGCCTCCCTCAACCCCCAGTCCCCAACCCGAATGTTTACCGTTAGAAGCGTGTATCTCGGTACCAGTTCGAACATAATTCAGTCTTGTTTGTGCTTCCCTGATGATGAGGTGAAAGCCTTGAACCGGTAGGGTTATACCGTTACAAAAAGCAGAATAAACAGTGTTTGATAACACAAATTAGAATGTTAAAAAGTCTTTTAGTGAAAGTTTGTCTGGAATATTTGTATAAAAAAATATTGATTCCATTGGGAATAAACCCGTGAACCCCGAGTTTGTCAGGTGTCTTACTAGTTAGACTACAGATATCATCTTTAAAAGCCATTATAAAAATATTGATTCCATTCGGAATACACCCGTGAACCCCGAGTTTGTCAGGTGTTTACTAGTTAGACTACAGATATCATCTTTAAAAGCCATTATAAAAATATTGATTCCATTCAGAATACACCCGTGAACCCCGAGTTTGTCAGGTGTCTTACTAGTTAGACTACAGATATCATATTTAAAAGCCGTTATAAAAAATATTGATTCCATTGAGAATAAACCCGTGAACCCCGAGTTTGTCAGGTGTCTTACTAGTTAGACTACAGATATCATCTTTAAAAGCCGTTATAAATAAATCTTTCTTGTAACTATTGAATTCAAGGAAAAAGTAATAAGATCACAAAATAAATATTTGGCGTTTAAAATGTTAAAACTAATTTCTTTGTGAAATTTATTAAATCCGGTGTTCAAGGATTCTTTTTAAGTTTTTTTTTGTAACGAGAATGAAATAATGAATACGAATTAGGATGAAAGTCACATAGCTTTTTTTGAAAGATAGTCCCAAAACGATGTTTTACAGCCGCGGCTTCCACCTAGTGGTTGATTGTCAGATTAAAGTAAACATAATTAAAGAAAAATACTCGTATATCACCCAGTTTTAAGTTCTACTTAAAAAAATGTTGTAAAGCTGTACTAAAGAATAATACAAAATTAAAACATAAAAGTTAAAGTGTATTTTTATAATAGTAAATAAAAATGATTTAAAATATCTTAAATTTTCGGTCCTTTATTTTAATAAAATATGTTTTTTTTTGGCTTTTACAATGTCCTCATCGGAGAAGCATTCATTATTCTGTCATAAATGTTATTATATCTCATATTTAATATTTTAAAACCCATTTTTATAAGCTAATAAACTTCGGAAGTCTTTTTAAGATAAGGAGATGCATGTATTTTTCAGTTGTCCTTTACGTGACATATTTGATTTACTAAACGCCATATCTTTGCCGCGTCCAATGAATATTGCATTTCTTCGAAGACATTTTCCATTTTAAGATCGATTTTTAAATTTTAGAAGTTTAATCAGTTGAAGCTTTAAATAGTATTTTTTTAAATTTATTTTATTATATTGAATTAAATTATTATATTGACTCAAATTATTATATTGACTCAAATTATTAGATTGACCTAAATTATTATATTGACTCAAATTATTTTATTGACTCAAATTATTATATTGACACAAATTATTATATTGACTCAAATTATTATATTGACTCAAATTATTATATAGACTCAAATTATTATATTGACTCAAACTAATATTGACTCAAATTAATATTGACTCAAATTAATATTGACTCAAATTATTATATTGACTCGCATATGATACAGTTGTTCTGGCAGACAGTATTGACGACCTTCAAACGCTTATAGATAGAATTGATGAAGCCGGTGTGAGGCTGGGGCTGAACATGAACGTGATTAAAACTAAGTGCATGGTGTTTGGCCGGCAGGATCACGCAGGAGCACGTCTTAAATTGAACGGTGCTGATATAGAGAGAGTGAAAATATTTAAATCCTAGTGGAAGACCTCGACCCAGAAACCGAAGTCAAGTGCAGAATTGAATCATCTCGTGCGACTTTTAATAAAATGAGGAGCGTATTCTGCGATGATAATCTAGACTTGAAACTTCGATAACGGTTAGTCAAATGCTACGTTTGGTCAGTGTTATTGCATGGAGTAGAATCATGGACCCTCAAAGTAAGCAGTATGAACCGACTGGAAGCATTCGAAATGTGGATGCACCGGAGAATACTACGAATACCCTGGACGGATATGGTCAGCAGCACGAGGTTTCTTCAAATAGCCAAAGTTGATAGAGAGTGGCTGACTAATATTAAAATCTGAAAGGTGTCCTACTTGGGTCATGTACGAGTACTTAGAGGAGCAAAGTACAAATGACTGCACCTGATCATCCAAGGCAAAATAGAAGGCTGAAGAGGTGTTGGCAGGAGGCAAATCTCCTGGCTTCGCAATATACGTGATTGGACTGTTATAAGGGGCGTTGTAGATATTTTTCGGGCTTCCGGGGACAAAGATATCTAACATACTCTCAAGTGATATTCAACGTTGGGGGGACCTGACATGAAACTGAGAAGAAGAAGATATTGACTCATACACGCATTATTGAATTAGTGACTTTGATGTGGTGGCACACATCATCCTTGTGTGGGTGGATTGCCTAGAAAAACACTGTTTGTGCAGTATTTTTCAACATTTAAATGGAATGTGAGTAGAATACATGGTCGAGAGACTTTTCGAGACTTAAATTATCGTGTTTCGATATGTAATCTATATAATCAACAAAACCACATACATTCATACGTAAACGGTCTAAGAGTAAAACCAACTTCCAATAAATTAGTTTATTAAGCGTGAATGCAAACCGTTATACTCGTAGATCACAGTAGCCGACATATAATGCTTGTATAACAAGACTACACACCTTGAACAATCGGTATGGCCATTGCGTAGATTTCCATATGATAGTTTTTTTTATTGGGATGAATAAAATAAAAGAAAAGGGTTTGATTTCTAATTCTATTCTGTTCGTTTTTGACTGGGTTTACTTTTTGTATTGTATTATGTAAGTCAATATAAATTGCTTATAATTTTTTTGTCAAAAGGTTTAATTTGACCATTTAACAAACTACATAAATAAATTACAGATAAGATCATTATTAATATTGGGGGTTCATTTTGAAACACCTCATCAAAATACAATACAAAACACTTGTAATATTACTTTTCTTTAAAAAAAAAAACACATGCAAACTCAATGAATAATGGCGAAAGTTTTATGTTTCAGTTTTTATTAGGCCACTGAGATACTTTATTACGCTCTATCAGGGCAGGATTGGGAGCGAGAACCCAGCGGTTATTAAATTTATGACTCGATATCGAAATACTACTGAAGCCGCCAGCACGTGTTCGCGTATAAAATAGGTGTTGCTTTCTTTCTTCACAAAGAAAACTAATAAACTTTATGTATTCAAGTTATGTAAAACCCCGCGAAGGTTATTTCCATTTTAAGATCGCTTTCAATATACATTGTCTGTTTGTGTATATATCGGAGATAAAGATACATTTTAAGACATATACATACCATCATGTTCTTAAAAGCTAACGAAGAATTACGTGTTGTTAAAGAATGGATGGACTCAAATTTACTGACTATAAATTCCCAAAAAACTAAATACATCACATTTAGCATATCTACAAGAACTCAAGCACCTACAAATAAATACATAACACTGCACACTTGTTCACCCATGGCTGACTGTAGTTGTGTTTCCTTGGAAGGGGTTGATAGTATAAAGTACCTTGGAGTTTATGTTGATCAGTTCCTTCTTTGGGAGGTCCATATTAACACTTTGAGCGCAAAAATCAGAAAACTAGGATACATATTCCGTATGATTCGAAATGTGTTCAGTGAAAATATCCTTAAAAGTATATACTTCGCTTTATGCCAGTCAGCACTTTCTTACGGTATATCAGTTTGGGGGGATGCACCTTAACCCAAAAACACATATTGCAGGTTTCCCAAAAATTGATTGTGAAAATAATTAATAAACTTCCTGCTCGGTATCCCACGGCGGAGCTTTTCAGAGAGTATCAGGTCCTGAACATAGCCAATTTACATCTCAAATCCATTCTCTGGTACTACCATCGAGAGGAAGGGAAGATGCAGACTCAGCAGACACACATGACACGCATGGCAACTAATGAAATGTTCACCATCCCTACAGTCAAAACCTCTTTTGCCCAAAGGCAATATGCTTATTTGGCTCCCATTACATACAATGGCGTGCCGACTTCAATAAAGGTAAAGGTAGGAAAACCATTTAGACAGTCGATCGGAGCGTGGTTGTTATTGCGACAGGATTTTGAGTACTTGGGCTTTCAGGATGAATGACGAGTGGAAGGGATTTATGTGAGATTTGTGATTGTGTGCGGTATGGTGTGGGATGAATATTTTTGGTCTTTCTGGAGTGATGATGTGTGAGGAGTTGAATTTCGCAAGATGTTTCCAGTTGTAGTTGAGTGTCACTGTCAGGTTGATGAGAGCGTGCGGCGGGGTTTTGTTTCTTGTGTAATCAAAAATCGGAAAGAAGTATCGATTTATTTTTTTCATGCTAAATATCCTCAATAAGATACAGGCAAAAACCTAGTTTCATTTGTCATATCCCCATATGACAAATGAAAGGCAACAAACCCAGATCCATTAAAATTGTATGTCCAAATCAAATTATCTGTTGTTTTTCTCAAATTGTGTATATTTCTTGTCATGTGTAATAATAATAAAAAATAAATAAATCATGTCATATCCCTTTTGGGGTAAGCAAAGAAAACAAATACCTACACATTCCTTCCTATTTGTTACATATTATGCTCTTCTGTTTCTATTGTTGGCGACCCTAGTCTAACGGTTAGCATTCACGCTAAGCAAGTGGGCACCCTCGGTTCGATTCCTGATGGACTATATTTACCCTTAGACCTTTTACCCTGTATAGGTAGTTTATATGCTACGTATCATAAATTCTTCTTACGCTATCAAGTAATACAAAAAAGCGCTAAATATCTCTCTGAACCTGCAAATCGTTTTAAAAGTTTGATCTTGCCATCAGGGCGGGTTTGATCTGTAATATTGTGTGTTTGCTGATGGGCAACAGCGTCCACACAGCCGTCCTTCATCTACAAGATAGCTGACAAGGATAGCCTATCGTATTGTATCTGTTTTTTGTAAAATAGTTCTTAGAGTACATTTGACCTTACTCACAGCAACATGTTTTTCAATATATTTTTCTAACTTATCCGTTGAAAAAATTATTTGTTCGATAACAAAATTGCTATTTTTTAGTCTTTCACTGTTTACCTATACATTGCGAACACTTTTTTTTTCAATTTTATCTTTTTTACATTCATTCTTAAATCCTTTTCCAAACACTTTTCATACGTTTTTACAGTAAAAATTGCTAAATCATTTCCATTCTTTTCCATTTTATCATATGGCTGTGGCCTTCATACAATAAACCATTCATGACCAAATATATTATTTTCATATCTTTTGTTTCACTCTTTATTACGTTTTTACAAAAATATAATAATATATGACTAAAATCTTTGAGTCGAAATTCTATATTTTGTATACAAAAAAATCTTAAAAAGAAAACGTAAAACCGTCTCTGTTTTGTTAAATTCCGCTAATTTTAATAAAAACATTTTGAATATGCTGAGAATATGTTTATTTAAATAAATGAATATATTAATCCAACTTTATATAATGTTTTAATACATGTATTAGTTTATGGACGAACTTGACACCCTTATATATCTCGACACACGTGTTCCTCGTTTCTCTCCACATACGGAGCATAGGTTCTAAACATTTCTCTCCACATACGGAACATAGGTTCTAAACGTTTCTCTCCACATACGGAACATAGGTTCTAAACGTTTCTCTCCACAAACGGAACATAGGCTCTAAACGTTTCTCTCCACATACGGAACATAGGTTCTAAACGTTTCTCTCCACTTACGGAACATATGTTCTAAACGTTTCTCTCCACATACGGAACATAGGTTCTAAACGTTTCTCTCCACATATAGATCATAGGTTCTAAACGAATAAACATATCCTCATAATAATATGAATTAAAACCTTAAACAAGAAAGAAATAAAGTAAAACTAAAGGATAAAACTTTACACGCACATCACTAAATGCTCGTAGTAATTCGCAATGATATTTAATAATCATATTGTTTTGTGAATTAGTATTAATTCTTTGGGGTTGCGTACGTAGCACAAACCAATAAAGAAAGACTAAAAACATTAATAAACTGTACAAATGTTAGTGAAAGGGGTGATAGAGGAAGATCAAGAAAAGTATGGTAGGATCAAGTGCATGATATTTTGAAAGAAAGAAATGTAAAAGTCAGATAAATTGTAAGAGCCTTATAAGATGTATGGATGTAGAAGAGACGAAATATGTTTGTCGTGGTGGGAAAGTTTGGCAATCTATTCTCTCCACCTACCCCGACAGGGGGACGGTCCGATGTTATGTATGTTTATATTAATTATTTTAGCACTTTATGGAGTAAAAACATGAACGCTGAGGGAAAATTATAGATATACAAGTATGAACACTGTATACTGAATGTTTTCGAGATATGGTGTGGAGCACTTTATGGGGTAGATACACGAACGCTGCAGAAAAGTCAAGAGATATGTTGGATTTTTTGGAGATATGGTATTGGAGGCGAAAACTTAGCATCTCATGGACCATTGTGTCCATTCTCCAGGATATATAGGTTAAAAAAGTCTGTCAACGACATGCAGGAAGAGAATACTACTGTACTTTGGGCATGTCGCTGTTAGTTGCTGAAAGTATTAAGAAGTAAAGAGCGAGATAACGGTCCATAGTATTGTGAATAAACCAAATCATAGAGATGACTAGTTTCTCATTGAGTGCTGCACTCAGCATGGCGCAGGACCGGAAGGTGTGGAAGCGAATCATTCGCCCAGTTCAAGATCCTCCGGGAACCACGACGCCTAGAAGAAGAAGAATAAAACTGAAATATATTTAAAAATACTAAAATAATTCTTCTCGGTCATTTCCTCAATCATGACGAAGACTTCCCACGATGATTCTCTACATTTTGCTTCTCAGAACGCAGACATCACAAGGGACCCTGTTGCACTACTAACTCGGTTTTCCTTCGGTTTGGTGGTCTACATCTGTCTCGTCGTTCCTCCACATTATCCTTTAACCCAAGTTTTTCTAACTTTTCATCTTCTTTGCGTTCTACAATATATAATTGGAGTATTCGTCGCGGATGAAACGTGGACACAGTGTTTTTAATTCCAATTTGCTGTGTTATGAATGTCAGACTTTCTATGGTTTATATCTTCAGCCCCACGTCTCGAATGCATTCACATTTTTTCTCGTTTTTGCCATTAGTTTCGAGATTTCCGCTCTATACAAATATTTTATCAATTTCTAAGTATGAACAATTTCATAAGTAACAGAAGATAGGATACAAAAAAATTGTATAAAAATAAATATAAAAAGGGGCAAATATTTTTTTGATGTAAAAATAAACTTTTTGATGTAATTTAATATAAAAATACTTTTTTTAACTACGAGTATGTTAAGGAGATTTTATTTAAAAAAATTGGCTCATATTTCAGTTGTTTCCAAATTGTGCTCATATTTCAGTTGTTTCAAAATTAGCTCAGATTTCAGTTGTTTACAAAATAATTACCCCGCGTTATTTTTCTTAAAAACATTATTTCTCGTGCAGATTTTTTTGAGGATGTAGCGGAAAGCAACTTTTTATGTTTACATAACCTAACATTTTTTATACAACAGAATCAGAAATAAAGAAATAAGCAATTGATTTAATATCCATATTCTTTAAAGCGTAAAAGTTTGTGAAAATATCGTTTGATTTCCATTAGCTACTTGTAGGGGGAATTTAAGCTGTTTTACTTGAATCCGTTTCATAGTCAATCGTAAATTCGTCGAGCACAAGGAATATCAGCTTATATCCTGGAATTTAGTAGAACTGCATTCCGCCGTCTGGATGCCAAGTTGATAGCTTTGTAAAGCGAAACTTTCAGTAGTTCGCGATGGATGAACCAAACATGATTTTGTTATGCAAAGGGCCTTATACTCGTAGCAGCGAAATTGTTAAATATTTCGAGTACTTGCTATGTCTGGCGTAAGTAATTTCGAGTACTTGCTATGTCTGGTATAAGTGATATATTAAAGCTTTGAATAGTTTGATAGTTTTATATATTCCTTTGTGTATTCATTAGTCATTGATTTTGTACTATTAAATCATCGAAGTATATTTTCTTAATTTTATTAAAAATATGCCAATGACATTCATTTTAGAAATTTTAATTTCTCCTCATTTTTCGCATATATGTAAAATTCTACAACGTTTATCTGACTTTTACATTTCTTCTATCATGCTCCATTTTAAATTTTAAACACCAACGGTATCTGCGTACTTAATAAAATTGTATCTGTTAAGACTTTAATGACAATTTGAAATAAACATGTGATTTTTATTAATAAGAAATTAAACTACAACGTTCGTCGAATAAAAACCTTTAACGTCTATCATTTTTGTGGGATATAGAATTTTTAATGTGTTAAATATCGTGTTATGTTATTTTTTTATATATCGTTACATTTTAAGTAATTAAAAATATATTCATTTTTCATGAATAATGTTTTTTTAAAGCAAGAAAATAACATTAACCGAATGATCTAATATATCAACAATAACATTATTTTAAAACTCTATATTTCGGCAACAACAAAATTTTCAGTATCTCATATGAGTTAATTAGTTTATACTCCAGGCATGTGATGCATTCTTGTATATTTAGAGTAATGAATTAATGTATCAAAATTATTTAAAACGTGTTTTTATTTTCTACTAGATGTACCCGGCCACGCGTTGCTGTGGCTCAGACTGGTTAAATGGAAAAGAAAGAAAAGAGAAAGCACACGTTTCTAATATAATTAATTTCACAATGTTTGTGGGTATACAATATTTTTGACGTCTTTCATCCACTCTTAGCCTGTCACGTTCATTCTTTTGAGAACGAAGCAGTTCTAAGCTGCAGAACGCGATCCCCATGCATCCTCAAGCCTGGCTACACGTCGTTCTGCTGCTTCATCAACATTTTGATGAACTAAAGCAGATCGATTGCACTGAAACAGAAGAAAGAAAGTTATAGCAAAAACATATACAGTAAAATTGTGAAACATTAAAAAAGGAAATGAATAATATTGTTAAGTTCGTAGACGTCGTTGTTCTTGGCGGCAAGAATAGCTCGTTTACTCAGCCAATCGTGATTCTTATAATTGATTTGAATATTGGGAAATACTTTTTCAACCGATTCTTCTTTTGACGTCACTAAATTGCAGAAGTTATGAGGCAAAGAAATTCGTCCTGAGGTCATATCAATCGGCACCTTTCCGTTACCGATTTCCAGCAATTGATGTGAGAATATCTCAGCTGATCAATCGTTTTGCAGCTGGACATGCATTGGTCAAATAGGAGTATTGTTAAGGAAATACAGATCTAATTGAAACTAATTAAATGTTAAGAAAAGAGAGAGATTATTGGAATTAATTAAATGTTAAGGAAAGACAGAGAGATAATTTTAACTCATTAAATGTTAAGGGAAGACAGAGAGATAATTGCAACTAATTAAATGTTAAGGGAATACAAATAGATAATTGGAACTAATTTAAAAAATCTCCATTTATATATACGATTTGATAGATTTTGAAACATAAAGATAGAGATAAAATTAAATTCTATATAAAAAAGATACTTTTGATATTCCTACTGACGTCTTCTAGCCACTCTCATTCCTGCCGCGTTCATTATGTTGAGAATGAAGCAGTTCTGAAGCTGCAGAAACGGATCGCTGTGCTCGCAACCGTGTATCCTCAATTCTGGCTGCACGTAACTCTGCTGCTTCCTCGGCACGTATTTGAGCCATTATTTGTATGTTTCGCTCGTTCGCTTTCACGAAATAATCTGTAAATGAGCAGTGTTTAGTATTGCGTGATCAATTCCAATGCATTTCACGATATAATTTGAATTCAAATGAAAATCAATCGACACATCACAATTCCACCGCAAATTGCATTGAAAAATAAGAAAAACAGTTTAAAAACGAAATGAAAGAATCCGAAACGTCGAAAATGATATGTGAAATAACCTCTCAATGAGAAATGTTTAGTTTGCGTGTGTAACTGCAGAGGGCGCTCCCATTATATCGTCTGTTTTATATATATTTTTTATATACAACTGTATATAAAAAAATATGTATAAACAGGCGCGTATTCGAATGCAACCTTTTGTCAAAATTTCATGGCAATGAAAAATAATAAAAACACTTAAAAAACGAAATGAAAGAATCCGAAACGTCGAAAATATTATGTGACATAACTTTCAATGAGAAATGTTTAGTATATGCTGCAGAGGGCGCTCCCATTATTTCGTCTCTTTATATACTTTTTTATATACAACTGTATATAAAAAAAATATAAATATGCTTGTATTCCAATGCAACCTTTTGTCAAAATTTCAAATCAATCGGTGAAGAACTTTCGGAGATTAGAGATTTTTAATATACGAACATTTACATTTTTATTTATATAGATAAATAGATAAATACGAGCAACTCGTAAAACTGGCCAAAGAGATTTGCTCCTGAAACAATTCAGTGATTGTTGGATAACCAAAATGTTGCTTCGAGGAATAAAAGTAGAATTAGCACTAAGCAGTTCAACTTCTTCGACTCGGTTTTGAATGTCGATACAAAAGCTCTACTCATGCAGCCTAAACAGAAATATAAATAGGGAACCTATACTATATGACTGTTTATCGCGATGGGAACCTATATGACTGTTTATCGCGATGAAGGAAGTGGCGATTGCCACGCAAAGTAGCGAAAATATTTAAAGATTTTGAATTTTCTTTTACCTAAAGTTAAAAATGACTGAGGAGCATGCCCACTTGACAAACATACTGGACTTCAACATATATGAATACTGTTTCAAAATATGAATTATACTATTACTCTTGAATAGTTAATATATATTTTTCTGATATTTTTTTCGCGGTAAAGGGTCTTTCTTTCTTTCCTTGCATTCTTTCCTTGCATTCATTTCTTGACAAACATCAATTGAAGAATTTCGGTTTTCTAGAGAACAAAGGGCAATATTTTTCCAATCATGACACATATCTTTCGCCTCTTCTACACCATCACATACATTTTCCATGATTTCTCTGACTTTTTATTTTTCTTTCTTTCAAAATATTGTTCATTTGATTCAACCATTCTTTCCTTAATCTTCCTCTACCGCTTCTTTCACTCTCATTAGCTCCGTTTATTTATTTAATTAGTCTTTCTTCATTCCTTCGTTCCACGTTCCCATTTAATGTCAGAGTGTTCATCTTTATCTAAATGAACACATTATTCTTAAGTTCATATTCATCTTTAATCACTTTATTTATTATTCTGCCATATATTGCCCCCAAAATGTATTCTTCTCAATGCACACATTTCTTCAGTATTTATTAGATTCCTTTCATTATATTTCTTCGTTCACGTTGCTAAAACCATCTCATCATCTTACTCAACACACCAGTCTTTAGTTCACATTAATCTCAAATTACTTCAATTCGTAGTTTGTAATACATTGTTATACCATGTGTCCTTCTAAGTTCACGTATTTCTTCAGCATTTATTTGGTTTCTTTAAGTATATTTCCACATCCACGTTTTTACTTTTATTTTAGTTCTAAAATACTGTTGTGGACTATCTATCATCTTTGCAGATTTAGATATTGTCCAGTTCGAGTATACGAGAATATGTTTAAGTGCCTCATTAACTTGCTTCAATTTGATTATAAAATTTCATTTTTACAAATGTATCTTATTTCCATTACATAAAAATAAAGCATAGAAGAGGAGTTAGGTTATGTGACCATCACGGGAATTTCAGAGTTCTAAATGAGAATATAAATTAACATACACGCATATAACATCTCTACCATTTATTATTCAAACCCATGCTCATCTAGTTGGGAGCTTTGAAACCTGGTTTTACGTTAGTTTCAAACTGGATAGTTATGTTTGGAGAGCTTTTCATGCAAAAATGAAGTTCAACAAAGCAAGTGGAAAACGGCACTTGTGTCGAGTCCCTTGTTTTCGTTCGGAAAACGTTTCAATTGTCTAATTATGTTGTAACCAACAGTTTTTTTTACCTTATGTGACGTTACATCATTAAAATTCAACAACAATTCAAATGTACCCAGTTCAAAATACATACCATCACGCTGTTTTTCTTTTGGGGTAGAGAAAAAGGACAGATCACTGGACTTTACTATCTCCATACACATATTTCGCCTCTTACATATCTATATATCGTCTCACAAAACCTAGCTTTTTCCTACTCTTTACATTTTCTTCCTTCAAAATATTAACTTGATCCAACTATGTTTACTTTTGTGTTCTTTTTCCACTCTCCTTAGCACCGTATATTTGTGTAATTATGTAGTCGTTCTTTATTAATTTGTTCCACGTGGTCGAACCATTTTAGACTGCTATTTGTCATCTTATTCAAGACCGTAAGTTCATATTCATCCCCTATTATTTTATTCCATATTCTGTCATACATTGTCACCTTATGTATTTTTCTAAATGCACACATTTCTTCGGGGTTTTCAGTCTTTTAACCAATTCAAACGGACCCATTTCAAATGTATCTTTTTTAAAATTAATAATTATAAAGAGATCTCCGTACCCTAATTGGTAGACGACCTGTCTTTTATAGCGGAGGATGCAGTTTCAATTCCTGTTAGTCCCCATTTAAAAAAAAAATATCGGTTTGGTATCACTTTAGACCTCTTTAATATCTTTCTGGTTATTGAAAGAGATTGCCAGGAATAAATTCAATAAATTCACCAGGTTGTTTGTACACAATTAAAGGGTACTACTATAATATATTACAATATATACAGGTCGAAAAAAGAAATCCAAAGTAAAATTTGTTGATGATGACATAACTGAAAAAAAATTGGATAATTTGAATTGAATTTGAACAATATAAACGTCAACATTGTGAATTAAACTGCAAAATAGGTGTAGTTCTTCCAGTCGTCGTTATGAAAAATTGTTGCTTATTTCATTTCAAACGTGTTGAATGTATATTATTATGAACAGTAATAGGTAAATGCATTTTTCAGTCATTGTTTATCCAGATTGTTAAAGATCAAACAACATTTTTCCGATGTTGGATGCTGTTGTACTTACCACAAAGGAAAGATATGTTTACATTGTATGGCGAAAATGCGATACGCCATCATAATTATCAAATGTGGTTTATAATGGTGGTACAATATTCTTAGATGATCCGTCCTGAAAGGCTGATTACCACCATGATGACCAAATCAAGGCTTCGACCGAAATAACCAACGTTCAACGACACGAAGATACTGAAAATATTGAAAACCACCGTCTTTTAGCATTAGGCGTTTGAATTTGGCCTGAAATAATAATAAATTACTTTCCAGACGATAAATATTTTTGGACAATTCCAACATGTATTTTCCATTAATGTTACATTCTGTTATTCGTGATGACTCATTGCCATCCGATTTTGGTAGATGCTGCTAGGGTAGCCCTTGGAATTCCTATTGGAAGTATTTTGACGTGACCTTCAAAGGTTTATCGATCCACTTTGTAGGCTTTAAAGGTATTAATGTCACTCGCGAATTTCAAACAAACCTCGTTTGTTTTTATTTTTGTTTGGAAAAAAAATAATGTGAATAATTAAAGTGAGAAAAAAATATCCATCATCTTAATTGGCATATAAATATTTATTTCTAGCGTAAGTGATATGAGTTCTGAAATTCAGGTGGTTATTTTCAATCGATTTTTGGAAAAGTAATATGTGAACAAGATTTATTTTACTTTAAATTTTTTTTACAAAACAACTAATTTAACCTTTATTTGTTTTAAAAGTATGGAATTAGTTTCAACAGTACGGTGCCTTATTACGTTAAGTTTATTTTATATTGTTTTTGAAGAGACTCAAAGAGATTGCAATACTATCCCATCAGCCTTAAAGCCAACCTCACCTTCGTGCAGTGCCCCTGCTAGTAAACTGATGAAGCCCTGACAACATAGTATCAGCAGTTTATCCGTAGGTGGGGATACCAACGTCTTTACACATATGAGGAAAATGAAATATACTAGTTTATTTCATATTGTTTTTGAAGAGACTCGAAGATATTGCAATACTACCCCATCAGCCTAAAAGTCAACCTCAACTTCGTGCAGTGCCCCTGCTAGTGAACTGATGAAGCCCTGACAACATAGTATCAGCAGTATATCCGTAGGTGGGGATACCAACGTCTTTACACATATGAGGAAAATGAAATAGACTAGTTTATTTTATATTGTTTTTGAAGAGACTCGAAGATATTGCAATACTATCCCATCAGCCTAAAAGTCAACCTCACCTTCGTGTAGTGCCCCTGCTAGTGAATTGATGAAGCCCTGACAACGTAGTATCAGCAGTATATCCGTAGGTGGGGATACCAACGTCTTTCCACGTATAAGGAGAATGAAATGACTCCTTCCAGGACTCTAGTTCCGTAGATGATCTTGCTGTCTCAGTCTTTCTGTACCATACGATAACTACCGCAGAGTCCCTGCCCAAGCTAGATCGTGAGCATGACATGTCTAACTTTATGAATGGAAATACATTGTTAATTGTCATATAAAGGTTAAATACCCTCTCATTCGGATCAGATATCCGGGGATGACGTCTATACGAGTCACATAGCCATCTCCGATGGTACCAAAGTCAAGCAATTAGATCCCCAACTTTGTACTGCGCCTTCTATTATATTCGTTATGGGTAATGTACATACTCGTACATTTATTTTATGTTTTGAATATAAATATTTTAATATATTTAACAACGTCAACATTTTTAAGGAACTAATGGGTCAATCACACTTAAAATTAAAATAAACGAAAAAAAAAAACTCTAAACGTAATATGATTTTGTGGAAAAAAATAAATTCTCTTTTACGACGAGTACAAAATTTTTTTATTATGTCCGAAAAAAAAAGTACAGTCCTCTTCTGAAAAAATACACAAACCAATTGCCGTGAAAGAAACTGTAGTTAGAACGTGGATAAGTTGTTTGAAGAGACGTTTAGAATGGACTGGATTAAAGTGGTCAAGATGACCTAATTTCTAAATAAGTGGAGACCAGCGTTGGCGAGACTTACTCTGACCCGAAATGTATAAAGGAAATTATTATGTTTTTTCAAAGCAATTCTGATATTTGAATTTTTTTTTCGCTCAGAATAATAGGATCTCATTGAGTGAAGAAACATTCAACGTTCTGTCATTGTATTGTCCCAAAACTCTGTCATTAGTAATGTTCAATCTGACATATCTAATTACATTGAAACTTCAGTTTGCATACGCTTTTGTGTAAATGTACGTTTAAAGGATTTTTTTCTATATCCTCACATCTTAAATATGCTTATGTCCCAAGAGAAAAAGTATATAAACCTGGAATAACATTAAAAAACTAATATACGAGTAAGTAGAAAAAATATCAAAAATTAAATAATATGGAGCATTAATAAAATTTTAAGCTAACAATGATACATTTTTCGTAAGAAATTAAAATTTCATGATTTTTCATTCAGTGCTGGTCTTTATTTACTAATTTGTCATTTTCTCATATATTATTTCAGACTTTTACACATTTTTATCTATTATAGTAAAAGTCCTTTTTTTTTTAACAAATGGAGCAGGTTGATGAGTTTTGTTATCTAGGCTGTATGTTAGCTCTGAAGAGAGTTGAAAGGGACATTGAAAGAAGTGTAGCAACATGGGGTAGCAACATGGTGTAGCAACATGGTGTAGCAACATGGTGTAGCAACATGGTGTAGCAATATGGTGTAGCAACATGGTGTAGCAACATGGTGTAGCAACATGGTGTAGCAACATGGTGTAGCAACATGGTGTAGCAACATGGTGTAGCAACATGGTGTAGCAACATGGTGTAGTAACATGGTGTAGCAACATGGTGTAGCAACATGATGTAGCAACATGATGTAGCAACATGGTGTAGCAACATGGTGTAGCAACATGGTGTAGCAACATGGTGTAGCAACATGGTGTAGCAACATGGTGTAGCAACATGGTGTTGCAACATGGTGTTGCAACATGGTGTAGCAACATGAAGTAGCAACATGGTGTAGCAACATGGTGTAGCAACATGGTGTAGCAACATGGTGTAGCAACATGGTGTATCAACATGGTGTAGCAACATGGTGTATCAACATGGTGTAGCAACATGGTGTAGCAACATAAGGTAAATGGAGCACTCAATGTAATATGCAACAACTGCGGTATATTAAAAGTAGCAAAAATTGCAATAAATAATAGTATGTTGATGTTCACTTTAACATATGGAAGTTTCACTTGGATTTGGCAGATGAATGATAAAAGTAAAATAAATACTTGAAGATGCGTGAATGGAGTGAAGTGTATGAAAGAATACGGAACGAATACATTAGAAATGAACGCATGTTTAAAATGGATGTTTTAAATAAGATGTAGAAAGGAAAATTTAAGATAAATTGGGCATGCGGATAGAATCAATGACGAAGTAATGACTAAGCAAATGTATAAGTCAGATGTGTAAGACGAAGGAAAAGTAAGAAGTATGAATAATATAAGATTGTGCATGAAAATATGCATGAATGTGGAAGGGCTTCTCCGCAAGGCACACAACGTGATGATACTCGTATGTATGTATGTATTATATATGTATGTGATATATTATTAAAGAAATTACGAAAAAATCTGTTTTGAGTAAGGTATATAAGTTAGTCAAATTTACTGCATTTTAAATTAATCATAACATTAATACTTGAGGAAAATAAAAACAAACAAAACATGAGGAATTATAAAAACCAAACATTTTATTTTTCATAAAATAAAATCCGTTAAAAGATATGTCGTAAAGAGAGGTATTAATGTACTTGCATCCGGCAAAGTATATTTTAAATATACATACATATGAAAGCTCCGAGTATTGAAACGATTATTTTTAAATTACTTTCATAAAACCACTTGAAGGGAAATAATGTATATTGATTTTAGATTTAGAAACATAATTTTGCCTTTTTTTTGGAAAAGAATAAGAAATTTGATTACATTCGAAATGAGAATTTCATCAGTGTGTATATATGTATATATTAAATAACACTCGTTTTCAGCATTTTTGCCTTTTTATTGAGTTTCATCTTGGAGATTAGATTACGTTAAGAAAATATTGTTGTAGATAGTAGGATTGTTCAGTTCGATATTGAACCACCCAAATTTGAAGGCTTTATTTAAATAAAATTATGTATTGTAGGAAATTGACAAAATAAATTTTTGTATTGTTGAGTGAAAAAATAAAGTTTGAATCTTTAACAATCAATTTCTTTATAAGACATTAATCCACTAATCATAAGAAAATAATCTCCGCTACACGTGTTTCTATATCGAATCCTGTGGCTATTTTCAAGCGCAATGTCATGTGTCTCAACTATGGACTACCCGCATCAAAAGTGTGTGTGATAAAAATGATAAGTTATAACAGACCGAATTTCTTAAATAATAATGCAATTGTACATATGAGTCGCGCTAGAGGATGACCGAATCTGGTTGGACCAAGTGAATGGAATTTTGAAAAAAGACAAGGTTTAGAGTAAAAGAAAGAGAATGCAATATTTGAGAAGATGGTGAGATGTAGGGAGGTAAAGGATGTATGTAGTGATGGAAATTTTGGTATATTGTGTTCTACCAACGCTAACAGGGAAATGGGGTGATAGCATGTACTCGTATGTATGAATGTTTGTATAAGTACATTAATTTTAGTGTAATGAGGTCTGAAAGTATTATTAGGAATCGAGATATAATTAATATAAAGTAAGTTTAGTATCCACCATACAATTGATAATGTGGCAAAAATTATTTTTATAATACTTAATTAAATCTCGAGGCAGTTTTTGTCAGCCGAAGTCATCAGTTACCAGTAAATTTTGAAGATTCTATCAATTATTGTGTAAGAAAAGGATATTGTCTTATATTCTTACTAAACAATACCGTCACGTTATTTCCATACTGGGGTAGGCAGAGATGATAGATCGACAAACATTCTTATCACAAAATACTTCCTTAGCCTCATTAACACTTGACTCCCTGTGATGGATAGCGAGTGACCAGGACTTATATTTTATTTGATTATTCGACGTTTTAATAAACAATAAAAGGATTTTTATAGCTAATTACAAAAAATAACCTAGCAGATTTTGCATAATTTTAATTTAAAATATACATTTTTACTGGACGCTTAGCGTCCAGCACCGTGGCTGGCGGATTTTTTTAGCACAGTAAGGCAAGTGTTAATTAATATCCATACATCTTATAGACATTCGGTTTTTCTTCCTACTTAACTTTCCTGCTTTCAAAATTTATTTTTAATTAGTCCAGTCATATTTTTCTCGGTCATCGACTCTAAATTATACTTATTACATTTTTTTAGTAAATGTTGCGTCTCCCATCCGTTTAATATGTCCAAACCATATTAAAACGTTCTATTTAAACCATATTTAGAGTCCCCCTGAAGAGAGTTCTCTGAATGGCGGCATATAAGTTGTCCATTTATTATTTAACACATGCCTTTTTAGCTCTTATTCATCCTTATAAATAATAAAAACCAAATTTTTATTTCAATACTTTATTAAAAAACTTGAAGTTTGCTTTATGTATATAAAAAAACACAACCCTTAAATACAGTATATTGAGTGATTTCACTGTATTTAAGGGTTGGGTGAAATTAACGATAAATATTAGAAAATCGTCTTTATTTAAATAAAATAAATCAATATATCCATCTTTGTTTTTCAAACAATATTTTTATTTTAGCACAAACTTTGATGTTTGGGAGTGAAACGTGGAAGTAGAAAAATATTAAAACGTGCCGGAATAAATGTAGAAAAGCGTGCACTGACGCGGGGTGACAATGTATGACAGCATACAGAATAAAGTGATTAGAGATTAATGTGAACATAAGGCTGTTGTGTTCATTTTCTTTGAGAATCTTTCGGAACAATTACTAATTTTATCATTACTATCTCATTCGTTTCGTTTCGTTTTGTCCATTTCTATCAGTGTATTTAAAAAAATGCTACAATACATATGAAGCTAATATTGGACACAACATGGCTAATAATTCTGAATCCTTCCGGTTTTGAAACATTATATTCAGTAAGAGACTGCTGAAAAAACTCTATCCATAGATGCCACTACAATCGGATGCATTTGTAATGCGGAAGGTTCCAACTGAATGTATAAAGTCTATGCAAACCGAATCTTTTGGCAAGGAAAACAGATCACTCTATTGCGCTTGCGTAGTGTAGTATTGTGGGCTGGAATACTTCGAATACACACCATTCATCATGTGATCATCGCCACAATGCATTGGTAAGTATAAATTAATGACGTAAAATTTTTGGAAGTCCCCTTTCAGATGTGAGAGGGGCGCAAACGGACCATTTTCTTGTATTGGATTTCCAATAACAAGAAATTACACTGAAACTGGTATAAGTTTTACTAAAGTAAAATTGACTATTCATCAGTATCACGTCATATTATCCTTAGGGTAAGCAGATAGAACATATGTCTACTTTATTTTATACTTGCAAAACAAATTTTGCTTGTCCATACGTAAGACGTTTCTCTCCCAATCCGGAGGGTGCGGGTTCGATTTCTGTTGGAAACCACATTAAAAAAAAATCAGTTTGATTTTCACTTAAGGCCTCTTTGACATATTTCTAATTGGTTGGAAGCTATTGCCACACGGCAATTAGCCCACCAAGTTATACTGTATACAACGCAAGTGTAATACAATAATACACAATATCGTGTCATGCATATTCTCTTATTATTTTATAAAACGGCACACTTTTGATATTCGATTAATTTGGTCGTGTTACGTTTTTATAGGTCCCCTGATCTTTTCGTACCTTCTTTACTGCGTGTATAGTAATTATTGTTAATGTTTCACCATATATTATTTTTATATGATCGATTCATTGTAATGCTACTTTCTTCATCCAAGTCACTGCATCTTCTTTCAATCAGCTCTCTTTCTTAATCTCCTTATTCCTTAATCTTACACACATTCTATGCAGAGATCTCATTTAAATCGCATTTATTTTACTTTAATTTCTTATTTGCCATGTCAAATGCGCTCCTAAATCCTAAAGTTGCGACTAAAATTTCCCTGTCGAAGCCAACTTCCCTTTTTCGGTCGGTAAAGTGTTTCGGTCGGTAAACATATTGTATAATACAACAATCACTCTATTACCTGCTCTAACTCTTTTTTTAACCTTTCCCTCCTTGTGCTAAAAAAATCCGCGCGTTCCGGTGCTGTGTATTCAATACACATCAATACACTTGTAAAATGAGCGATTTAAAATCGGAAAAATATGAATATTCATATCCAATCGCTTAAATTAAATAAATTTGAAGCCAAAAGTGATAATAATTGAAATTTAACTGCTGAAAACATGAAAAAAAACATCGGCCGACGTTCACAAAACGGGCGAAGCGACCACCTCAAACAAATGCCCGAGAGCTACTGAAGCGAGCGAACTGAGATTCTATTCTTGGGTTACCATATACCGAAGTAGAGTGAGACGTGAATAGCGTCGCTTCCTCACCCATAGTGTTTTTTTTTTAGAATACATATATCTAAGTCACACACTGGCACACGTTTGATTGTATTGGTGAATTTATTCTTGATTTTCACAAAATATCTCTGATGTGGCCGATAAGTGCTAATTATTATTAATATTATTTTTTTCATTCAATGCGTAAATGTATTACAGAGGAATACCTAAAATCTGAAGCCAGTATTTATTATATTTATAGGGATATTAAAGTTTTTAGAAGCAATGTGTACTAGTTACACATCACAGGGAAGGAAGGGTTAATATCGCACTTCATGCGGCTATTCGATGGATACACACTTCTATTATACAAAATTTCCTTAACTTACTCCAATATATAATTTTTTACTTTATTTTTTTTTCATTTATATCCTTGCTCAATTACGTATAACTTTATACTTTTCATTTTCATATCCCATTAGAAGTTTTCATCAGGATTGTCCATTAATTAATCATTTAATTTATTTAAATTCTCGCCTTTTTTAAACTAGAAAATATTCTGAAATATACACTTTTTCAGCGAAGCTTTAAATATACCTGGATTGTCAATCACTTGAGTTCTGAAAGGAAATTAACACTTAATTCCTCTTGTTAGTACTCGACCTTATTGGCTCTTTCAGGTGCAGAAAATCTATTAACCCTTATCATAGCATTCTAACACAGGTGTTATACTAATTTAGGGATTTTTTTTAAAATCCTGAAACTGTGACGTAATTTCAAATACTATATGTATATGCACTATTGTGTGCAGTAGTATCATCTGGTGATAAATATTGACAACGCTACAAGCTTTTAAACAACATCGGGTCAACATGTCTGAACAGCGGGGGTGCGTTTTGAAAATTGGGGTGAATAATCTAAATATATTATTAATCCCTACATGTAGAGAAAAATTATTCAAACCATTTTATTTGTTGATAATTCAGCTATGTCAATGTTGTTCTTGTTTTAGATAATATAATCATTTTATAGCCCTTTTTGTGTTTTATAAAAATTGATATTTTGGCAATGTAACGTGGGTGTTACATATTAAAAAATACTATAAGGAAAAATTGTGATCTTTTTTCCTCAATTTTCCTTCATAACTTACCATATAACGAGGAATCACAAAAAAAACGTTACTATTTGGTTAAATTGAACTTTGCCAAGACAAGGGTTAAAAGCTTAGACATCCGAATATTGCAATGGGTATCTCAAGTATAGAAGTATCCCAAAATTAGTGCCCCAAAAACTTTAAATGGTTAGCTCTTAAATCTGCCTAAATATGAAGTTATATGGGCAATGGTGTAGATTAGAGTTAATTAATTGAATGAAAAAAATATGACTTACATATGTCAGGAAAAAAAGTATCATGTGAATTTCAGTGTTTCAATTCCAATTTATCAGTTAATTTATAGTATTTAAATAGTACTTTTGAAAAAAATATATATATTCAGTACCTAGTTTTGTAAGAAGTGTGAATAATTTAATACTGAACCCATTATACTGGATGTGCGACTTAGAGTGCCGAGAGAAAGCGCTCTTAAGGGAATTTAATTTGTCATCCAAATTACTATTATAAAATATATTGTGAACCTATAAATATTTAGAGCTTATAAAATTGTGAACCTATAAATATTTTTAATATTAAAATTACATAGCAGAGATTACTTGAAAATTTAAAAACATCATCGTAATCTTCCTATTGTGTAGTTTAAGACTTCCTTTTTTGCATTCAATTCATATTAAACCTAAGTGTAATGTGTCAGTTTCGAAACAAACTTCAATGGCTTAATTCAAAGATCAGGCAGCAGATGGACTTTCACATTCTATCAATATTATTTTTTGCATTCAATTCATATTAAACCTAAGTGTAATGTGTCAGTTTCGAAACAAACTTAAATGGCTTAATTCAAAGATCAGGCAGCAGGTGGACTTTCACATTCTATCAATATTATTTTTTGCATTCAATTCATATTAAACCTAAGTGTAATGTGTCAGTTTCGAAACAAACTTCAATGGCTTAATTCAAAGATCAGGCAGCAGATGGACTTTCACATTCTATCAATATTATTTTTTGCATTCAATTCATATTAAACCTAAGTGTAATGTGTCAGTTTCGAAACAAACTTCAATGGCTTAATTCAAAGATCAGGCAGCAGATGGACTTTCACATTCTATCAATATTATTTTTTGCATTCAATTCATATTAAACCTAAGTGTAATGTGTCAGTTTCGAAACAAACTTCAATGGCTTAATTCAAAGATCAGGCAGCAGATGGACTTTCACATTCTATCAATATTATTTTTTGCATTCAATTCATATTAAACCTAAGTGTAATGTGTCAGTTTCGAAACAAACTTCAATGGCTTAATTCAAAGATCAGGCAGCAGATGGACTTTCACATTCTATCAATTTTATTTTTTGCATTCAATTCATATTAAACCTAAGTGTAATGTGTCAGTTTCGAAACAAACTTCAAGGGCTTAATTCAAAGATCAGGCAGCAGATGGACTTTCACATTCTATCAATATTATTTTTTGCATTCAATTCATATTAAACCTAAGTGTAATGTGTCAGTTTCGAAACAAACTTCAATGGCTTAATTCAGGCAGCAGATAGACTTTCACATTCTATCAATATTATTTTGCATGCTTAACAATTCCAATGTGCACCATCCTTGTTTACGATTGAGAGACAATTGAAAAAAAATACTCAGAATATCCTTTCTTCCTAATTTTCCTTTGATTCCCTTCTTTATCCTTGAACGAATTCTTTTCTTCTTGTTCTTCCTTTTTTTTACTTAAACCTATCATGGACTAAAAAGTTAAATGTATCCAAGATAAGGTGGTTGGAATTTAATTCAAGAATGATAAAATAAAAATGATTATGTGGAATTTACAACAATTCAAGAAAATCTCTAATATTAATTATTATTAATAATAAATAATTATTAATATTAAAATAATGAATAATAATTTATAGATAATTATAAGATTTAATAATTATAAGTAAAAATTTAATAATATATTATACCGTTTCACTTTTCGTGACGTTCAGACCAATTTGCCCTACCGCGCAATAGACGATTCGTTTCAAAAATAGTCCTTGACGTCTCTTCTACATCCATTCCTCCACTTCACAGTTCGAAGCGCATTTGTTAAGGATATTCCTCTCGCTCGGTCAGTCCAACGCATTGGGGCTCATTGTCTCATCCTTCCACGCTTCCAGTGATCTCAATTCTCTTCAAACCGTCTACTTTTGAGCTGGGGACTGAGGGATGAGGGAGGCATGGGACGATCTCGGCCAGCATCGGAGAGACTTTTGGGATATATGTGTTTACCAGATGTTTGTCTCGATGTACTGACTTAGAAATTTCTAGGGACTCTGACCAATTTATTTCCGTTCCTACTGATATGGAGGAATTTGGCATCATCCATAGAAAAAGTATGGTTTTCACGGTGACAATGATTAGCCATTTCAGAATAAATTAAAGGATTTATTAAGGCGGATTTGTGTTCACGAAATCTCTTTTCAAAAGATCTTCCTGTCTTTCCTATATAGAAATTATCACAGTCAGCACATAAAAGTTTATACACACCACTGTTTGTACGTATTGTATTTTTACCTTTCCCGTTAAATAAGTTAAGTGTTTGATAAAACAAATTACAATGTCTTTAAACCTCCACAACGTTAATGCCTTAACTATAAATAGTATATAAAAATATAATTTATAGTGTTATGTTTAAATAAAATAAAACAAAGTTTATATAGTTTCGAACAAGCAAGAAATACAAATTTATACATTATACTTTTGCATTGCGCAGTTGAATAAAAACCAAGTCATTTAAATTATTATTGCAATGTATTTTAAATTCATAGTGTGAATTTGGTTGAGGAAGAATTAGGAAAGTATGGTTGGATCAAGTGAATGATATTTTGAACGAAAGAAACGTAGAAAGTAAGAGAAAACGCAGGAGTTGTATGAGGAGGTGTTTGTATGTTAACTATGCGAAAGATGTGAAAGAAAATTATTTTGCTTTTTCCGCTCTGGAGTAGGCCCAAAAGAGAAATACCACGATGGGAAAATTAATAAAAATATAATAAGGGAAGTATATTCTGTTAGTGTTTGTTATATGTACTCGTATATCTGCACTTCAAAATATGTTTTTATACCTTTTTCACAAATACAAAGAGAACAGAAAGAATCAACCAAAAAAACTTCAGTTTTCTAGAACATATCAAACAAAATAATAAGAAAAATTGAAAATCACGAAATTTGGAGTTATTTTCATCAAAAATACTTGATTTATTTTAACTCCAGTACATTTTCTTTCAAATCACATAGTAAATTACAAATTTTCAAGGTCTTTCTTTGAAATCGTTTCCATTATAATTGGTATCGATTCTATTAGTTGAAAGTGTAATTATAAATATTTACAAATACTCAACCTAACAACGCTGAAATATGTTTGTATAGTTTGATCGTATTGTACCCATTAGGGTAGTAATCGGTTCGTTATACTTGGCGGTTGAGAATGCTTAAACGTAGGCTAACAAATGTACGAGAATTTTCATAAAATTACCAATGTATTTAAAATAAATATAAATTTAAGTGTTCTTATTATTTTGTGCTGAAGCGTTCAACAAACGAAAAATTTCCAAGATATTTTTTAATTCAATTATATTTTTAACCTTTTTCAAAGGAACTCGATAAGACACTGAGATACATAGAAAAAGTTTTTTAGTTCTATCTTTCTGAGTTTTAGCTCATTTACTAGTTTCACTTAACGAGCATCCTCAGAATAGTAATTCACTCTGAAGTAGTACAGAAAAGAAATTCCATTCTCAAGATGCTCGGTCACTAAAACCAGTAAATGAGCTAAACGTAAAAAGGACACAATTTAACTTTGTTTTAATATCATACAATTTGATTAATTTTAGCCTTGGGATCTTGATTAAAATTCGATTTTATTATAAATATCAACCGCGCTATATCAAGTGAAACGTTAACTCGGTGTAAGAAGGATAAAGGTAAGATTAATGCTATGGAGTTGTATGTATAAAGAAAAAAATAGTAATCGGTTTTCTGTGCCTACCACGTAAGGGAAATGGCGTGATGATATTCTCGTATATGTATGTATGTTTTGTTAATATCTTTAGTGATTTTATTAAGTTTTAAAATTTATATGTTGTATAACCAATCTCTTTAAAGGATTAAAATAAATGACGAAAGAAAATGTTTAATAAGAGTAAATTAACAATATGGATTTTTACCTGTTATTTATTAAGTAAACAAAACTCTTTGTATATTTACAAAATTTTATAATTTATTGGACTAAATAATAAATGGTAAAAAAAACAATAAGAGTTATTCAACAAAATGTTTATTAAATATTAATTAATTAAATAAAGTTTTCAGAAATATTATTGAACGAGTAGGTATAAGAAATTTTTCTTAGAATGTTAGTTAAACGGCTGCTAAACATTTTCAATAAATGGAAACAGAAATACAGTTTACTCAAATTCAACGTTTCTTTGTAGAAAGAAATCATGAAACCAAAGTGTAGTTTTATTAATGAAGAAATAATTTCATTTAACCAACTGATCAAAAAACCAAAACAGATATCCTTTTTTGATGGAAAAATCTCAAAAGATATTTTATATTTAAACCAGCCTTTTTCCGTTTTGATTCTTAATATCAATGGACTTGATTAAACAAAGAACTTGACTGTTATATAAAATGTGCCCCTTGATGATAAAAATCAAACTCTGTGATTTCTATCGTATTTCGTTTGATAAATAAATAAAATTATATATTGATGAAAAGTTCAATTTAAAAAAATCCCTTTTACTTTATCCGAATAATTTGAAACAAAAAAATTCTGAATTTCAGAAGGAAACATCATAAACATACAAGTATATAGATTATTCGGTGTATTGTATTGTATCCGTTTAGAGATTTGTTTAAAAAGTATGTAACTACGAGTATGTTAAAAAAAAGTCATTTGTTGATTAATTTGAAACAAAAAATTCTGAATTTCAGAAGGAAATATCATAAACATACAAGAATATAGATTATTCTGTGTATTGTATTGTATCCGTTAAGAAATTTGTTTGAAAAGTATGTAACTATATTAAAAAAGTCATTTGTTGAATAATTTGAAACAAAAAATTCTGAATTTCAGAAGGAAACATCATAAACATACAAGTATATAGATTATTCTGTGTATTGTATTGTATCCGTTTAGAGATTTGTTTAAAAAGTATGCCCTTATATTAAAAAAAGTCATTTGTTGGGTTTCTGGAATTAGGACTGTATTTAAAGAAAGTTATATTTTTACAATGTTAATCATAGTTGATATATTGAAAATGTTTTGTATATACGCCTTCCATTGTCTATTTGATAAGACACTGTCTTCCGAACCGGAAGTTTCTGGTTGGATTCCCGAATGAACAATTCCGTGTTAAAAAAATATGACACCAGTAAAATTTGAATTCCTTATTTCAATTCCGTGTTAAAAAAATATGATACCAGTGAAATTTGAATTCCTTATTTCAATTCCATGTTAAATAAATATATCAGTAAAATTTGAATTCCTTATTTCAATTCCGTGTCAAAATATATATCCATACGTGCTTAAAATATATCCATATTCATACAATTTGTCATATTTTCTCTACTATCCCAAACCAGGTAAAATCTGTTTTTTTTTTTGCATATACGAGTATTCGTCAAATTAAATAAATATAAATTTCTTACTTTTTTTTAATAGTTTTAATTGTAAAATATAAATTATATTTTTTTATTTTATTTATTTAACACTTTTATTGATAATACAATCTGGCGGGCTTATTGCCCTCTTATTAATATTAATCTCTTCCAACCAACCAGACAAAAATAAATGAAGCAAGTTACGTGGTCGCATAAATCATTAAAATGACTATCCATCCCCACGAAATCCATAAACACATACTATACGTGAGCCCATATGCCCATGAACCCCGCAAAGACGGACAAACACCCGAAGATTCTTTTTCAAATAAAGTGAGATATCATCAATCAAAAGGAAAGGAAGGGATGATGGAGAGGAAAGGGAAAGAAAAATCAGGAATGAAACACGTTATTTTACTGACTAGAAATTAAGATTTTTTTCAGTCGCTTCTTAAAGCATGCAAAGGACGGAACGAGTCTCATTTTGGTTTGTAACTGATTCCAGAGTCTCACTGTATAAACAGTAAAGGACGACGTAAAAAAAGAGGAGCGGTGAACTGGAAAGGCCAATAGACAATCTCTGTTTGAGCGTAGTGCTAATCCATGATTGGAAAAATGCTGAACATTTTCGGCGAGATAAGAGGGGGCAGCGGGACAGTTAAGGATATGACACAATAGAGACAGTATGTGAATTTGGCGTCTATTTCTAACATTCAACCAGTTCAATCCCTTCTGGTATGAAGTTAGGTATATGATCGTGCTTTCGTAGGTTGAAAATAAATCTTACACACAGTTTGAAGACGCTGTAATTTGTCCAGCTGTTCCTCTGTAACATCCAAGTAACATACGTCCGCATTGTCCAGAATCGGAAAGAGCAGAGATTTTTTAATGGATGTTTATAATTTATCAAACTAACATAACAAATATACATTACAAATGTTTGTGTATCTTAAGACAAATGATATTGGATGGATCAAATAAATGATATTATATATACTATGTCTTCTTTACCTACCCGGACAGGGAAACTAGATTTTAATACTAAAAAATAAATTACCTTGCTATTCCACTCTTTTCGTTTATGTCATATACCTTTTACTGTATTCATAACTGGTTAACCTTTCCCACCCTGTGCTAAAAAAACGCGCTTTCCGGTGCTGTGTATTCAATACACATCAACACACGTGTAAAAATGAGCGATTTCAAATCTGAAAAATAAGAATATTCATAGCCCGTCGCTTAAATTAATTAAATTTGAAGTCAAAAGTGATAATAATGGAAATTTTATTGCTAAAACATGAAAAAAACATCGGCCGACGTTCACAAAACGGGTGCAGAGACCATCTCATAGATGCCCGCAAGCTACTGAGACGGGACTCTGAACACTAACACTGTGTATGTTATACCTCGAAGGAAGAAACAACTACGAACTGAGATTCTATTTATTGTGTTCCCATATACCGAAGTAGAATGAGACGTGAATAGCGTCGCTTCCTCAGCCATATCGGATTTTTAGAATTAATATACCTACGTCACACACTGGCACATGTTTGATGGTATTGGTGAATTTATTCCCGATTTTCACAAAATATCTCTGATGTCGCCGATAAGTGCCAATTATTATTATTTTTTTTTTCATTCAATGCGTTAATGTATTACGGAGGAATATCTAAAATCTGAACCCAGTATTTATTATATTTATAGATATATTAAAGTTTTTAGAAGCAATGTGTACTAGTTACACATCACAGGGAAGGAAGAGTTAACAAAGAGACAACGTTGTCCTTGGTTCCATTAATCGAGCCATCGGGCTGAAAAACACGGAGCATAAACAAAATTTTGTTCGTCGTCATACGTGTTGCAAAACTACTCTGTAAATGAAGCAACAATATTCACGTGTGAGTATTGTTAGCATACAAAACTGGGTCACTCGAAATTGAATCCAAAACCTCCAGGTGAAATTCAAGCATCTTACTTATTAGGACATGGAAGCTATTCCATTAATTACTAGTACATATATAAAGAGAGTTGTTCCTTTGAATTCACATCATAACTGCTTTTATTCTTGGACTATTTTACGTCTGAATATAAGGATCCTGATGGCACTCTTTTTAGTGACATTAGTCTTTCAACCTCCCTTACTACTTGAATAGTTTAATCTAGCTAGGAAGCGCTCTTGAGGTGTTCGTAATGGTCAGGAAACAGAGCTATAACAAATAATCTTAAAAAAAACAGGAGATATTAATTCGTGTTGCAGTGACGTACACATATGTTATACATTAAAAATAAAGCGATTTCAAGTTTAATGATATAAATGAGGGAGGTTATCTAATTTGTATTGTATATTAAACATTAAACTAATTGAGCTAAATCAGATTTCAGGTCACACATCTGTCGTGATAGTTTAAGTGAACGATTGAATTCCGTAGTTCATTGTGTTTCTCTTGGATTTAATAAGCCCGAATATTTCGGGTCCTGTTATGCTAGCTAAGTATATCTGCCATACTCGACTTGGGCGGTTTGCTTGTGCAAGAGATTTAGGGTATCGTCCAGGAAAAGTACGAGTATCCGAACATCTCCCTTTAGAGGTTTAAACGTCCCTACCTTTATTATATTAAAATTCTAAATAATCTTCTTATGAATATACCGAACCATTTTTTTACTTTGTGGGATTTAGGTAGGCTCATTTTGAAATTAGTTAAGGATTTTATCAATAATATTTATATTTTTCCGTTTTTATATGCTATTGAAAGGGAGAGAAAAAAATGTTTAAAAAAACACGGGGCAATGTATGACAAAGTGTATGAATGTGGCAGAAGCGAATGATGTATATAAGTGTATATATACCAATAGTCAAATGAATGATAATCTGTTTCATCTGCCTACTCTAAAATTGATGATAATAATTAACTCATTCATTCGTATGATGCCCTTCAACACATTTTCATTGGCTCAAGATTATATTGGTGTCATTATACGATACGGTGGGTTATCCCTCGTCATCGAATACGATTATTAAATCTTTTGTGGATGAAAGATGCTTATGCGTGTATTGATTTAAAGTGTGCAAGTCAACGCACTTCACCAAGTACACGGTATTGAAAAAATCACGCCCAAAGTTCCGATGGCAAGTATATCAAAGTTCCAAGACTTGAAAGATGTAAGTTCCGAGACTTTATTGAAGAATATTGACAGGTTTTGTCTCCTGCAGTCTTTTGTTAGATATAATTATACGAGTATATAGCGTTATATTCGTGTTGTTTAAATGCGCTAGAAGAATTTGCAAAACGTAGCATGTACAGAAAAACCTAAATTCAAATATAAAATTGTCTGAGAGTAAAACAAATTCGGAAGTGTATTCGCAATGAATTCAACGTGGCACGTTGGGCACCCCCTTGCTTGGTGTCAATGCTAACCACTATACCACAGCCTCTTTGGTATAATTAATTAAAGCCTTTGCGAAATTAATCTATTTATTTCTTATTTTCTGTCGTATTTTGTTTTAAATACTATATGACATTGTTTTGTTAACAAGAGGTCTCTTTCGAAATGAGCCAAATGAAAAAATAAATTGAGTTTGCATAAACAAAGTAAAAACAAAGAATTAAAAAATAAATCGAGTTTGCATAAACAAAGTAAAAACAAAGAATTAAAAAATAAATTGAGTTTGCATAAACAAAGTAAAAACAAAGAATTAAAAAATAAATCGAGTTTGCATAAACAAAGTAAAAACAAAGAATTAAAAAATAAATTGAGTTTGCATAAACAAAGTAAAAACAAAGAATTAAAAAACAAAGTAATAGAACAAAAATGAAATGATTTACGATATTACCATAAAATCACTAAATATATTACTAATAATTGCATATTAAGTCAAATATATGTTGAAAGGTGATTATATTGAATGTCAAAAAGAAATAGAATGAATAAATAAAACACTTATTTTACATTTTTGTGTTCACCACTGGTATATTTTGAGTTTACTACCGGTTTCGAAGACCTCCGTTTTCATCATCAGGTAAAGATAAACATTATCTAAAAGTTTATATTCACCTGACGATGAAGACGGAGTTCTTTGGAACCGGTAGTAAACTCAAAATAAACCAGTGGTGAACACAAAAATATAAAATAAGTGATTTATTTATTTTATTTATTTTTTAAATAAAACATGGCACCATAAAGTGAAACTAAAGCCTTTTCGAAGATTCAAGAAATATTTTGAATGATTTACCACCGAACTCTGTGCTCTAGTAACTAGAGTCTAGTTTATAAGATGCTTTGCTTCCACCCTTAAATTTCTGATGGTATATGAAAAAACAAAAAAAATAGGTTGCTAGTCTGGTATAAGAGTTCATCCTCTACTAATACTTACGTGTTCGAAAGTTGTTACCTCTCCACATGGTTGTATTGAAAAAAAAAACGTGTGAGGTAAAACTGCGAGTTTCGTGCATTCTTCTTAACTCGAAAATAACTAACTTAAATGGTTATTTAAATAGTAAGATAACTAACTTAAATGGTTATTAACATAATTAACTTAAATGGTTCTTAACTCGAAAGCTTGATCAATGGTGCTTAAGACAATGGTGTCTCAGCCACATTAGTGTCCAAATCGCCATTTTAAGATCAATTATCAATTTCGTATTTTAAGATCACACTTAAATGCACGTAATTTAGCCACATTATTGTCCAAATCACCAATTGGAGTTTGTTGAGAGATACCATAATAATGAAGAAATGTTATACTGGGAAATATTTATTGATATAAAAATATTGGGTTTCTTGGAAAGCAATTTCGTATTTTAAGATCACACTTAAAGGCACGTAATTTAGCCACATTATTGTCCAAATCACCAATTCGAGTTTGTTGAGAGATACCATAAAAATGAAGAAATGTTATACTGGGAAATATTTATTGATATAAAAATATTGGGTTTCTTGGAAAGCAATTTCGTATTTTAAGATCACACTTAAATGCACGTAATTTAGCCACATTATTGTCCAAATCACCAATTCGAGTTTGTTGAGAGATACCATAATAATGAAGAAATGTACTTATACTTGGAATTATTTATTGGTATAAAAATATTGAGGTTTTTGGAAAGAAATTTCGTATTTTAAGATCACACTTAAATGCACGTAGTCTGTGATTTTCGAAGTAAACATCGACAATTTGTCTTAATTTCTTCGTCCGAGAAATACGCAACTACTTTCAGCACAACATAAATTTTAAATAAATGGAACGCAATACCGTTTATTAAACATTTAATTTTTTTTTACTCGTAGGTAACATTCTATTTACGAATATGATTGGCCAAAATCTTTCATTAGAAAAATTAAATCAGTTTTAGAAAAATATAATTCCATATTTAAATATTTGTATAGCAAATTAAATTTTTTTGAATATTTTTTTAAACAATTCAAGCATATATGTATTTATTGGTATTTTGTATAACGAAAATTTTCTTTTTTTCCTTGCCATAATGTTTCATTTTATTTTGTTTGTATTTTACGACTTTTTAATACTTGCAATAATTCCTTGCCCGACGATATATCATGAGAACAGATGGAAGTGATTCGTGCTAAAAATAAATTTGTTGAATAAACAATTTTTGCTTCTTAATTATTATTGGTATCTCTGATCGTGTTTTAACGTAGTGTCAGATTACAATATTTTAGAAAAATTAACAAAATCATAAATTAAAGATGAAGATGGATTAGAATGAGAATTGAGGACGGGGATAATTTTTAAATAAATAATGCTTCTTTAGTTTATTCTTATACGATTGAACTAATAAGTTCGTTCCGAAGCCAAGTCGAGTGAACCGCAAAAGATAATTAAAAAGATTCAGGTGTAGCCTGATGGAAGGACAGTCAGAAAGAAAATTGAATTTTTCACACAGATATCGAGGACAGTTTAAATTGTTCAATACTGAAAACAATACACAAAAGCTTGACACAAGTATAAGTATAAACTAAGATGCTATAGGCAGATGCTTAAGTAGACTTGTACATAATATTAGACAACACAAGGTTGACAGAAGTGTAAGTATGTATATACTAAGATGCTATAGGCAGATGCTTACGAGTAAGTAGACGTGTACATAATATTAGACCACAAAAGGTTGACAGAAGTGTAAGTATATTCTAAGATACTATAGGCAGATGCTTAAGTAGACGACTTTTATATGATATTAGACCGCAAAAGGTTGACAGAAGTGTAAGTATATACTAAGATGCTATAGGCAGATGCTTAAGTAAACGACTTTTATATGATATTAGAGCACAAAAGGTTGACATAAGTGTAAGTATATACTAAGATGTTATAGGCAGATGCTTAAGTAGACGACTTTTACATAATATTAGACCACAAAAGGTTGACAGCATTATAAGTATAAACTAAGATGCTATAGGCAGATGCTTAAGTAGACGACTTTTACATAATATTAGACCACAAAAGGTTGACAGCATTATAAGTATAAATTAAGATGCTATAGGCAGATGCTTAAGTAGACGACTTTTACATAATATTAGACCACAAAAGGTTGACAGCATTATAAGTATAAACTAAGATGCTATAGGCAGATGCTTAAGTAGACGACTTTTACATAATATTAGACCACAAAAGGTTGACAGCATTATAAGTATAAACTAAGATGCTATAGGCAGATGCTTAAGTAGACGACTTTTACATAATATTAGACCACA
This sequence comes from Odontocerum albicorne, assembly GCA_949825065.1. Lineage (NCBI taxonomy): Eukaryota > Metazoa > Arthropoda > Insecta > Trichoptera > Odontoceridae > Odontocerum > Odontocerum albicorne. The sequence continues at coordinate 43,429,079 of OX463843.1, read as the reverse complement.
AACGGTTGACAGCATTATAAGTATAAACTAAGATGCTATAGGCAGATGCTTAAGTAGACGACTTGTACATAATATTAGACCACACAAGGTTGAAAGAAGTGTTAGTATGTATGTACTAAGATGCTATAGGCAGATGCTTAAGTAGACGACTTTTACATAATATTAGACCACAAAAGCTTGACAGAAGTATAAGCATACGCTAAGATGCTATAGGCAGATGCTTAAGTAGACGACTTTTACATAATATTAGACCACAAAAGGTTGACAGCATTATAAGTATAAACTAAGATGCTATAGGCAGATGCTTAAGTAGACGACTTTTACATAATATTAGACCACAAAAGGTTGACAGCATTATAAGTATAAACTAAGATGCTATAGGCAGATGCTTAAGTAGACGACTTTTACATAATATTAGACCACAAACGGTTGACAGCATTATAAGTATAAACTAAGATGCTATAGGCAGATGCTTAAGTAGACGACTTGTACATAATATTAGACCACACAAGGTTGAAAGAAGTGTTAGTATGTATGTACTAAGATGCTATAGGCAGATGCTTAAGTAGACGACTTTTACATAATATTAGACCATAAAAGCTTGACAGAAGTATAAGCATACGCTAAGATGCTATAGGCAGATGCTTAAGTAGACGACTTTTACATAATACTAGACCACAAAAGGTTGACAGCATTATAAGTATAAACTAAGATGCTATAGGCAGATGTTTAAGTAGACGACTTGTACATAATATTAAACCACAAAAGTAACTTTGTTAATTTTAAGAGCGCCTTGATGATTATTTGTAAAATACAGCTTATAAATTCTAGCATCATTTAATAAGTTCGATAACTTCAAATCACTGTGTTAGTGCTAAGATTGAATCTAAGTTTTGGGAGTTAGTAGTGTTAAGACATGGGAATGAAACATGGATGTCTAAAGCGAATGGCAGGAGCCGAATAAATGCCCTCAACTGAGAAGAACATTGTTTTTGGATGTATGACAGAATAAGAAATGTAATTGTTAACGATGAATATGTGCTTAAAACTTATGTGTTCATTTATGTGAAAAAGATCACTTTGAAGTGATTTGTACATATATGTAGAACAAGTTGGTGACGAAAGACCGACATCAAATTTACAATGCAAGATTAAATCTGTGGCGTTATGGCAGAAGTTGATATGTCCGTTTTTGTCATTTTTTATTTATTTTTCCAATTTATAGAAAATATTTCTCAGCATGTTGTGGCAAAACTTGGTGTGTCAGTCATTATCCAAACAAAAGATATATTGTTTGGAAAAACTTAAAAAATGCTTATTTGTACTTATTTTAACAGTTTATCAAAGTTAATATTGCTTCTCCTGTAAACTAAGGTAAAACGGACATATCAACTTCAGCCATAACACCACAGAAATATGGGTACAGTAGAGAACCACAAGGAAAATCATTATTGAACCAAGTTAATAACATTAGGAAACGTAAGAAGTAGGTGCAACAGAAGAAAGTGTATGAGTTGTATGGACGGGAAGGAGGTAAACGAAGTTTATCACTCTCTCCTATCTGCCTATCTAAATAGGAAAGTGGTGATGGTACTTATTTATGAACGCTTGTGTAAATACATTAAAGTGTAATGAGGTCTGAAGGTGCTACCAGGAATCGGAATTTTAAGTATTATAAAAGAAGTAAAATTTTCACCTCATCGTTGTATTGTTTTGTATTACACGTCCGTTGTATACAGTACAACTTGGCGGGCGTATTGTCATGTAGCAATATCTTCCAACCAACCACAAATATGTTAAATAGGCCTTAAGTAAAATCCACATTGGACTCCTTTAAAACAAAATCTGGGTTCCAGCGGGAATAGAACCTGTAATCTTCGAGTTGGGAGATAAGCGTCTTACCAACTAGGTCACGGAGGTCGTTATGACAATTAGGCCATTGTCAATGCTGTAAATATAATTTTTGAGACTCTTAAATCAAACCTCAAGACAGTTTCTGGCAACAGCAGTCATCAGTTAGCGACGAACTTTGAATATTGTTTAAATTGTTGGGAAAGAAAATTATATTGTGTTTGATTCTAATTAAAGTCATGAAATATTTTAAATTTATTTCTTTTATTCGATTTGTAACTTAACTTGTTGCTAAATTATGAAAATTTCTCCTGGAATATTTTAAAGGGTGAGAAATAAGCTCTGTCTTAAATGTGAGAGGTATGCGGGAAAATGTTTGATAGAAACACATTTTCAAGAACTTGGAGTATATAAGACTCAACTACACGGTGAACTTCGGCTAACCTTGAGTAACATGCTTTGAAATTTGAGTATTTTTTTTTAATATTTTAAACCCATTCACTTAATTATAAGTTTTTTTTTATCATTTAACATTTCCTCATTAATACACACCGTCACCTTTTTAATAATGCAAGCCTCAACAAATTATTTTAGATTACGCTTGCTAAAATTGCTATAATATTTTTTTACTAAGTACTTCTTTTTGAAGAAATTCTATTTATTATATTATTATATTTATTATATTACATTGACACTGTAGAGATTTAACGAAATTGGAATTTGTTTAGTCAAACATTGTTTATTCCACTTTATATAACAGTATAACCCTACCGGTTTCAAGGTTTTTACCTCATCATCAGGAAAACTTAAACAGGACTCATTGTTTGTATGATGAGGTGAAACCGGTTATACCGTTATATAAGGTGGAATAAACGTTGTTTGACTTAATAAATTACAACGAAATATTTTTTTTACATCCGAGTATCGTTTTTTTAATAGACAGTAGCAATTTTATTCGAATGATAATATAGTATTTTTCCACATGAAAAATGAGTTTTTATTACTTAAATTTGTTGCAACATATCTTTCTAACAATCTTGAGTGTTCAGCTATGTTATGTACTGCGGTATGACTTTTATAGTCACAAGTAGTATCCAAACTAACGCCCTCGGTATAAAAAAAGAGTTTTTACTAATTCAATGTGTTTATTACAGATCTTTGTGAAAATCTTTAATGTTCATTCTAATTCTTTCATAATATTATTCACTTGATCCACCTATACTCTCCTTGATCTTCTTTTACCACGAATTCCACTCATATTTGCACTATATATTTGTTATTATTTCTTTATTCATCCGTTCTACATGCCTAAATCATGTCTCAGTTTCATCTTAATCAACACATCAGCTTTAACTTTGAGTTCATCCCCTTTTACTTTATTTCGTTTTCTGTCATGCATTGCCCCTCCATGTATTCTTCTCAGTGCACGAATTTCAACAGTATTCAGCTCTTTTCAGTTTTTACGTGTCTGAGTTTTGCTCCTATGCATAAAAAATGTTTCTTAAGTACTGAATTTATTATGAACGAAGCATAAAATATCAACATCGTTAAAAGATTACCACAATTCAGGATATACACGGTGCATGAAATTGCCAATGTATTGTAAAATAATACAAAAAAATCAAGTTCAATAAATCAATTATAATAAACGCACATATAAAATTAATTAAAGTTCAATGGAAACATGTCAGATACAATATAATTAAAAATTTGTCGTATAGTCAAGACGTTTTAAAATTCCACAAAATCCTCATTAAAATTTTCTATAAATTAAGGGATGAAGTTGAATTATCACTTTGGTATAACGTAATAGACTTGAACTCCTCTTTGTCTAAATAAAAGTAAAAAAAGGTCTGAAATAATCTTCACGTGTTAATTTAAAAACATTGCTATGTCGCAATTTCGTTTAGCGTTAAAAAATGATGAAATTATAATTTTTTTTATTCGTTAATATTAAATTGTCTCAAAATATAGCTCTCTTTGTAAAATCTCGAGAGGGCAAACAGGAATCAACGTACAATTTATAAAGGCCTACTCTATTTAAACAAAACGTTGCCCCATTGAAATAATTTCAGAAATATAAATCAGCAGTCGTGTCGTGGATGTAACCAACCACCTTTTGTAGCCAGAATTATATAATATAGGGAGGTATATTTATATTTATCAACGAATCAACATTTTATTCAATGGTACGTTAATTTATTGTGCAGTCGGCTACTCTTGCTTTGATTTATAGAATTTAACATCTTTTCGTTACAATTTATTTATTACAAACCGATGAATTACAATGGCATAAAAACATGTTTCAGCAAAAATAATTCAACCATTTCGTGAAAATTTTACGAAATTAGTAATTCTCATTAAATAAAAGGCGTAATTTTTGTTTTGATAAATTCCTTCCAACCTTTTAATTTAAATACATAATGCATTCCAATGTTTGGAAAAATGTGGAATAAAGACATAAAAATTGAATGCATGGATAAAATGGAAGTTTTAATTAAGGCGAAGGATTGAACTATTACGATGGTTTGGACTTGTGGAGAGAATTAATTATGAAATAATGACTAAGTGAGTACTTATGTCAGAAAGTACAAGATGTGCATAGAAGTGGAAGACCGAGGATAACGTGACTGGAACGAATTGATCAGATTTAGAAAGAAAGTACAGGGAGCATAATTTATAGAAGATTGTGCATGACATCATGGAATTTGGAGGAAGTAAAGGTTGTGTGCTTGAATAGAAAAGGTTGGAGATTTTTTCTATCTGCCTATCTCGCAACGGACACGCCTTGATTATATGTTTGTAAAATTAATACATACATATACTCATTTAGTATTTTTTTCATCAATTATTCTTCTCACATATCTAAATCATCTTTTTGCTCCTTTTATCATCTTACGAGTACTTAAAACATCCATTCATTCAATTTGGATGTCTTCATTCCGCATTCTTTGAAACATCTATACTTCAAAAAAAATCTTTAGTGCAAGCATCCCACGGTATTGACATAACTCTTACAATTAATATAAATTAAATGTATACTTATTTTATTAATTTTTATTTTTTTATGTTTATTAATTTTTAATGATCACGGCGTTTCTAAAATAATAAAATTAAAAAAAACAATCATACGAGAAAAAAAACTAAAGGAAACAAAATTCAAACTAAAAATAACATTAAAACAAATTTTCAAACACATTACAAATCAAAACTGAAAATCAACAACAAAACTTGAACATTAATCAAATACAAATGTTTTCAACCAAAACTTCAATGTGTTTTTTTTAATCTATCTTAAGAGTAACTTTTTGAATAATTGTAAAATAAAATCAAATATCAAGTTTACTTAAATTTCTAGCAAATAAAGAAAAAGATTAATTATTTCATCATGTAATGAAACCAAAAACACCATAGTTTTTTCGTAGCTTGCTTGTTTTTTTGTGTTTTAAACTTTTTGCACTTTTTTTATTTCTATTGATTCTGATAAAAACAAAATCAAGTATACTGCCGTCATAAGCAAAAATGCAGCTCACGGGAAAAAATCACAAATTTAACTAAGTATGAGGCAATATCCATGAAAAATACAGAAAACCATTTATTTCAACACAAAAATTGACAAGTCTTTTTTAATTTTATAAAATACTAGGTTTTCCTAAACAAAAAAACAATAAAATGTGATTCATAAGCATAAAGACAGCAAGTGCCTATGCGTTTGCTGCGTTTTTGCTTATGAATCACATTTTACTGCTTTTCTGTTTATGAATCACGACATTTTTAAGCAGCAATGAAAAACATAAAAGTGCAGTTTTCTTCAAACTTAACTTTTGGCATTAGCTGCGTTTTTGCTTATGAGGGCAGTATACAAATCAGATCATGACGTGGTTAATAATTATTAGCAAGTCAAAACATGTGATTGCAAATCATCCATCTACACAACTAAAATTAAAACATAATATTCGTTATATATAAAACAAAACTAATGGAATATATTAGATTTAATTTATTTGAATAATAAATTAGAAAAAAAAACAATTATTTTATTCGATAATTACTCAACTAGTAATAATAAGCCGTCAGAAATGATAGAAGTAATTTTTTTTCAATATAACGTGCAGCTGCTGCTTTATGTTGCTCCTTTTCGAGAGTCTCGCTTGCTCGTTGGGGTGGTATTTTCTTTTTAAGATCTGCAGCTTTTTTTCCATCAATCGTATTATTTCGATCAAAAATTACAAGTCTGTAACATAAAATTAAACTTCGTCTTGTTGAAACAATAGAAAACTTACCTACCTTTTAAGCTTATTTTTTATAAAATTAGTTAAATCCGTTTCCGGAATTAAACTACTTATAAATACTTAATAATGTATTATAGAATCTTAATGAAACGAAACTGAAAACAGAGTACATATATATATATATATATATATATATATATATATATATATA